>CP135584.1:4693801-4745581 GCA_032401905.1 Swietenia macrophylla | reverse complement strand
GTAATAAAATACATAAATAAAAAATTAAGTAAAGAAAAGAAAAAAGAAATAAGTTACTGAAGATAATTAATATATGACAAATTATTTAAAAAATATATTTTATTATTACTCAAGTTAATATACATCATAAAAAATTTATTTTTTATAATAGTAAAATTATATATATATATATATAATAAAATTATATTGTGCATATATTTATTTATTTATTTGTTAACTTGTTCTATAATTTTAAAATAAATATATATACAATATGATTTTATTAAATTATTATACAAATAATATAATAAATTAACTTAAATAAACATTATAACACATTAATTAATTATTTATATGTA
Source organism: Swietenia macrophylla (assembly GCA_032401905.1). Classification (NCBI taxonomy): domain Eukaryota; kingdom Viridiplantae; phylum Streptophyta; class Magnoliopsida; order Sapindales; family Meliaceae; genus Swietenia; species Swietenia macrophylla. Next base: position 4,745,243 of record CP135584.1, on the reverse strand, counting down.
GCTCAATAGTTAAAGAGTATTTTTTTTAGATAAATTATTTACCTAATCAAATATAAATATATTTTATATATGAGTTTTATTTATATAAATTCAATAATAAATTTTAATAGCATGTATTATCTCTTAGATGAAAGCATTTATTTAAAAATAACAAAATTAATTTTTCTTAATTTTAATAAAAAAAATTTAAATATTATTATTTTATTAATTAAAAATATATTATAAATTAATTTAAATAATTGTCATAAATAAAATGCACAATTTAAGTTTGCAGCTTAATGTAAAAGAACTTATGTTTTATTACAAGGTTTAAGGTTCAAACCCTTATGTATAAAATTACTTTTGATTATTTTTTAGGTTTAGTTGGCGAGTTGAGTATGATTTGATTCTTCGATTCGATTAGATTGGTTCATGTATATGAATTAGACCAATCTTTCGAATCGACTTAAAACTTATGCTCTATCCTACTGCCAAATATTAACTAGTGTAGAAACAAAAGTATAAACTTGTCACACTCTTTTAAGCAGGTTGAAACCCTCGTGCATGAAATAACTTTTGATTATTTTTTAGGTCAGGTTGACTGGTTAAGTAAAATGGTATGAATTGATTTTTTGATTTGATCAAATCGATTCCAATTTATGAATCAAACCAATCTTTCGGATTAACTAAGAACCTATGCTCTGTCTTACTACCGAATATTAATTAGTGTAGAAATAAAAGTATAAACCTATTACACTTTTTCGAGCATATTTTATGTTCTGGACTTTTATTCATTTAATTATCTTGCTTCCTTTTTCTTTTCTCTTTTTCTTTTTTATTTTTTTTATCTTGCTAATAATCAATGTATCACTAAATGTTTATAATTTACTCTTAAAAGACATAATTTGTCTATTTTTATTATAGAGGTCCTTGTCTCTAACTGAAAAAAAAGATCCTAATTATCCTTATTATATTACATTTTAGCCACAGGATGCAAAAGATGTTGTTATTGATTGTATAAGTATTTTTGTATCATTTCAATAAGAATGAATAACTTATCCAATGAAAATAAATAAATAAGGTTTTTATATATAAAATATAAGACATTAGGGGTTAGGAGTCCAAATATCATTATACTAATTATTAAATATTGTGATACAAATAATCACGATATCATATATGATTCATTATATTTAAATAAATAAGTCCTTGTCATTATTTTTAAGAGAATAATATAAAGATTTCTTAATTTTGACAAAACAATAACTAAAAATATACTTTTATTAATTTTAGCAAATAAATCCATAGTGTTAGTTGTTATTTAGCATTACAGGCTCTGTCTCCGTAGCATTGTAATAGAGTTAGCAATTTAGATAATCGTATTGTATTTATATCATATCATAATCATATCGTATCAAAATAAACTAATTCAAATTCAATCTATTTAATAATCATTTGTTAATAAGTAAAACTCCTAATTTAGTATGATCATTAAAATGTTAAATAAGTTATAATCATATTATCTATTTAATATTTTTGTCTATATTTTAATATATATTTTATAATATTTACAATAATATTTTTTAAATATTAATCAAAATTATTCTAAATATAATTAAATACTTTAAAAAATATATAAATATAACTAAAAAATTTTATTTTATTAAATCATAAACAAACTATATGATATAATTATTTAAATAATTAATTGTATCATAAATAAGTTTATATATCAAAAACTCTAAACTTAAACTTTATATAATTATGAATCATATTGTATCACTTATTTAATAATTGTATCATCTTATATAAATTGAAATTCTCAAATTTTATATCATATATCATACAAATTTTTTGGCATTTGGCAATGATCATAAGATTTTTCTTTTGAGTATGCGATTCGAGGAAATTATGGTAAACATAAACAATGACACTTGAAATTACATAAACACAATTCCATCTCAATGCGGTAATTTATTGCATCTAAATGCCAAGATTATTGATAGCTTTGATAATATTAAATACATAAAAAAAAAAAACTCGTTTACGATGACAATTAATTATTAATTTTTTTTATTTTAGTAAAATTTTATTTAATTGATAAGAATTAAAATTTAATTATATATACACATATTAATAGATATATAATTTATATTAATTATTTTTTTAATTTTGAAAATATTTTAACCCCGTAAATTTTTGTTCCGTGCCCGTTCTCTTGTTCGAAAATAAAATGTCCAGCCCAAACGGGGTCAGAGCTGGCGGACCCACCCTTCGACCGCGGGCATTCTATCATCCTTCGGCCGGATTTGACCTCTCATTTGTCAAGAATTCGCATGTTACTGGACCGGAAGTTTCAATCCCCGTTTGCAAAAATGTTCTTCAAGTAAGTCATGACAGATGCTATTGCACTGATAATATGATAATTATGAAGAAACACTACGAGTTTTCAACCAATAACTTGCTGTTTTTAATTTTAAGTTTATTTCACTAAATAATGGTGAAACTAAGTCTAAATTTTTTTTTTTTGTGTGTATGTGTGTGTATTTATATATTTATTAATGTTAATATATCTTAAAAATAATTAATTAATTAGTTACCACGCAGGTAAAAGGTAAGTGTTTTCAGTAACCTTTTATTTATTACGTTCCCACCCATAATATGATTTGTTTTGAATAATTAATTTTGTTTAAAAAAAAATTATATAAAGAATATAAGAGAATTTGTGTTGAAAACAACATAATTGTTGTTTGCCGAAAATAATAATAAACTTTTTTTTGTGCTAAAAAACAACCCATATTTCTCATTATGAAACATTGTTGTTTCGTGGCTGTTTTTTCACCGGAAAATGCCCAAAAACAACAGCATAATTGCTGCCATTGCATGGTAAAAATACCCCAAAACAGTAGCAATTAAATTGCTATTTGCAGCCAAATTTCTAGCAGAAAAGTGCCCAGAAACAACATATTTGCTCGTGCTTCTGGCCATTTTTCTACCCCTGTTTCTTACCAACCAAAAACAACATTAATTTACATGTCGACTCTGCTACACAATTGTCTTAATCAGCAATCAAAAAACAATAATAATAAATAAAGATTAAATAGAAAGACGAAGATTTGATATTTATATGTCTATGATACGTGCCACCATCCATGGAGCTTTGTTACCGCACTAGCTTGAAGTGGGAACGTGTCCACAGAGCTTTGTTACTGCACTAACTTGAAGTGGGAATGTTGGAGGAGTTGTTTACTTATTTAGTTTTACTTGTTCCGGTTAATAAACCCAAACCCATGAAGTGCTGATTTTTAATTTTAGTGGGAGAGTTGGTGTTCCTAATTCGAAGCATCAGTTGTTCTTCTTTCTAGTATTGTAAGGCTATTATAAATAGTAGCGAGTATCGTCAATGAAGGTAGGCAGTTTTAACCCCCAAATATTTTCTCTCATTCTCTTCTACTCCTCTATCAAATTCCTACATTTCAGTGGATAAATACCCAATTCCAGTGATTGACGGGCTTCTAGATGAGCTCCATGGAGCCAAATTCTTCTCCAAATTGGATTTACGGGATAGCTATCATCATCAGATACGAGTGGTAGAGGAAGACATTCCGAAAACTGCTTTTCGAACACGCGAGGGGCATTACGAGTTCATTGTGATGCTGTTTGACCTCACCAAGGCACCACCAACCTTCCAAAGTCTCATGAATGACCTCTTCCGTCCCTATCTTTGGAAGTTCACTTCGGTCTTCTTCGACGACATTCTAGTGTACTCACAATCTTGAAAAGATCATCTCTCACATTTGCGAACGATTTTAACAATCCTATCAACCAATAGTTTGTTTGCTAAAGAATCAAATTGCACGTTTAGAGTTCTGCAAGTCGATTACTTAAGCCACGTTATTTCAGAGCAAGGAGTGGCAGTTTACCCAACCAAAATACAAGCAGTCCTTGAGTGGCCTACACCGATAACAACAAAAGGAGTACGTGGATTTCTCGGTTTAGCAGGTTACTATCGAAATTTCATCCGTCATTTTGGATGCATAGTAGCTCCTCTTAATCAACTCTTGACCAAGGGTGGATTTAAATGGAATGAGGCCGTCGAAGTAGCCTTCAAACAATTAAAAGAGGCATTTACATCACCACCATTTCTGTGCCTTCCCGATTTCTCCCAACGATTTATGATTGAATGTGATAAAAGTGAAATTAGAATAGGTGCAATCCTTTCACGAAACAATCGGCCAATAGCTCACTTCAGTAAGGCTTTAAACAAATCGACTTTATGAGAAAGAAATGTTGTCTATCGTCCAATCAATCCCAAAATGGCGTCCTTGTTTGCTCGAGAAATCATTTACACTCCGTACCGATCGAAAGAGTCCCCAATATTTACGCGAGTAATTGATCACTACTCCAGCGCAAGCTCAATGGCTTCCAAAAATGCTTGGTTATGATTATGAAATTGAATACAAAAAAGGAACTGAAAATCAATATGCAGATTCTTAATCATGTGTCGTTGAATTTCGATTTTTATTCATCTTGGTGCCACATGTAGATTGGTGGATAGTACTAAATAAAGAAGTCTCACAGGATTCCTTTTCTAAGGATTTGATCAAAACACAATCACACACAACCAATTGATCAAACGGGATGGAGTGTGGTTGAAAAATGACAAAGTCTACTTAAGCCCCACCTCAACTTTGATTCAAAAGGTAATTGTAGAATGTCACTCATCACCTACTGATAGGCATTTCAGGTTTCATAGAACTCACTTTCGCGTTAGGCACAATTTCTTCTGGTCTAATATATGCTGGTCAGTGAAAGAGTTTTTGCAACAATGTGATATCTTTCAACAATAAAAAAATGATCGTATGAAGCCTGCTGGGTTACTTCAACGACTACCAGTTCCTGCTCGAATGTGGATCAATATTTCGATGGATTTTATCAAAGGATTACCACCATCTAATGAAAATACTGTTATCATGGTAATCATCGATCGATTAACGAAGTATGCCCACTTTGTAGCCTTAAAGCACCCGTTTGCTTCAATCACCGTCGCCAAGGCCTTTGTTGCTAATGTGGATCGTCTCCGTGGCATTCCAACATCGATTGTTAGTGATCGAAACAAGGTGTTTATCAGATCTTTTAGGCATGCACTATTCCAATTGCAGGTTTCCAAGCTTTGCATGAGTTCAAAGTTACCACCCTCAATCCGACGTCGAAATTGAGGTAGTAAATGGCACCTTGGAGCAATATTTAAGGTGTTTTGAATGGATTCCTTGGGCTGAGTTTAGCTATAACATATCAATTCATTCATCCACCAAAATGACACATTTCGAGGCTGTTTTCGGAATTCCACCTTCAAGCTTACTGGCTTATGTTCCAAGCACTTCCCCTGTCCAAGCCTTTGATGAGTACCTACATGACCATGATGCTATTTTACCCGAGTTACGTCAAAATCTTTCGCTTGCTCAAAATCGAATGAAATGCCAGGTAGATCAAAACCGACGCGAGGATACTTTCGTTGTTGGAGATTACATGTATTTAAAGCTTCACCCATATCGACAGACTTCTGTGGCTTTTCAAGGTTCAATGAAGCTCGCTCCCCTTTTTTCGGCCCATATCAAATTATTGAGAAGTGGCATATAGATTGGCTCTTCCTTCCGGTCCTCGAATTCACAATGTGTTCCATGTTAGTTTATTACAAAAGCATTTGGGACCAGTCACCCCGACCTCTCCCCAATTTCCACCAGTTACAGAAGATCTACTATTCTCCCATAACCTGAAGTTATCTTAGACCATCGTGTCATTCGTAAGGTTAAATATCGTCTAAAGAATGAGGTCTTAATTAAAATGGCGCTTAACCAGGTTATATCCTGATTTTATCCTTGCGGACAAGGATCTTTAAGCGGGGAGGAATGATACGTGCCACCATCCATGGAGCTTTGTTACTGCACTAACTTGAAGTGGGAAAGTGGAAGAAATTGTTTGCTTGTTTAGTTTTGCTTGCCCTAGTTAATAATAAACCCATGAAGTGCTGCTGATTTTTAGCTTTAGCGGAATAGTTGGTTTTCCTAATTTGTAGCATCTGCTGTTGTTCTTTCCAATATTATATTGTAAGACTATTGTAAATAGTTGCAAGTATCTTCGATAAAGGTAGGCAATTTTGACCACCAAATATTTCCTCTTATTCTCTTCTTCTTCTCTATCAAATTCCTACGTATCAGTCTATTTAAAATTGTTATACGTAAAAAAAAAATCACTGTACCCAAACCTGCGTAACCAATTGCCAATGGCCTTTAATCTTTTGCTACTTAAAACATACAAAATATCTATACGTATAATTTCTCAACTATCTATTTAATAAAATGGATTAAAAGAAAATCTCAATACAATATATTTTAATCATAATTAAGTCGTTCGATTAATTATATTAATCTTTTTATTTATGAGTTTTATTTTCTCAACTTCAAACATAAAAATCGGTCGAATATATGAACCTAGCAACCAAGAGAAACAAAAGGGATGAACACCATTATGCGAACAAAATATCATACAATAGTCGAATTAAAGAAATACAACAATGAATCTAGATTCAACAGAGGAAAGAAGAGGAAACGAGATCTTTAATTCCCAAACAAAGTAAAATATTTTGAATCAAAATACATGAACCAAAGTGAGAGAGAAGATTTTCATTTACCTACCATTGCGACTTTAAACTTTAAAATCTTCATTTGCTTCAAACTAATGCTCTTCTACGACTCTGCTTTTAGCAAATTCTCGGCTTTACTTGCATCTTTTTATTTCATTTAATTGAATCTTCAAGAAGTGAGACAAAGGAAGTAACACAGGAAAGGAACAAGATTTGAGAAAAAGATGTATGAGTTTATTGTTGGTAGAAACAGGGAAAGACACGGAGAGGAAGGAGAATTGAAATGAAACTAAACTATCCGTCACAATCTATTTAGTCCAGGGGAACTGAGCCTATTCAGTAGCCTCTCTTCTAATGTCGGGACTGACCACAGTAATTTTACATTTACTGCGATCCAATCACTTCTTTACTTTTTTTTTTTTATCAAATGATACAATAATTGTTTTATACAGACCACCTACCTATACAGGCCAGTAGTCTGATGAATGAATCAAATAGGTTCTTAAGGTCTAATTTCAAAGTCAAAAATTGTGTAACCCAAATTCAACTAAACTTATTTTAATTGATTTTGTTTCGTCTGAATTGGTCAATAATTTTGGCTGGATTAGGTTAAAATAGAAGCCATACATTTTTGGGTTGGTTTGAGTTAATCCTAACCCGACCCAAACCAAATAGCACCCGCACCAAATGATGAGTAGAACCAAATTTAACAAGTTGAGAAGAAGAAAGATAAAAATAAAAAATAACATAAAAAAGTTACATATATCAAGTTGGAGTTATAGTAAAAATCCATTGTCAAATTTTAAATGGTAAAACTCCTCAAATACAATGATTCCACAATTTTTAATGGTAGCTCCTCAATCATAATGATTCTGTGGGTGTCTTCATGGCATTCTATAACTCCTTGAAGAATGAGTTTTCCTTTCCTTATCTCTTACTTTTGTCCACAAATTATTTCTTGTTCACATGGCCAAATTATTTTAGAACATATTGAAATATTGAAATAATGAATGACTCAAGTCAATCAATTAGATGATGTATTTATTGTTTTTACTAATCTCACACACACGAGCCCACTCACGTATTTTTCTTTATCAGATAATATTCACTTTTTTACTTGGGGGATAATTTTTTTTTTAAAAAAAAAAAAGTATTTAAGGCAAACATTTATATAAATTTAATTTTCATTCAACGTCACTTGTACTACCAACACTAAAATTTATTACAAATAGTATCTTTTAATATTATTTACAATTTTATTAAAATAAAATAAATTAAATATGTACCTTTTTTTTTTATTAATACTTAATTATGTTCTGCTATAATAAAAATAAATTATTTTATAATCCCAAATGTTACCACATCTCCTCAGCCTCACCTACTATTACCAAGTTATCGACAATAGAAAATTTAAAAATAAAAAAAAAAAAACTAATTCTGTCTACGAAAAAGAAAACGGTTCGGATCCATGCAGTCCGAACTGGAGACTACAAAGGATCCCCCACGGATCTACTATTTGCGGATTTCCTTAAAACACCGTCGATTTCTTCGCTTTCATCGTCGGCCCAAGTTGTCAGCTTTCCGTCTCCGCGACTGCCCAGATCTCATAAACACGAAAGATATTATTATCCGAGTGAATTTTGAGATGGGTAAAGCTTCGATAATCATTTACATCACGATAGCATTGCTCCTTCTATTACTTCTTTCACAATCTCCTAAGAAACCCCACAACCTCCGCCACCGGAGGCTGAGACTTCGTTCGTCCTTCAGTTTCAACCGGACGCGTCACGAGCCAGTGACCTTCGATCCACTCGTGGCCGACATTGAGCGGCGTCGTGAGGACAGACAATGGGAGAAGCAGTACATAGAACACTCCCACCCTGAGTTGGTCAGCCACGATGCTGCCCCTGGAGAAGAGTCCCAGCCTGAGTGGGAAGATTTTATGAATGCAGAAGATTATTTGAACGATGAGGAGAAGTTCAATGTTACTAATAGGTAGATTTTATGACTTGGAAATTCATTTATTGATATCCTTGTTGAGACAGCAACCGCATTAATTTTGGTTTACGATTATGCTAATTGCTTTTATACCTGCATTTAGTTAAGTAAATATTTTTGTTGAACTTCCCCTGTATTGTTTATGTGTAGTCCAATCATACTTGGGGTAGCTCCATGATATTTTAAATCTTTTGGGAACTAAAAAAATGAAGATTGTTTCAAACATGTCTATGTTGGTGGACACATGTAGTTCCAAGTTGTCTTCATTACACTGATTGAGCAGAAGCTTGTTATGATGGACAGGTTGGTGTTGCTGTTTCCAAAGATTGATGTGAAACCAGCTGATGGCTATATTAGTGAGAGTGAGTTGACTGAGTGGAATCTGCAGCAGTCAGAGAGGGAAGTGATGCATAGGACTCAGAGGGAGATGGAGACCCATGATAAAAATAAAGATGGATTCGTGTCATTTGTAGAGTACGAGCCTCCTAGTTGGGTTCGTAATTCAGGTAAATATCTTTTTTTTTTTTTTTTTTTTGAAGAATATTATATGGCTTACTTTAACTTGCATTGTGAAATTTGTGATATGCTTTTAACTCATGTTCGTGTATTAATGCATTTGAGTTATTTCTTGTATGTTTGCTCAGGATTTTCTGGTATTGAGTTCAATTTATATGCTTAATTCTGATAAAAGAACTTTTTGAGGATGCTTCTATGTGTCTGGTGAATCATGCCAACTAAGTCAATTCTCATGCACCTGTCTTTATAATTTCCCTTCCTCTACTATTGCTAATGTATAGTCTTTTTGTGGAAGTAGTGATGGATAGTTCACAACCTCTGGATTGCCAGTGTCTCTGATTAATCTTATACTCCAATTGTACGTTGCACAGTTAGTGATGGTTTTACTGTCACATTTTGAAATGTTTGTTCTGTGATCTATGATAACTTTCTGAGAAATAGGAAAGTAAAGGTATAGATGTCCTTGAAAGAGTATATTCTTGTTTAAATATTATACCATTGACACATTGATGTACCACTCTGTTTTATCATCGAAACTAACCAACTACACTAGTCTTCATCATCATAAACATATGTTGCAACTGAAAATCAAAAATATTCATCACTTCATTCTCTGCAGCACTTTATTTTATTCTTTTTTGTTTAATTACCAACACAATTGTCTTGTTTTAGAGGTTATTTGTTGATTTTTACAGCATCGTTTTGTTGTTGGTGTAACAATTTTATGTGACATTTTAAGACATCTATTCAAGGGAGAGATATTCTGTGTTCAATTATGTCTGCAGTGACTTATTTAGCCATCCTTTATACCTTTTACAATTATTATAACTCAATAACTGCTGATATCAAGCTGGAACCAAATGAATGAAATTGATGATGTTAAATTCTTCCTTGATTTTTGCATACCTTCTCTTATTTCTTCCATATGCCAGCAAGCTATACCATGCTTATTCCAAAATTTTGTGCCCGTTGCATGGAGCCTTTATCACCCGTATGCTTTATCTCTTGATGTATATCTTGTTTAAGTTATGGTACATCATAACCTGCTTTCATATTAGTCCTCCTGGTTACTAATTTTTTTTCTAATGTTATTTTTCGTTTACCAGATAATAACTCCTTTGGCTATGATATGGGTTGGTGGAAGGAGCAGCACTTTAATGCATCAGATGCTGGTGGAGATGGTCTCTTGAATATCACCGAGTTCAATGAGTGAGGCTTCTAACTTCAGTAACAATATCACATAGAAAGATTTTTTCGAAAAAAATCTTTCTTTTTGTATTCTTCAAATTACAGATAATTTTTTCGGTGATTTATGATGTTGTAGCTTTCTGCACCCAGCCGACAGCAAAAATCTGAAGCTTCTTCTATGGTTATGCAAGGAAGAAGTAAGGTAACATTTCATGAAATCTGCTTCTCTTGCATGTTATGGCTTCATGTATTCTAACTTACGTGTATTTAATAAAATGATACTACTACTATTTATATTGTGTGTTTAAAACCATGTTTTCTTTTATTTTTGTGTTGGACCTATAACACAAAATTTGGATTTCTTGCATTATAGTCAAATGGGCTTTTGTAGAGTTAAAAGGACTCTTTCATAGTTGCAACTAAACAGTTGTAATAATTTAATAGAACTATTTGCATTAAACAAGCTCCTTTTGCCATTCGAAAAGACTTCAAACACACTCGTATGTTTTCAACAGCTTTTTAGAAAATGACAGACACGACTTCAATGCCAAAAATACCATATGAGAAAGTAATATTTATGTTTTTGCTCCTGACATAGAACCATAATTCCTAAAAATGAATGTTGGAGAAAAGGTATTTAATAAATCATATGTGCATGGTTGCACTAAAATGTCTACTTGTGGTCTATGATTTCTATCTACCATCAAAAAGAGTATGAGGGTCTTCATAGGCATTCTTTCAAGGTTCCATGAACAAAGGTCTTAAAAACTGATATGGGGACATTATCCGTATCTGGTGTTACTGGGTTGGATTGGAAACTACTTTTCAGTAGAAATACAGTGATTCTTTAAGATTAGATGTCATGGAATAAACAAGCATGGGTAAAATCAAACAAAAAGATGCAAGACTTTTATTTTGTTTTAGAAATGTAGTTAGAGCTGTTAGTGTCTCTTCAGTGACCCAATAAATCAATTGATGTGTGCAGGTAAGACTTTTAGTTTGTTTTATAAATGTAGTTAGAGCTGTTAGTATCTCTTCAGGGACCCAGTAAATCAATTGATGTGTGTAGATGTATTCAAAATGTTGTTTCTGGTGGTGAGAGGATGAAGCTGAAAGAAGAATTTAGAGTGTGGCATGATTGAAGTGTAGCTGTCAAATTGAAGGGAGAATTATGGGAATTCTGGATTGGTCTCTCTTTTAGTTACATAGCTTTGGGAATTTTAGTATCTTGTACATGAATGACAGAATGAGTGTGCGACTAGATGATTGAGATAATATTGAATCCCTGTGAAGCTCTAGCTAGAAGTTGTTGGCATAAGAAGGAAGGGAGCTGACATAATTAATTCATTGTGTAACAGAGATAAGATTAATTACTTTGCGATGATGAGTAGTATAATCAAGATTATGAGGGTTGTTGGGGTGACATTAAAAGATGTTCTGTGGGGTTGGCTTTTAATATAAAATTAATGTTAGTTTTGCTGTGCATATTTTTCCATTTATATACAGGTTTTTCTACAGTTCAAAATTTTAAGGGCCTTTCTGCTCAGATGATCTGTAGTGTTTAATTAATCAGAATATTTTTAGAATTGTTGTCTGTAAATATTTTTATATGTGACTTGACTCAGTTTCATCATGAGTGACGTTTATCTTGGTCTTACAGATCAGAAAATTTGGAACTAGATTTCTTGCATTTTCATGATGTCATTTTGTAATATACACCAAAACAATCTCTTTGATTTCAAGACAGTACTTTTTTCTCCCGGTCACATACAATTTTGTAGTGCAAGTAGATTTGTTCAAAACAGATCACTTCATCCTGATTGAAATTGTATTATTCTTAATCCTGTTGCCATCTAGTTTGAACGTACCTCATGTTTCTCTTCCAAATTATGTCAAATAGAGTCTCAACACAATTGCCTTGGCCTGATTTGCATTTTGCTTTTACCTCTTCAGGGAAAGAGACACTGACAGAGATGGGAAAGTGAATTTTAAAGAATTTTTCCATGGGCTCTTTGACTTGGTAAGGAACTATGATGATGAAGTGCATAATTCTTCACATCTTTCTGATGACACAATGGATGCCCCTGCTAGACAATTGTTTGCACAGCTTGACAAAGATGGTGACGGGTACTAATTAAGAACTTTTGATTCATTAGTACTCTCTTACTGGGGAAGTTGTTTTGTTGTATGTTCAAAATAACTTGATTTTCTGCTTGCAGCTATTTGTCGGATGTGGAATTACTTCCTATAATTGGAAAACTTCATCCATCAGAGCATTACTATGCAAAACAGCAAGCAGATTACATCATATCGCAGGTTCTCATCTGACAGAAAAAAGATCATTACTTTGATATTTCAAGTTGTGTGCTATGTTCAATTGTATTGCTGATATCAACCATACATATATGGATGTGCATGCTGCAGTCATTATTATGCATATTGCTATTAGCCAATTATTATGAGGAGCAAGATTGAACCATGGGCGTCGCATGGACTTGTTTTGCATACTCTATGTAATAACAGTTTCAAATTCTTTTTGTGGTTAATTGAAGGACTTGCATAGGTCTTTCTTGAGGCTTCCATCGTCCACTGATGTTACTGTATAATGCCTAAAGATAGGATTGAATTTGGTTCATATATTTGTTTGCAGTAGGAAAGTTGGTAAAAGTTGATCTGTGTGATTGATGACAGATAAAGTAATGATGATAGTTTTCCTCAACTTAGAAGAAACTTTACAATCTTTGTGATCTGATCTTATTACCCCGAATTTTCTTAAACTAGAACCCTCTTGTATGTGGAATGGTAATGGAAATGGGATCATAAAATGCTGTTCAAAGTTCAAACGTAAAAAGAATGCATGAAGTGGAATCTTCATGACCGTTGCTTAGTTTTGCCCAAAAGGTTTCAAGATTAAAATGTTTGTATTCATTCCATAGCTTTGTTTTGCCCAAAAGGTTTCACAATTAAAATGTTTGTATTCGTTATTGTTCCTCTTGGAAAGGTCGGAGTAGCTATCAAGTATATTAAGTGAAGCTAAAATTATTAAATTCTGATATAGAAACTAGACTGCAATTCACCACAAGTAATTGTGAATTATGGTAATTTCAAAGTGAACTTTCTTCTCTTTTTCTTTTTTGCCCATTTCTTTCCTTTATTTAATTATTTATTGCTAAACTTGCTGAAATAAACTTGCTTATAATGAAGATTGTGGAAGACCTCTAAGATTTTTAGACCTAGTGGTTGGCATGACAGTAGTTAAGGTTTTTTTGTACCAAAGCCAAGCCTTTAGGTGTTTTCTCAGAAGTTCCATTGTTATATTGTAATTTGAGTTGACTATGAACTTTGCCTGCTTGTATCTAGAGGTAGAAGTTGATTATTTCAAGCTCGTACTGAAAATAATGTCTATGTTAGTTTGCTTTGGTTGTGAGTCAAGAAGTTATGGTACAGAACATTGTTTAAATGTTATTGCAGGCAGATACAGATAAAGATGGTCGTCTCACTTTGAAAGAGATGATTGAGAATCCATATGTATTTTACAGCGCTATTTTCAGTGATGATGATGAAGAGGACTATGAATACCATGATGAGTTCCGCTAATTTCCCTAAAGGTAAGGGGAAACATTCTGTTTGTTTTGACGTCTTTGTTCATAAATGTCTGCTTCCTGAAATATCAAATGGATTTTACTATAATTGCAGGACACTAAGAAACAACTGTGGATTCAAATTCTTTGTTAATGAGAATGTAATGCTTTATAGAATTAGTAATTATGGAAGCCTTTTACAACCTTCATTGGGGACCATGCCTCTCAAAATTGCCACTCTTGTGAGTTCCTGTTAAACTTGTATCAAATTGTACATGTATGTTGTATGCATACCCACTTCAGATTTTTATAGCTTTTTGGTTGCAGATTTTGGACTTTAAAAGACGCCAAGAGATAACCTGAAGGGAATTAAAGTTGGAATGTCAACTTCTTTTGCAGACACATTTGTCAAAATTACTTGCAATTTTCAGATTCTAGATTTGGATTGCATCGATTTTGTCATGTTAATTTACATGTCCCATCAATGAAACAGTGCATATTAATTATGATTACTAGAGGCACTGAGCCGATCAGCAATCAATGGCAACCTTTGTACTGTGATCGAGAACTGGACACGTGTCCACTCATAAAAGTTCATAAACAACTTATTGATTTCTCCCCCAATGTGTTCTATATCTTGTCTAAGGCCTTGGACATCCTCTTTAACCACTTGCGCCGCAAGTCTTGAAACGCATGATATAGATTTTGAGTATATTTAGTAACCCTCTCGAAGCGGGCTACTATTCTTGAAAAATTGTTATTGTAGTGCGGTACATACTATTTATGGAATGGGACATGCGATGCATACTAATCATAGGGTGAGGCATGCGGTAGTGGTATAGATTTATGACGTGGCTATGCTTTCTACGATTGCATATGACAAACATCAATATATATGCTTGACCCATGCGACTCTAACATGATTTATGTTAGTGCTTGAAATCAATCGAGCCTGAATCGAGCTTGAAATCAGTTGCAAATTCCGCTCATATTGGGTTTCATTTTTAGCCCAATATTGGGCTCAATTTTGGAGCCACTAAGGACTCAAAATCGATCCTCCCTTAGCTACCATATGCTCAATTTGGAGAAGTTACTGCAACAGCAACTCTTGTAGCCACTGATTTAGAAATTTTTTTAAATTTGTAAATTTTAAAATTTTTTTACAAATTTAAAATTTCAGATCACAAATTTGTTGCAATTCACTCTTCAAAATTATGAAATTAACACCAATAAGTAATAAAATTTATAAAATATATTTGTAACAAAAATTCAAAATTAAAATAATTTGGAGTGAAAAGTTGTGATTTTGAGTGTTTAAATTTCAAGTTCGTATGCTTTTGAGTTTTGTTTTTTATTTCTAACAGACAAGAAATGGTTGTGCATAATTATAGGAGGATAATTTTGTTAAAAAAATTATGATATTGATTAAGTTCAATAAAAAAAAAAGTCAATTATTGATGTAAATAGCCTTAAGAATAAAACAATTTTAAAAATTTTACCTCCATTTTTTCCGAATCCCTCTCTTCGTATACCACCATACCTTACTGAAATACCCTTACCATTTCCAGTTGGTCTATTATAACGTTTCCTTTTTGAGATATTTTGCCCACTTATTTTTATTGGTTACTTGCAACATTGACATTTAATCAAAAACATGTACAAGGAAAAACCACAACCAAGTCTAATCTCTAATCATAACGCACTTGTAATCGAGTGCTAAAACTGATAAAATTACCCATGTTAACGGACGATATAATACCATCAGAACTATCTAGAGCAACTATCAGCTTTGAATTATTTTATGCTTTAAACTGGGTCCAATTACTTGGCGGGGCAATATTCAATTAATTAAAAAGATGGTCTAACTACTAAGTTTTCAGATTCTAAACATACGTTGTTTTGTTTTATCAAATAACTTAATCCAATCAGTAACACTATCCCAAGAAAACCAGAAATGAGATGAAAACAGGAGCATGGTAACGCGTTGGTCTACCCGCATCAAGTTTGAACAAAAGCTGCCGATGCAACCATCATTTGAATTATTTTGCCAAGGCATGGCAAGAATATCCTCAAAATCAGCACTGAGTTATTGCCAAGGCATCTTTTTCTTTGCAATACCAAGAAAATAAGCGAAATGATAAAAAACTCAAGAACTCGCTTTGTTCAAGCGCAGAAATGTCCGCACATGTTAACTTCCTATGTTCAAGGCGCAGAAATGTCCTTATCCATTGCAATGTATCACTTCTAGGAAATAACAGCAACGACTACTTAAGTTTGAAATGGAGGCATCATCAGGAAGAAGAAGATGAAGAAATCTTCCTCTTTTCCAAATCACCGCACTAGCAAAATAAACTCTGTATCCATTGATATAGATACTCCCAGCACTAGAATGAAACCAAATTCATTGCTTCAAACGGATAAAAACAAAAACAACAAATGATTGCTCTAAAATTGTTGCAGCAGCTGATGCTTACTGAAGGCAATATAAAATGGATTTTAAGATTTTCAAACAGAAGGCAAGGTTGAAGCAGAAATTTTCAGAGTTGCTAAAATGGGCTTATGCAAATTAATAATACACTAGCACTGAGCTCTTCCAATTTTTTAGCCCACTGTCAAACCAAAGCCGAACTTGTAGTCCTTCTTCCTATGATCTATCTGCAAAAGCATATATACAAATGCCAGTGAATAAGACAGCTCATCAAGGCCAAGATAACAAATAATGGGGTCCTTCATTAGACCTATCCTATTTCTCCTACTGTTAAAAACAAAGTTCCTTATGATGGACCCAGGTTAGTGATGCAAGAAATCATTTACAATATTAAAAGTAATCAGCCCCAAAATGCTTGAGCAAGTACAAGTCACTACAGCCAACTCAAACTTTAAGATAGACCCCAGTTCAAGGTGCTACAAATCATCTACAGAAAGAACTAGGATCACATATTTGCCATAAACAATAGAAGAAAAAGCAAATTATGGTCCTGTTATTTGCTCTTCTTTGGTCAGTGCTTTACAATAGCACTTTTTTATGTTCAAGCAAGTATCAAATTCACTAAAACCAGTTTAGCCAGCCAATATGCCTAATAAATACTAAAATGCATTTCATGAATATTTTGCATAATAACATTTGGTCTGCCTCAGTGCTTTTATTTTACTGAGAACCACAGCCTACATTACTCAGCAGGCTACCACACTTTAAGACCACAGAATCATACCAAAAAATTCCCAAGGTTACGAGTGTTACATGTTAGAGCATTTAAGCTGACTAAGTTATCCAAAGATTAGAAAAATACAAAAGGAAGAGCATCTGTTTCAACACATGGATCCTCACCTCAGCAGAAAGAATGAAATTAAGGCCCAAATTTAATCGCTCCTCCAGATAAGCAGCAGTGCAGCCATTGGAATCAATCTTCCCTCTCAGACGACACTGAAACAACCACCACAAAAGTTAGTCAAGCAGAAAAATGATCATTTTAAATCTTCCTGCTTCAGACAATTTTAAATTGTAAGATATGCAAGTCTCCAAATAATGTTCATCACACAGTCTGATGAAAATTTGGAGTGCACACAGTCCAATGTGCAGAGTATGGTACTCATGGATTTGCTGATGACAGGATGAATCATCTCCTCAAGAGGCACAGACCACTCTCATTCCAATTTTATTTTGATACAGAAGCACATACCCAGATATGATAAGCCATTACCACATTACATAGACTAATCAGTGACTCTTCCAAGATTTGTTTAATAGATCAGAAAACCAAGCATAAAAAAGGTAATAGTTTCTAATTTTATGTTTATTAACAAAGTAGGCTGATGCTAGTAACCAACAGCCAATCTGGAACCACTGAGAATTCACATTGATCTGTATTTTGAAAGAATCACTACAAAATAAAGCAATTTAGAATTTGGCAAACTGAAAAAAAATACTGTGTTTGATTTAAAAAGCTCCTCTTTGTAATGATCAACATAGGCGTAATGCTGAAAGCATTTTTACTTCTTCAAGTGCTTGCATAGTACAAACGTTCACTAAGATGAGTGATGATATTCGAAGGCTGATGTGATTTGTGGTCTAGGACATAGGTCAGGGTATTAATACATTCAAATGTATTAATAACATCTTAATATCAACTAACTTAAAATTTTCAAAATCAAGGACCAATATGTTTATAATTAAATAGCTGAACTTCTTACACAAGAAAAAGATAGCAGTTTTCCAACTTTTTTGGGAGGAAGGGTCAGTTGTGGAACCATCTAACCTTCTATTTTTTTTTTTTTCCTCAAGTCAAACTTAGAGTTATACAATGTGCCACTTCTTTTTTTGGCCCAGATGAATTGAACTACATTTTTACTAACTACTAATTAAAATTACAATGTGTCACAATATGTTATCCAGGGAAAAAGAAAAATAGAAGGAAAAGAGCTTTGAATACTATACATTAGAACTAAAGTAGACTTTTCTAATAACCAATATAGATCTACTGTAACATTAAAAGACATCCATATTTTATACTCTAATCCTAAAAAATGACACTTGTAACAAATATGGGCTAAAAGAAATTCCACACAGACAAAAGTATAAGTGCCAATATTCAATGTTCACAAATTAATCTGACATACCTGTCTAAGGATGTAATCATAACCAACACTAGATGTGACATCTCTTGACATGTAGTTGTACATGAAATCTGTTGCTAGAGAAACCTTAATAGAAGAAAATAGTGTGAGAAATATAGCCAAATAACAAATTGTACTCGTTAAAAAAAAAAAAAAACCAGTTTTCTTACCTTCTCTGATAGCTTCTGGACATAGCTCAGAGCAACCATTCCAGTGCTAGCAACTTGCCCTGTAGCAACCTGCAATCAGAAGAGAAATATGATCCATGCAAGGATGTTTAAAGCAAATAGAGATTGCCTTTCAATCAAATTACAGATCCATGCCATAAAATCAGCAGTCAAATCCAAATATAAGTGACCTTTGTGAAAAAATATCCACACAAGCAGTGAATTTAGGATGAGGAAGAAACAGCAAATAGTATTATGGATGAATAGTAAAGTGGACCAGGTGTCCACAAAGAAAAACAAAAAGAGAAAAATAGGGACAGGGAAATTTAACTAGACAAAACCTATCCCACCGCCCCTATGAAATCCATTCCCTCACCTAGCCAAATAAAAGCCTTCCCAATTATGATATATGAAGAAGAAAGAACAATCTTTAAAGTTCTTTGAACCAAAGCCTGGAGGTGCAAAAAGCCAAGTCAATCCCACAAACTATCTATGTTTTCTTCCATTTTTCACCAAAAGTATAGTTGTTTCTTTCTTGTCATAACACCCAAAGAGAACCAGAACAACATAAATTCTAATATTCAATCTAACAACAGTCCCAACAGCTTTTAATCTCATAAAAACTCAACCCCTCCCAGCCAACCCTTCCACCACCCCGCTGTTCAGCTATACAATACGAACAAGTTATTTGGAAGGCTGAACATATGAAACACCATTTATAGGGTTGAAAAACTTTTAAGTTTCACTAGGCAAGAAAGTCTGGCCAACTTGTGCTAAAAAATGACTGAGATTAAAACTTTTACTAGAATGGAATCACCCATGGTTAAGAACTTCAAATGATTCCATACAAATCAGACATCTGTATTAGATATTCAAACATTGATTGCAAGTATGCCACCTTGCAATGGGTATACAGTATCAATTCCATGAACAACAAAGTTAAGAACCTTATCTAACAGTATGAAGAATGAATCACTATCGACTACAGCTGTTGCACTACCAGCTGTTAAGAGGCCAGTCTATAAGACTACAAACATGTGACGGAAGGATAAAAATCAAATACATTACCATCTTATCTGTTTCATATCGAGCAGCATAACCAATGCCCGACTTCCGATGCTGACCAGCCCAAAATACTTCACCACCCAAAGATAAATGTGGGGTTACACTCTGCAAGAATATTCAGAGTTGCAGGTAAATATTGACAATGATTGCACACTGAATGAATATTATGTTGATTATACCCCTAGGAGAAATTAAAGAAAAGCTGTAGAGGACTTTTCTTTTAATAAGAAACTACGAAGGACCACTATATTAGAACAAGCCTCCCAAAATCCTCAGAAATAGATAGTCTTTACAAAGACAAAAGAGAATTATTTCATACTAACAAAACTTCTCCCTTTTGAATTAAAACTTGTGTACAGAAAATTTACATGACTTCATATACAAAAATTCATTCTTAACTTTGGTAGACAATTTATCCTTTGAACTAAGTTTGCTTCCCTTAACTGATGAGTTTTTTCCTTTGCTAGTATACAAGGAGAAAAAAAACACTCTACTAGTATGATTGGAAAAATCTCATAATTATAAGCTGTTCTTTCTGTTTCTCAAGGCCAAATTTAAACATTCAAATTTTCATTAGATGTCTCATTTCGCAAAGATTTCTTATTTATTTTAGTCTTGTGACAATAAAACTGTTATATGCTCCCCAAGAAAATTGTTATTGTTCTAGTTAGGTCAATATCTATTGGTAAAGTAGTGTTTACATTTTTTTTTTTAATGACTTCATTAGATCTACAGCACACATAGCTGTTGATATGTTCAGATGGATATGAATTTCTGACTTACAACAAAATGAGGCTAAGACTACCATATATTCATTTATGTGAGCTGCGACAGCAAGGGAAATTGGAATTTCCACAATGACTGCAAATTCCTCAAATATCATTTAAGAAAACAAAATATTGGGTATCAAAAAAACTGATTTTTGGTACTTATCAGTGGTGGCATGTGTAGAATTTGGTTCCATTATGTTCTATGTTGAGTATTTTAAAGAGGATCTTTGAGGAAGTTCTCCTTCAATTCACCCACATACCGGGTATATTCAAAGCACAGATGATGCAAGTTCAGAGCTCTATGATTTCCCATCCAAAAATGAGTACAGGCCATAAAATGCCTGTTTCTTCATTGCTATATTATCCATTCAAACATAACTATATTGCTTTGCTTGATCAGACATATACCTGGATGTAACTAGCTCCAAGTAAGGCACCATTTCCAAACTGAAACTGAGTCCTGTAGTCCTTACCCTGCAGAAAGAAAAGATGTCAAAATTAGGAGCAGACAAGACTTTCACAATTGCGAAAACAAATTCTCATTCAAAAAGAGCATATTTTAAAAGAGTTTTTCCACAAATATTCTAAGCCACAAATTCTGATAAATCTGAAGATAAAATCATTTGCATGCAGAAGTGGTTCTTATGAAGCAAATGCAGGATAATTCACAACCCTACACACAGGACAAGATGATGCCTCCTAGAACAATCATGCTTTCTCCATAAACTTAAAACATAATGGCAATACTGTTCACGTCAAGCTAGTCATAGTGAACAACTTTTCCCAGCTTTCTCCAGGAGAGAAAGGGTATTAAAAGGATAAAAGAAGCAATAGACATAGCTTTAGTATCTGGTAACCTAATAGATTAATAGGTCAACAGAAAATCCAGGAAAACTCTCTCATGCTAACTTCCGCTCCCCTGTGTAAATGACTCGATGCTTCACTTTAACATTGCATACCACAATATTCATAATGCAAAAAAAAAAAAAGAAGAGAGAAGAGAGAGGGAGGGAGATTCATTACAAAATAATGTTTGCTCAAGAAAAAAGAAGCCTAACAAATTGTATTTCTCATTGCAATTTCAAGGCAGATTGAGAAAATGTGCATCTTAACTCTTCTATCTTCAACTGAAATGCACAGACAATAGTTTAATCATATTTGCAGTAAAACCAAATAAGGACAAGCACAATGATGAGTAAGAGTTGTTGACCTTGTAATCAAAGTTGACCATGCCATGTGACATATGAGG
Organism: Swietenia macrophylla; assembly: GCA_032401905.1. NCBI lineage: Eukaryota > Viridiplantae > Streptophyta > Magnoliopsida > Sapindales > Meliaceae > Swietenia > Swietenia macrophylla. Next base: position 4,723,473 of record CP135584.1, on the reverse strand, counting down.
CTCATTTGTAAGCTGGAAAAGAACACAACAGAAGTTACTGAATGTGCACATGAAAAACACAATTTCAGCCCTAAATGGGGGGGGTGGTGGTGCACAAAATCAGAAGGAAGAAGAAAGGCATCAACTCAAATTTACCTGAGCATTAACCTTCAGAGAAAGATTGTCAGTCAGATCGCACTTCACTCTAGCATTTACTCTACCATCTGTCAATACCCTTCCAATAAGCATCAACTGTGGGACACCCATCAATACCACTATTACTTGGTTGAAATTGTGGATAATCAAACAATCTTGCAATATAAATATGGCGATGACCACTTACATTTGGGTCTATATAGTTAGCACCAAACTCATAGTGAGAAGTAGGGATTTTAATCGTTTCTGTAGATTGAGAAGGAATTTCTGTTGGTCCCATGAACACGCTGATGTATGATTGATGAGATGTAGTCACCAAAACCAATAATAATATAGAAAAACATAAGCAAATAGAACATACAAGTAATTCAAAAAGAAAAAAGAGATAATTACCTATGACTGAGTGAGAATTTCTGATTAATTCCCTTGGTAAAATCAAAACGCAAACCCTCAAAAAGCTCTGGCTTCAAAGACACTGCAAAACATTGACGCTAAAATAATTGTACTAACTGCAATATGATAAAACAACAACCCTAGTACTTCCTTTAACTAAAATTTCCCACAAATGCTACTCTCAGTACTAGTAAAACAAGTACAAAAATTCCTCCACACCCCCCCTTCCACTTTTGCTTAAGAACAAAATTTGAAATGTAAACTTTAAAGCACGCACCAAGATACAAAAAAAAAAAAAAAAATCCTTTCGTACTATACACTAGAATGTACAACCAGAGAATGTGAAAACACATACAAATTAATGATATTAATTTACAAAAATAGAAAAGGATGAAACATTTTTTCATGTCAAAGCATCATGCAAAACACCCAAAACGACAATCATCAAAACTGATAATCAAATAATCTACATTCAAAATTAAGTTCAATACCCAAAACAATTCCTTACTGTCATCAATTTTATAAGTACAGAGAATCAAACCATAGTCATAACAAACACATTTCCCAGCAACCAGATCAAGATCCACCATAAAAATAGTAAATCCCAAAAATTTTAAAAATAACAGAGACGCGTAAAACAAAATTAATACAAAGCTCGTGCATTATAGTAAGAAGAAAAATAAGAAGTATGGTACAAACTTAAAGCTTCACGGTGGATTTCCTCATAGGGTATCGGGCAAGGCAAGTTCATGTAATCGACTTTCTCTTCTTCTTTAGGTTTCGGCAAAGATGCGTCGATTTTTGTCGTTGTACCGGGAGGTACAAGCCCCGCCATTGCTGTTGCTGCTTTGGTTAGTTTCGACTCTAGTAAAAATACGACCGAGAGAAACCGAAAGGAAGAGGGTTGGGAGCTCGCTACAGGGTTTTGGAGAGGGTTTTATGTAACCTTCCGTTTGTGGGCTCGACCGTTTTGATAGTTCTGCTAGTTTAAAAAAAAAAGCACCTTTTTTTTTTAAAGCCTAATAATAATTTTTATTTATTATTATCATTAATTATAAATAATTTGAGGTTAATTAGACAGATTACCTTTACTGATTAATCTATTAGGTAGATATTACCGTTATAAGTTCAAGATTCATCAATGTTTTATCCCATATAAATTTGTGACATTGTATAAAGCTATGCAAATAATGAAAACTGTTAATATACATTTAATGTATTTTAATCTCTTTAAAGTAAAATTTAAAATATATGAAATTGAACATAATTAACAAAAAAATTTTTAAAATGAAGTACAAAAATTGAAATGATTAATATCAAAATTGAAAGACATAGCAAAAAATTTGAAATGTAAAAGAAAATTTTTAAATAATTAATATAATAGTATATTTACTAATTTATAATCGGAATAGATTAAAATTGAAATGAGTTAAAATCAGAATAAGAATTATAATTAAAATAAGTCATTAACTTTAATTGTAAGAATTAGAATCAAAATAAAAAAATTATTTCAAATTACTAAAATGCTCTTAGTTAATTTTTATCATTATTATTATTTTTTAAGTATAATAATTGTGATTATTATTATTATTATTATTTAAGAAATTATTTTTATTAATAATTAATTATAATATTAATAATTTTGTTAATAATAATTATAAAAATATAAATAAACTAATATTAATTATTATATTTTTTATTTTTATAATTAATTTTTAGTTTTTATATTTTTTAATTGAAATGAAAGAGAAAATGAGATATTAAATTATTGTTCAAGGATAAAATAGTCAATTCAAAAAATAAAAATTCCATTTTCAAATCTTTTTTTGAGAATGGAATTCTTATTCTTATTGCGTAAGGCTCACCAATTTCATTTCTATTTCCATCTTTATTTTAGTAAATAAATATTATATTCATTTCTATTTGAGTTAAAAAATATACTATAAGACTTAATAATTTTTTTGACATACATAGGCATACATGGACTTTCTATGATCGTGTTCTTGTTGTAGGTAACGAAACACAAGCTATCAATGTAACATTACAAGCTACAAGGTGGGCACTTTTTTAGGGAGATTGTATACTCTTTATGAAGTTGTTAACTTTATAGGGTTTTTGTCTCTTTGATATTGTTTTCTCATTTAGTTGGTTTGATCCTAGTTTTCTTATAAATAATTGTTAGACAAACACATTATTTTTGTATTTTGATATTTATAATTGAAAAGGTCATTAAGGAATTCTTTATGTAGAATACAAATCTTATTTATTAACCTCAATTTTGATATTCCTTTGTGCAATTTTACAACTGTTGAATTATTGACATCAACAAATAGTATAAAATATTTTGTTATAAGAATGTGATTATTAACTTTTCATACTTATTTTAATCTTAAAAATGATATTTTGTTGTATACTTTTAAAATATTTAATTAAATTAAAATCTACAATTATGATTTCCACTTATAGACTGCGCTTTTAAGAGATTGAGAAGGCCTGGGTAAAGCTTGAGATGGCAAAATGTCAACAATGGGCCTGGATTGGAAGAGTAAATGCCCAGTCTAGCCCCTATACATATTTATTATTTAAATTATTTTTTTAAAATTATAAGGAGAATTCGAGCTGGGCCTAATGTCCTAGACTTAACCTCTTATTTTTTGTATGGGCCTAGCCCTTAAGCCTATATAAGTCCAATTTATCTGAAGTAAAGTATATAAACTATCTATTTTCTTTTTTCTGCAATGCATGGAAGCTAGAATATAATTATATATCACAAATTAATTATAATTAAATATATTTACTTTTTTCCTAAGATATATTTTGGATATGATTATATATCACAATTTAGTTGGCTCCAAGTTATACTTTATCTTTTTATAAATCTTTTTTTTTTTTTTGTAATCACGTCAAAAGTGGAGAAGTATTATATTTTTATTTTCTTTTTTCTAGGATGCATGGAGATGTTTTTTCTTTTCATGCTTGAGTATGAAAATTTTGATTCGACTATGTTTTGGTTTCCCTATAGAAAGATTGTTACAGTAATTCCATTAATAATAAGACTACTCTAACAACAATTAGAGGGCATAAGACTATAAAGAAAGGTCTCAAACAAAGATACAGGGGCCAGACAATTGAATTCATTTTTGCAAATAATACCCAAATAAAGCTAAATACACTTGTTAGAGAGAAAAGATTTCAAACATCTAAGATTAGTTTAAATTCTCTCGTACATGTTTTCTTATATATATATATTTTTTAGTATTTGGCAATACGATTAAACACTAGGAAACTCCCAATTCGACTTGAGCATCGATAGTTTTCTCTAAATTTCCACCACATTTTGATTTTTTTCATTTTTCTGTTTTGTAAGTCGATCGATTTGAGAATAGAGAAATTACATGTTAACACTTGCAAGACGAACATCAAATGTCAACATAAGCTGACAGTTATTTCTTCTTACACGTTTTTGCTTCTCGTTGGCTATAAATCCTACGATTTCCAAAGACCTGTTTAACATATGTATAGAAAAACAATCTTATATTTATTACACACTAAATGAATACAACATTTTATCCAATATATATGTATGATGAGTTTACATTTTCACTAAAATATAAACTAAATAGAATTGCAGTTAGATTGAAATTATTTGAACCCATTAATTAACACTTCTAATTTGAATTGATAATGTATAACTAAATATGTATGAGAATCTTATGGTGTGTTCGATTATAGATTTCAACAATCTACTAACAATAATTTGCAATTGCATAATACGTTTTTTCTTCTAACTTGAAATTGGTAATTAAAAAATGGTGTGAGGATCAAATTCTAAGAGTATTGTCAGTTGGGGGAGATTCCCTTAAGCCTAATATATTCTCGTCTTTATAGATTATCAACATTTTACTCTGTTTCAGTTACTAAGGATATAATGGTCTCTTATTTTTATCCTTGAGCAAAAATTTTAATTTGTTCGAAATAATAAGAAAGTCACCTAAATGTTTTAATTAGTCAGTCATCCATAATTCGTTTCTTTAGATGACTCAAGAAAGGATTGGATAGTTCATCCTTCAAACAATTTTTCTTTCTTTCTTTATTTTTTCTTTCTTAGTAAAATCCTACTTAGACGACTAAAATATTGTAATCGCACCTTTTAAACCTATTACTAAAATATGAGATTCATTTCTAAATGCTCCAAAAAAAATATAACAAAAGTGATCTTGGGCACAATATTGTAAGTAACACATGTACTCATTTTGCAATCAAGTATTATTTTCTTCCAATCACTTGACATTGTTATCGAAACTCTTAGTTTAGATCCTGACACATGAGGGAGGAGAAGGGTTGTCTATGCAAAAAATTTAAATTTTTAATTAGTAAATGAAAGCATATTAAAATTTGTTTAATACTAAATCAATAAATTCGAAGTTATTCAACCAATCAATTCAACAATATCAAACCAAATTTAACAAAATGAAAAACAATCAATCCACAAACACAACAATTTAATATGCAAGAAACACTTTAAGAACTTTTCATAGACCTTCAAGGCTTATTAAAGAGCCACTTCAAAATTTCATTGAATAAAGAAAGACTTATAAATGATGGTTATGATTACATAAACTCTTGAATCTAACATAAAGTGACCAACTTCTAGTAATTTCAGTTATTTAAAACTCTAAAACTTTCTTACCTATTACTTTCCTAAAATACTTATCAAAATACGAAAACTTCCATCACCAATATCGCTCGAAATTAGGGATGCCAATGGGAGGGGATGGATTGGGGATGGCTTTCCCTGTTCCTATTTTAAGAGTGTTGCCCTCTTCCCTCTTTTGGAAAAAAAAATTTTTTGTCCTTGTTTTGAAGTGAAAATCCCCTTCTTTGACCTATCCTTGTTTTAAAAAAAATATATCGTCTCTGCCATATCCTCATTTTAAAGCAGGGATATTCATCTATTGCCTGCCTTCATTTATTAATATTAATTAATAAAAATTTTATATAAAAATAATAAATTAATGTGTATAAATAAATTATAATTTATATACAAACATTAACAAAAATTAATTCTTAATAAAAATGGCAAAAGTTAAATTAAATAAAATCTTTAGAGTTTTATTAAATTTTGTATTAATTTTTGTAGAAAAAATATTAAATCTTCTTTATTTTTTGCAGAAGAAATATTTTGTTTGGTAGATAAAAAAATAAAATATTAGGAGTTATTTTTGCTTTATTAATCTTGTATTAATATACTAAAATTTAATACAATGATTACAATTGATCATTTAGCTTAATATTAACTAATTACTTCATTTTTATTTTAATAAATTTTTAGTAGATAAGAAAGTAAATCTAATCACATATATGTATGTGTGTGTGTGTGTGTGTATATATATATGTATTAATTTTATCTTTTATTTTAATTATATTAATAATATAAAAATGAGAAAGCGAGATGGGGATCAGGGATTGTCCCTATTCTTATCTTGTTTTCAACTTCTAGGACAAAAAATATCCTAATCCCTTCCAAACAAGGTGGGACCCATCCTTAGAAAAATTGCTAACCTTTTTCGAAATTTTAAACCTTTTATAGTTAAATTTGATAAAAAAGAAAAGTGAAAAACTCCTAAAAGAAACACTCAAATAATTCTCATTCATTAATAATTTGATTTGTGTTTTTTACTAACATAATTATTGTATGTCATTAGAGATCGATGTAAAGCACTATGTTCTACATGCATATATACAAAATGAATTAACTAAATTACTTATTAAGTGACTCTAAATAATTTGTCAAACTTTTATATCAAGTACTAAATTATTAGTTTCTACAGAAGAATATGTTGTTTTACATGTGGCAATATTAATTTATATTAAATTTACTATCTATCATCAATACTCTCTACTACAATATGTATTTGATCATCAACTTTATCTTTCTCATCTAAGCATTTTTGATTGTATTGCATATGTTCTTATAACTCTTTCACAATACATTAAGATAAAATTCAAATATCATTTTAAAATTTATATTAGCATTAATATACTTTCTATTACAGGATATCTTAAATTTCTAACAAATAATTTATTTATCCCACGAGAAAGTTGAAAAATTAGGATCATGTTGAAAATAATGCTCGACCAATATATATACCTACACTTTTTAGACCAATAGCTTCAGAAGAATTAATAGTCCATAAAGCAACATTTGCTCATGAAATGACACAAGTTCCTGATGAGATACAAGTTCCTAAAGTGATATCAATCTTCAAAATAATATACTCCTGAGAAGGCAATTAATCTATGTAAAGTTATAAGAATCCTAAAAAGAACAAAAGTCTACAAATTATGTTTATACAAGACAAATATGGGATCGTAATGAAATAATCATTGATCATGCATTTTCATTTATAATAGTTGTTGAAATTATAAAAGATAATTATGACTCATATCATTATGAACATAGATAAAGACATAGGGATAAGTATATCAAGTTTTAGTTCTAGTTTTACTTAAAACTAAAACTTATATTAAATAAAATTACTTTTAAAAATTTAGAACTACAGCCTACCTTATTTAGCAAAGTAACATATTTTTCAATTCTAATTCATTTCAATTTTAAAATAAGGTACTCTATTAATTAATTATCTCAATTTTTTTCAACAAAATATATATTTTAAAGGTCCATTTAAGTATAATATTATAAATATTTACTTAAACTATAAATTTAACTTAATAAAAAATATTTTAAAAATAAAATTAATAATATCAAATTACAAAAATAATAAAATATATAAACTAAGTGAAGAAAAGAAAAAAAAATAAGTTGCTAAAGAGAATTAATATATGACGAATTATTTAAAAAATATTGTATTATTATTTGAGTTAATATTATACATCACAAAAAAGATATTTTTTTAAATAGTAAAATTATACCGTGTATGCGTGTATTATAATTGTTAACTTATTTGATAATTTAAAAATTAATATATGTAAGATATAATTTTGTTAAATTTTTATACAAATAACATGATAAATTAAATTTAATAAATATTATAAAGATATTAATTAATTTTTTCTATATAACTCAATAGTTAAAGAGTGTTCTTTCTATTAAATTATTTATTGAATCAAATATAAATATATTTTGTATAAGAGTTAAATTTATACAAATTTAATAATATATTTTAACAACATGTGCTGTGCTTTAAATAGAAGTGTTTATTTGAAAATAATAAAATTAATTTTTTTATAATTTTAATGAAAATTTTTAAATATTGTTATCAATAATTAAATAATTTATTAAATGTTATTTACTTTTATGCAAATTAATTTAAATAAATGTTATGACTAAAATGTGCAACTATAAATGTGTAGCTTGGTGATATGAGTGCTTATATTATAAGTATAAAGTCCAGCGTTTGAATCCCTATGGGTGAACTAATTTTTGATTTATTTTCTTGATTTGATTTTGGTTCCTTCTTTTCTAATAACGAAAATTGGACCAAAATGATCTAATTTCAATTCATGAATTGAACCGATCAATCCAATTTCACAAGATTTCGAATCAACCCAAAATGCTTGTCTTTGTGTAAACTTTAATAGAAACAAATAATTCAAGCATAATTGACATCTTCTACGAAACGTAAAGTATTGAAACCAATAGTCGAAATACTTGAAGATGTCAAATCCATTATATACAAATGGATATTTGAAAATGTAATAAAAAATGAGATCATAAGTTATAAAACATGACTCATTGTTTGAAGTTTAGTCACATAGATATGGAATTGATTTTGATGAAGTATATTCTGCTATCATAAATATAATATTTTGTTTTAATTTCTTGTAAGTGTGATAGTTTCCACAAAATTCAATATACATCTTACGAATATAACAACAACCTATTTATATAGATTACTTGAAGCTAATATTATACAAAATTTTTTGAAGGATTTAGAATTCTTGAAGCAAACGATCATAATTTATTCTCAATCAAGTTAAAATAATTGTTATATGTATTGAAACAATATAGGCACATGTAGTATAATTACTTAATCGAATACTTAATAAAATAATGATATACTAATAATTCAATATGTTCATGTGTATGCATAAGAAAATTAGTACCTAGATTTGCCATTATAATAGTATATGTCAATGACAGTAATATAATTAAAATTGTTAAAAAGATTCTAAATACTATTAACTACTTGAAAAAGGAGTTTAAAATAAAAGATTTAGCAAAAAACTAAATATTATCTTAGCCTATAGATTGAGTACAAGTGTAACAAAATATTCATGTATTAATTTGGTTATGTTGAGAAAATAGTAAAACTTTTCAACATAGATAAAGCTCATTCATTCATTACTTATATGGTTATTTGGTCTTTTAATCCTAAAAATAGCTCATTTTGCCCTAAAAAATGTGATAAAGAGATATTTTATCTGAAGGTACCATATCTTAATACAATTGATATTTTATTATATCTACAACAATGTACTAGATTAGACATAACTTTCTCTATAAACTTATGTAACACATGGATATAACAATAAAAAAAAAAAAGTGAAGTAGGTAGCTAAATAGGCCACTTCACTTAAGTGGTGGGTGGTTTGCATGAAAAAGAAATAAGAAAAGAAAAGAGAAGAAGAAAAAAGAACAAAAAATATACTGGAGGTATAATTGTGTTAATTTTACCTCTATTAAGTTTAGCAATTAATTTTACATACAAGATAAATGTTAATTATTATAGTAATCTCAATATTAAAAATTCAATTCTGTATAAATATAATTTTAAAATGTTGATTTAATAGTTTAATTTTTGTTAGCATATGAATTAGTATTTATACTGTTATTTTAATGTTAAGAATGATTCTCTAACAACAAATAAATTAAAAAAAGTTTGATTATTAACTGTTGTATATTAAGGTAGATATTTATACTTTATTGGAATAATTTTAGTTTTAAAAATCTAAAAAGTGGGGTGTTCGCTTCTTTTGAAATATTATACATGCACATAAATTTTTTAAATATACATATATATATATATATATATGATAATCTAATTAATTATTTATTAAATTAAATTTTTATATATATTTTTATAAGAGTTTCATTTGTATAAATTCAACAATAAAAATTAAATTGTATGTGTTGCGTTTAAGTAGAAATTATTTAAGGTTTTATTTGAAATCAAAGATTAATTTTTTTATAATTTTGTTAAAAAATTCTAAATATTATTATTTTTATTAATTGGACTAATTTATTAAATGTGAATTTAAAATATGTTGGCGACTAATTTGACATGAATGTAATTTTTGTTCCGTAGTAAAAGTTCGTAAATAAAAAATCAAATAGGACAATGACTCTTAAAAATTATGCCCTTAAAATACGCTGACTATTGAAGCTGCAGTTTTTAAGAATAATACCTTTAAAATACGTAGTTATTGAGGCGACAATATCTAAAAATAATACTCTTAAAATAAATATAAAAGTAGTTAAATTAGATGTATTTTGACATTGCGATTTTACATACGAAATTTTATTTTGAAATCTATTAAATATTGCTTATTGCAATATTATTTAAATTTAGAAAAGAAATTATATATTATTTATCTTTGATTTTTAAAATTTTTATTGTATATAAATATCTTTTAGACATTAATTCACTCCTAATTTTTCAAGTTTTGTGTGAAGTTAAAAACAAAATTATTCAAATAGGCTAGACAATTTTTTAGTAGAAAATTATTTTATAAAATTTTGTATTTACATAAATATGACAAAGCATATATATAGTTTAAAGTTACTAAATGAACAATAAACCATCAAATATTTTATATGAAAGTGAAGACCAAATAGTTTGATTTAGAAACTCTTTTGAGAGTAAAATCTTAATTATAAGTTTTAACTTTTTGGTTACTTTTATTGAACAGTAAATTTTAAATTATTTTATTTTAATGAACTAATACTAAATCAAGACTAAATGGTTATGTGTATATTATCTTTCTAACCATTAGAAAGCTCGATCACATGCATAATATGTATTTTACTTACAAAAATACAACAATTTCATAATGATTCATAAAACAAACCTTTGTTGCTATATTTTTTAATGATTCTAGATTCTTGCATTGTATGAAGCAAATATGAAATGTATATGGTTACAATCTATTATCCATCATCTCAAATACATGCAACATAGTTTTTATTACAAATATTCTGACAACAATAAATAAAGATAATGTTACTTATATTGCTGAAGTTAGAGAATGATACATCAAAAAAGATCGAACCAACTATATCTAAATTCTTTTATATTCTTGTGCTCTAATAGAATCAATATATTAATGTTAAACAAATATATTTATTTAATAATTTTATTAATTTCTTCACTAAAACTTTACTTACATTAATTTTTAAAAAAGTTAGTATATGGCATTGTTATTAATATTAAACTTATATGTTTTTCTAATAATATTTATTATCTCGAGCGAAATCATTTAATCAAAGGAAACATATAATGTTATAAAAGAAGAATTATAAAAATTTTTGAACAAATAAATACTGCATTATTTTTTTTTCTTTTGCTAAGTTTTATACCACCAAATTTTATTGACAATGTTTTTATTGAGGCAATATGATACACATTCAACTTAAACAAATGTGAACTTGTGATTGGACATATAGCACTCCGTGTTATTATTGGTGGATTTTCACCACTTTGTCGTAATCGGCAAAAACATGCATCAATTTTATTGGTAATGTGAGAGGCATAAATTAGTATCCATACAATACGATGTATGGAGTAAAATCGGTCCCTTCCTTTAGTTGTCGATAATGGTGGCGAATATCATCTGCATCTTTTTGTTCTGTTTTATTTGTGAATAAAAAATTAATAAAAATTGTATCCGGGTAATATTTTTATTTATAATGTAATTTAATATTTACAGTAAGTGTAATTTTTTTAATTTAAGAAACTACTATAAATATTTTTCTTCCCTCAAAAGCACAACGATGTCGTTTATTTCCAACGCTCAAGGTGTATTTTTGAGCTTTATTGCAAAGTGCAAAATAATAATAATAATAATAATAATAAAAGAAAAATACGTTTCCAAACAAAACCCTACAAAACGCCATCGTTGCAAGCTCTCTTTCTGTCCCTCTCTCGTTGTCTGCGACAGTGAGTCCATTTCGTTCCCCGTTTGGGTTCACTACTGCCTGCAGCCGAAGCAGCAAAAATTAGAAAAAAATAAAAATAATAATAATTATGTACTCGGATATGGGATACAGTAACGGATACCACCACCAGCAGAAGCAGCAAGAGCGCGGGGGAGGAATAATGAGTCAGAGGGACCGAGTTAGAAGAGGAGGTCGAAGGTCACGTGACTCGCATAGGGTTTCAGAGCAACAGCAGAGCGAGCGCAAACCAACCACGCCGTGTACGGACTTCGACGTCGCCTACTTCCACTCCTACGCTCACGTTGGTATCCACGAAGAAATGATCAAGGTCCCTTCTTTTTTTCTTTTAATAATTTAATTTGAATTAGGCTTTTGTACTTGTATACTAGTTTTTTATTAAGTTGTCATAATTTCTCACTTATTGCGTCGATAATGGTTTGTTTCGACTTGTTTATGTTCGTTTTTGAATTATTTGTAAAGTTGTGATAACCTTTCGATTGAATAGCGTGCAGACCACAGAGTGAGTATTTGTACATTATGTAGACATGTATAAATGCAAGTGCATTTTTGAAATGATGTCATGTTACATTTGTGGGTGCAACAATGGAGCATAGTTTCGATTGGAAGGCTGTTGTTAGCTGTTAACCAGATTCTTTTTGGTTTGATGATACAAGGATTTATTTCATGTTTTAAATTTTCTTGTTATTCATTTTAGCTGAACCTCAGTTCTTTTAAACTGATTTGTTTCGATTTATCGAAAGTTGCTAATATTTTTGTTTTCTTGAATGCTTGATCTGGCTGGTTGAAGCAGATTAATTAAAAATTTTGAGACTTTCATGCTTGGAGATTGTCTCACTTGGAGCTTAATTTTGGTCTTCGTAAGTTTAATTGACTGTCTTGGAAGTACCTGACTTTTTCTTTGAATTGTACAGGATCGTGTGCGGACAGAAACCTACAGGGCAGCAATCATGCAGAATCAGAGTCTTATTGAAGGCAAAGTAATACTTTATGGCGTTGTTTTCACTTATGAAATATTTTTCCTCATTAAAAGGCTTACATTGTGGCTGTTTATTTTATGCTTGAAGCTATATTATATTTGAATTAGACTTGTATATAACTGGAATTTAATGTAATCACATAATAATGGTGATACATATAAGAGTATACTACTGTATCATGTACTTTAAATCATAAGGAAATGTTTATGTAGGCTGTATTTCAGATATCATGATGCTGCTATGGAGTATCAGAATCTACTTTCATTGGATACAAATATGCTACCTCTTTGAACAACAGTATTAGATGAACTATGCAGTTCACCTTCTTACTAATTGCTGTGAGCATGCCTACAGGTTGTTGTTGATGTTGGCTGTGGGACGGGCATTCTTTCTATATTTTGTGCCCAGGCTGGTGCAAAACGGGTAAATATTTGTTCAAGTACATATATGATATTCAACAAACTTTGAATTAAGTTTTACTTAACTTGTACTTGACATTGGCAAAACATTTATGTTCATGTAAGTTATTGATATGCAAAGTCTGTTATTCCAATAATCATTGCTAGTATCTAGTGATAGTTCAAAGATTGCTGTAAGATGGTTGCCCAAAAGACACTTGCTATGATGCATATATTTCATTAGAGACATTATATATATATATATATATATATTTTTGGTGAGAATTGATCAATTTAATACATTGCTCAAAAGTTTTGGTTGCCTTGTGGTTTATCAACAAATTTAGCTATGTGGAGCATATTGAAATAGTTTTCTTGTAGGAACCAAAAGAATATTATTTGGATGTAAGGGAAGAAAACACAAATGTGCACCAGTGGTCCACAGGGCAATTGAAGCAACCCTCTTTAAGCTACCTATCGAATATACAAATCAAAATCAGCATGTCTATACCCTCAAACTGTTTCCCTCCCAAAATTTACCAAAAAATGAATGGAGCCTCAATGTGCAAAATTAACCAAGACCCCTTCCCAATTGAGATTCTTGAAGAAGAGGGAAGTATCTTCAAAATCCTAAGAGACTAAGACCCAAAGAGAAGCAAAAGAAAAAAAAGAATTTTGTCTTCTTCTCTCTTTTCTTCAAAGATACGAATATTTTTCTCTTGCCAAATCACCCATAATAAAGCAAGGACTGCACATTTCCATAAAGTCTTAGCCTTTCTACCTTTTGCTCCAAACTGACCCAAGAATCTACAATTCCTTGCATATAATTTGGCCCGCAGAGATGATTCAATTTTACAATGAAGAAAGAGGTGGTTTATCATCTTGTCAGCCCTCTTAAAAAGAAGGGGAAACACTTATTTTCAATATCTTTTTTGGATTATAGCCCCGATATTAATTCTTCCATAAGCTCAGGCTCAAGCAAAAACTTGGATTTTAGTGGAAACTGATTTTCCAAATGATTTGAATTGCTCGAAAAAATTGGAGCCATCTTAAATAAATCTCAAAATGCAAGATTAACTATAAATGTTGGATGCTTCAGGCTTCCAATTCTTCTATCTTCTTCGAAATTATCCAAAATGATCTGGTCAAGTAAAGAGGCCAGGCCAAAGCTATGTAGCGTATAACTTCTTTCTCATCTTAAAAATTAAAGTTCCAACTCCTTTCTCTGGAATGAGGAGAGATGACCACCCCAGGTTTAGTACATTCTTAGAATTGCTGAATCCAAAATGATGAGGAAACCAATCCGCAACCCAAGGAACAATTACCAGTCCTACTATCTTCCCACGGTGAATATTCTCACTCTTATCCATCTCAAAAGCTACATGTGTGGTAAAGTTAAGATATTCCTTGGCAATGGCCTTCCATGGACTTCTATAGGAACTGGTGCTACCTTTTTAACTTCCCATCCTTTAGAGTGAAGACTGGAGTTGTTTTTTTTTTATTTTTTTATAATCTCATTCCATAGAGAACCTTTTTGGAATGAGAATCTCCATAGCCATTTAGTAAGGAGGGTCTCATTTTTCTTCTCCAAACTCCCAATTCCTGGCCCCCCCTGTTTCTTCAGGCTTCAAAACAATGCCCCAGTTGATGAGATGACAAACTTTACCTTCACCAAAACCACTCTTCAGTCTTTATATCCTTTATCAACTGCATGGAGATCTCAAATAATGAGAAAATAAAGAGTTAGTGAAGATAAAGTTTTGAAATTGTTGTTATCAGCTTCTTTTGGTAAAACACCATTCCAAATGTTAGAATATGTTATATTACACTCGCAAACAGTATATATTTGTTCTCTGAACAGTAGATTAACCATAGTTATTGATCCCTCTGCATCATATTTTTGGTCAAACAATTTGATTTTCTCATGCCAAAACCTTTTTTATTGTTATTAGATTCTATTGATTGCTCTAACCGCATATCTTATTTGTTACACTTTTAGTTTTTTTCTTGTCAGTTGTATTTATGCATTTGATCTTTAGTGAAAATGACTTGGGCATTGTTATTTGTATCTCTGTTTGTGTGTGTGTACCTAGATGGTTTGGTAATTTTTGCCTAAATTGATTAATTATATTAATGTTTACATTATATTTGAAATACATTTTTTGCAGGTGTATGCAGTGGATGCAAGTGATATTGCATTGCAGGTACTTTGTCACTCTAGTGCTCATTACCTTGCCACACGAGCTTCATTTTGTTTCAGCTTTAATGTGTATTTGAGATATTCTCTTACACTATAGATATTCTGTTGGTTTGTCTGCAGTAGAATGTTGACATAATTTTATACACTTTTTCTTGATAGATAATTAAGATCTAAAATAATTGTAAAGAAAAACTATGTTGATGATGCATTGGTCTTGGAGAAATGAGAACGTGTCAGGTTCATCTTGTGCCCCAGAGAATGGGATCACACTAATTTCATTCCCTTATCCAATGATCACCGCATAAAGTTTAGTTTGGTTATAATCCTTGCATACTTGTAAGTATATTTTCCTGTTTGATATACTACTTGCAGCAAGACAAACCAGGAAGTTTTCAAGTGTAATAATTCAAATTATCTCATTCAGACTTGGTGTATTTTTTTTTCCCCCAATCAATCAGAATTTTTCTTTGTCAATGAAAACTTTCTTATCCTGTTTTACTCTACACTGTATGTTTTTGAATTGTCTCATTAAGTCAACTTTTTTTTTTTTGTAATTGTGGGGGAGGGAGTAAACAATTAATCAGGATTTTCCCTTTTTTTTTAATAAAAGATGCCTTATTAGTACCCATTTCTCTAATGTATGTTTCAGAAGTTTTGAATCACAGTCATCTTTTTACTAGAGAACTGCAGGGATGAGTTAATCGCTTTATGGATTAGTGGTAAATGCTTTACTTATAGTTCAATTAAGTTATGTATACAACTTGTGACTCTTAAGAACAAAAGTTATTTGCTTTTATGGAGCTTTGATTCTTTCTTGACCAGTATAGTTAAAGTTTTTTGCCTACACATCTGATACTACTATGATGCTACCTGTGAGTGTTCACCCTTTTCAGTCGGTGGCTCGCATATCAAAGTTTCTGCTGATTGAAGTAGGATTAGTCTGTCTTGCCTTCATGCATTTTCGGGCTCTTCCTCCCTCTCAAATTCACTTTTTCTCTTCTTGATCTTGATTAAGAACCTTCTATGAATACTTACAAAAAAAAAAAATTAACATTCTCTGTACAATTTTCTTGAATTATGCATGACACTGTGCTAGTTATATCTACACAATCTGCATCTTTGTTCATTTATAATTGCACCATATTTCAAGTGAGTATTATCAGATGTGCAATCAATGATTTGAGAACTTTCCATGAGTATCCTTTACTCTGAGGCAATTGTTTTAAGCTGTAGGTCTGATGAATCTCCGTCATGGTCACTGATTCTAATTATTTGGAATGTTATAACCTTGGATTTCTTTTATCTTTATGTATTCTGGTTGCTTCTGTGTACTTCCCAATTTTCATCTCTTGACTTAACTAATATATATGTATTGCATCCTATAAGACTGTAGCTTGTAGTAAAACTGAAACTCCTGTGGGGTTTGTATTAACCTTTAATATTGCAAATAGGCAAATGAAGTTGTGAAGGCAAATAATTTATCTGACAAGGTCATCGTTCTACATGGACGAGTTGAGGTAAGCTTCTCTGGACTGGCTAATATGATGTCTATCTTTTTCGTAAAGAGTTGCATTCAAGTATCTATATCTGGGTTAGATGATCTATATAAGTTTGTTTATTTCTGGGAAAAGAAGATGAAAAAAAAAAAAAAACAAAGCAATTTTCATCTTTCAAAACAATTTTGCCATCTTTAGGATAACTAGCTTGCTTGAGATCTCTGCAGGATGTTGATATTGACGAGGAGGTTGATGTTATAATTTCTGAGTGGATGGGCTACATGCTTCTGTATGAGGTGATTATTAAAATATCGCACTCCTGATTTTATTTTGAAAATGCTGTTTGGTATGCATGTAACAATAACTGTTGCCAATGAATTACATTTGAGCTTAACATTATAGTTCTTAACCCTTTCAAAAGTAGATGCCATTCTTTTGTCGGTTATACTTTACCTTTGTTTTCTTCTCTCTCTCTCTCTCTCTCTCTCTCTTTCCCTCTCTCTCTCTCTTATCATATAGAGCATGCTTGGAAGTGTCATTACTGCACGTGATCGCTGGCTAAAACATGGGGGTCTTATTCTTCCTTCAAATGCAACGGTATATGTTCATTCTTACTTTGTCTTGCGACCAATTTTGATCCCTGTGCCTTCTTGAGAAGATTCATTACCATGATTTTGTTTCCAATTTACTTCAATTTATTTTTAAGCCGAATTTAAATAGCTCCATCATTTATTTTGTTGATTTTTCTTAAGTAATCACTCAACTAAATGTTTATGCTCCTAGAAAAGGCCTAATGGTAGTATTTAAGTTCTAAAGATGGAGAGGGGTTTGGTTTTAATTTTTGCAATATCAAGAATAAAAAAAGAAATTAATACAACAATATATTCAAACACAAGATCATGTAGGTAAACTTGCTCAAATATCATGTTACATTATCATTTAATCTTAAAACTTAAGCTTAAAAGTTAGGCCCTTACTATAGTGTTTAAGCTTTAATGATTTCATTTCCCCCATTCTCCAATCTTGTAACACACTCTGTGTAGTTGGAATGATGTTTTGTTGAATGTAGAGTTTATCTGTTAATGGATTGAGGTTACAATATATTACTGATTCTCAATACTTTTATTTGTTGCCTGCAGTTGTACATGGCCCCAGTTACACACCCTGACAGATACAATGAAAGCATTGATTTCTGGCGTAATGTTTATGGAATTGACAGTGAGTATTAACATCTAACTCTGAGATTTCATTTTCATCTCTAGATGCATTCTAGGAACGTTATTACTGTGCCTGGGAGATGAATCTCAGTTACGTTGCTAAACACAATATTCCACATGTTAATTAGATTTTATTTACTTTTCATGTAAAAATGAATGATCTAATTGTTGTTTATGCTTTTTGTATAAAGCATTGATGTGTTGGCCATGGCCATTGCCTTTGGCTTTGGCTGATTTGGAGATCCAACTATGTGGATTTTTGAATGTTCATCCTTTTTCCTTTTTACAAATAATATATATTTTTTAGTTACCTGTGATCTATAAATATCAATTTCAATGTTATGGATTGCAGTGTCTGCTATGATGCCGTTAGCCAAACAGTGTGCATTTGAAGAACCATGCGTGGAAACAATTACGGGTGAGAATGTTTTGACATGGCCACATGTGGTGAGTGTTCTTGTCTTTATTCCAAGATTAGTAGGTTCTTGTCTAACTTTTGACTAATTTATTGGCATTTTTGGAAGATTAAGAAAAAGGAAAAAGTAAAGAGAGGAAAACTATCTGCTGTTACAACTTGAGATTACTCGCTCTTATTTATAATATGCTGCACATGTTTCTATATGTGAGGTTTATGAATATGTGGGAAGTCTGCTTCCTCTAAAAGATGCAGTTCCAAACATAGTGGTGCTTGCATTATGTGGGTTGAAATTAAAAGCCAAAGTCTTCTAGAGATAAATTAGCGGTCTAAGTCAAGTGACAGAGGAATAAGGCATCTTATTAACTGAGTTGGAAACTGAGAGCAGCATGTCCAATTTTTGGCATGTAAAACATTTAATTGAAAGCACAAAGGGCACTACTCTAGTACACTTGGGCATACAAGAGAAACACCTAAATCTTTAGGTAAGAGCCCAACAATAGTATTTGAGCTCTAATACTTCGCCCATGTGCACTGCATGCGAACACCACAAAATTGACAACCGAACAAAATCATTATTTGGTTAATTAGCAATGAGGTGGTTTGAGCACAAGACCATTTGGTCAAACTGGCTCAGATATAATGTTAGGTAACCGCTTAACCTAAAAGCTTAAGACATTAGGTAAGGGCTCAACATTAGTATTTAATCTCTAACAGCCCCCCAGAAGGGAGAAAGAGTGCTTTTAGATGACCTATTGTATGTTCAAGGCTTTAAGGAGGGTAGATATGAATTAGATGTGCCTATCTAGTTTTCCTTGCACTTGCTTATAAAGCGGATAGAGTGATGTAGGATTGTAATCAGAAACGAAAGATGGGAGAAAAGAGAAAGATAGAGACTTGAGGTAGAAAGAACTAGATAGGGGTGATAAACAAAAAGAACTAATGAGAAGCCCAATTTTCATATTAAATAATCAATCAAGTCTGCCAAAACATAATTGAAAACTCCCTATTTATAGGGGTCAAGTCCCAAAATAGGAAGGACGTTTTGGAATCTAATAAGGGAATAAATACCAAATCAACGTTGTTTTCAAATTATAATAACTCCTAAATTGATTGATTTTGATCCCTAAAATAAAACATTACCAAAAATTAACAATAAAAATTAGGTTCTCTGATTCTGCATCATGGGGCATTCCATACATGGAATGTTTCTTGTTGCTTTGGGTTATATATATCCCATGAAGTCCCTGCTCTACTTCTTCTCATTGGTTTATCTTAAAATACAGTCAGTACTCTGATTTACAATTAGCTGTTCCTATCCTTTTCTTAGTTAACAGGCATGCTTTTCCCTTCCTCTTTTTTAATTTTATTAAATGAAAACCAAACCTTCCCAACTTTGTTGTGAACAGGAGTCAAACCCCAAAAGTTTTGTACTAGTACGAGGTCTTACCAATTGAACCAATTAGTATCCATGGACATTGCTTTCCGACTTGTGTATTTTTTATTCTCTGATTTGTCCTTGGATTTTCTTAACCAACGTACCATCATATTTTTCTCTTTTCCCCTTCAGTGTGCTACTCATATTAGCAATATATTGTGCTTTATTGGGCTACATCTATAGATGTTTTACAACTTGTCTACATCTATAGATGTTTTACAACTTGTCTTTCTTTTTCTGCTTTTTCCTTTTTATTAATTTACTCAAGTTTTGGGGAGGTTGTGGAGCATGCTTAATCGCCCAGTCACTGGGAATAATGTTTACGTGTTGGAGGCAGTAATCTCGGCCATTGTTTTCATATGGCTGTTTAGCAAAGTCATATCTCTTTCGAAATTTTATGTGAGATTGGCAATAGCTTGTTGACATAAAGAGAAATTATGTATGTTGACATGGTCTTGCGTTTTTGGCCTGAACTTTTCATTGATGTTGTGCCTCTAACAACTTCCTTTTAGATGATGCTTACCTTTTTTATGTGTTGTGCAATTCTGTTTAAGCATCTAGTACAAATTTTTTATATACTTTTTTCTTGTTTGCGTGTGTGTACCGCACGTGCATTTATAACAATGTTTTGTAAAAAGCATTGAAAGTTGATTACTGTTAACAGGTTAAGTATGTGGACTGCTATACTGTTCAAATTCATGAGCTAGAATCTGTTAAAACAACATTCAAATTCAAGTCAATGATGCGTGGTACTCTCTCTCTCTCTCTCTCTCTCTCTCTTGCTTACATTACATATTAGTTGTCAGCTCACACCACTTTATAGCTTTTTGTGGGATTAGTGTTGTCAATCTGGCTGTTAAAGCATATTTTATCTTAGTGCTCGTATTGCTTGTGAAATATCATATCAATCAGATATTGATCCATAAACTCACATTTATGTACATTGACAAACTTTTCTGTTCTAATACAATTCGGTAAGATATTTCTAGGTATCAGATAAAGGAAACTTGGTGGATGTAGCACATTCCAAGAGTATGAGATTCAAATGTTGGTTATGTGAATTTTAAATCCTATGATAAAATGTCTACTGGTATGAGTTAAGTTTCAACTTTTGGACTAGGTGTAAGTGGTATAAACTAAAAAGAATTCCTGAGGCTTTTGGTTTTTTGCTGTTTACTTTTTGTCTGTATGCTAAACCCTTCCATGCATGCTTTTGTTTCAGGTCTTTCTTTGTAATTATTTGCTTTATGTTACTAAAATTTAACTTATTTCCAGCACCATTGCATGGATTTGCATTTTGGTTTGATGTTGAATTCAGTGGACCTGCGACATCTCCTACCAATAGTCACATACCACCTGTAGTTATTGCCTCATCTAACAATCATCCAATGGATGGTTGTCAGAAGAAAAAACGTGCAAATCCTAATGAAGCACTTGTGTTGTCTACTGCACCTGAGGACCCTCCTACACATTGGCAACAGGTACTGCCTACTTGAACATTCAGCAAGAATTTGTAGCTGCTCACTGCTTATTAAGAAAGCCACTCAAAACATGTCTATTAATCAATAGAACTGCAATAGTACCATAGAAAACAAGTTGCACTTTCTAAGTACCACATGCATAGTAATTGACTATGAGGAAGTACCCTGGGTCCTTTAGAGATCGTTGGCAACCTTTGGTGGTTCACAATATTGGTCAACAAGTATAATAAGGCTGCTTACACCAGCAATATTATTCAGTGTGGATATTTAGTTATAGGGTTAGGTCCAATTTACCCTCTCATTTTTTGACAATCCTCAACTTAAACCTTCAATATTTTCCAAATCATTATTGTGATGCAAGCATTATTGCTTCTGTTAATTTTAACGATTGACTGATTTTGGCTAGTACATATACCTTATTATGTGGAATTTATAAAACTTTCTGGAAAAGACAGTTTTACTCAAAATTAAGAATAATGTCCAGGAGTTGTCCAAAATGTTGCATTCTTTTTTTTTATTATTATTGAAAATGACAAAAAACAGACAGTAATTTATCAATAAAAGATAAGGTTGATGAATAATAATGATGTTGGAGTGCAAATGAGACTAAAAGTGTGGTAGTTTGTGGCTGGAAAGAAGACAAACCAGATGTAGCTATTTAGCCAAAAAAATTACGGCAACCACTGTAAAATGACAAGGGAAATGGTGAAACTATTGTCATGGGGAGACAGATTGGCAGTTTGTGTGTCTAACAGCAGTGACTGCAAGAATTATCTTGTCATCATTTGCAGCTGTTGAAATGTGATGGATGGATATAAGGTGGGATGGGGAATATTTTTCTGTTAAGACAGTAATGTTGATGACCGGATCTGGTTGACTGATGGACAGCAAGGCTGGTGGTGATGGTGGTGACAGTAAACTAATCTGGTATGGAGTTCTGGAAGTGGAAATTAGTAGTTGTTTGCAACAGCAGTGGTAGATGGACTAGGACTGCTTTCTTTTTTTTTTTTTTTTTTCTGTTTACCTTTTAGTTTTATAATTTCTTTTTCTTTCTGTTTGTTTGAGAAATGGAATATTGTGTTGGTTTTAGATTTTAACTTAATGGTAGCAACTATGGTTGGGGGTCGGGATGATCTCTGTAAATGTGGGGGATAAGTCAAGGATTGTCAAAAAATTGTGGGGGGGTGGGGGTGTGTGCGCAGCGGTGGGGGTGGTGTTGGCGGCGGTGGCGAATTGGAATTAACCCTTAGTTCAATGACCAAAAATGGATGATTTCAGCTTACCTTCTTGAGGCCAGAAATGGTGATTGATGTGCACAGTTGGTGAGCAGCCAAAATGGTGGTTCAGTGTGCATAATTAAGTGTAGATGTTAACACAATTGGACTACACTGGATGTTTTTCCAAATTGTTTACAATTTAAATGAGTGGATCCGGCTTTTCATTTGTCCAACATTATTACAACATTGTAGTAAAAAGAATCTTGATGGCAGTGGATTGGTGTTAACATATGGTGAAACGAATATTATCATTTAGGAAATCCTTGACGATGATGTTGGTATTCTGGTCAATCCCTTTGCAATTTTTTCCTTCTAATTAGCTTACTACTGAAAAATTGTGGAACGTTCTACATAATTTTCATCATGTGATGGGTTTACTTCATTGCAGACGTTGATATACTTTTATGACCCAATGGAGGTGGAGCAAGATCAGCTCATTGAAGGCTCTGTAATGCTGTCACAGAGCAAAGAAAATGCTCGATTCATGAATATTCACCTTGAATATGCGTAAGTCACAGTGCATAATTCTGGCAACTCAGGCTCAACTCTTGGTAGTCATAGTAGATATGCCTTTGCATATTTTTCTACTTACTGATTAGTGCTATGATCATTGTTTTTGCAGTTCTGCAGGTCGATCCTTTGTAAAAGAGTCAGTGATGCGATGATCCTTTTAAGGATTCTGCTCCTTGTTATCTCTCTGAGTTCTTAAATTGAAACCTTGTGAGTTGTAACATGGTTCAACATGCAGCTTTCTTGCCCACAATTCTGCACAGCAGTAAACATTTTAATGGCTTGCCTCTGTTGATGTTGTGCACCAGTAGATCTCACCAGTTCTTACCTAGCAAAACCTCGAGAAGGTGAACCATTTATTTCATTAATTACAAATATGAAAATGGAGGTGAACCATTCTAGGGAAATTGTCATGTGGATGTACTTGTAATTAGAAGCATTGATTTTTGGGTGTTGGATGAGGTTTATCTTTTTATATAAATAGTTGTAAGCTGTAGAACAAAGAGGTCACAAGTTTTACGAGTGAAAAATTTGTTCCTTGTGATCATCCATTTTAAGTCATTCAGGAATTTGTTTGATTGTTGTAACAGATTTGTATGCATTCATGGTTGCAATCTACTTGCAGACATTTACTGAGCTTTATAATATATGACATTTCTTTAATGCTACTATTTCTTATTTCTTGTCATTTCTACTTTTTGTGTTTTCTTATAATGTGGATTTGAAAGAGAAACAAAGTAACTACAGATGAGGCAAAGCTTTGCCTTTAAAGGATTTGAAGGGAGCTTCTTGTGATTTGTGACTAAATACTTGCGAGGTAGCTTACACATATGTTGACCTGCAGTGAGGAAGCACTTGATTCTGGAGAGCTTGTTATCCAGTGAAATAATTTTGATATCATCGCTATACTTGTGGAACATTTTGCTCCATTCCATGTTAGGCCTCTCGGGATAGGCCTCGAGAGATTCATTATGTGTGATCAAATTGCTTAGGGATTTTAACGTTAGATGGGTAGCCCTTGACTTCTGCTCCTCGCTCGCTCCTCAGTGAAGGATGTGGATGTGTACTTTTGACTACTGTTTAGGTTGTGTGATTAGAGACATAGAAGAATTCTTTTTTATCTCAAAGGAGAGGATTCATCATTTCTGCAGGATAATTCATTGATTTTGGATTTACATATGTGTGTGTGTGTGTGTATATATATATAGAGCTTCTCTTCACTTGGGAGTTTTTAGACAATTGTTTATCTCTCATAGTTTCATTCTTTTTATTTGGGAAGCATTGCTGCAGTAGCTGAAAGGAAATGTTTTTATATTTTTTGGGCACATTTTTGCAATGAATTAAGCTATTCGATATCTTTTGTTCCTTTTTGGCACTTTCGAGCAATTTGACTTTGCTTGTGGATTGTTTGTGTTCCTCTTTTGCTAATCCTGTTTCGGATAGAAGATCTCTGTTTGTTTGTTTGTTTGTTTAAAGAGATTCCACTTGTGCTTTTTCCCACGTTAGTACAGCGTCGGTTTTTCATGTCAGAGGGCGGTGCAATGTTGTTTCTCATGCATGTTATGCCAAAGAAAGCACTCTGCAAACTCTCACATAACTGGTGAACGAGTAGGAATACCATCTCAGGCATTTGAAGTGTACGATGTTAAATTCCTATAAAGGATCAAATAGCAAACGCGTACGGTTGTATGACTGTAATTGTTATAAATACAAAGTCATTGGTACAAATGGATGCAGTGTTATATGGATTAGCACAGCTTGTATTTTTATAAAAGTTTAAAAGAATTTACAAAAATAAAAAAAATAATATAATTAATAAAATTGTACAAAAATTTACAAAATATAACTTTGATACGTGAATTTTTAATCGCATCATTTTTGTTTGAAACCAAAGACGAGCTAGGATTTTGTTGAGGTGCTCTTTACAACAAACTGACAATCTTGATAGTGGTCTATTAATGCTAGGCGGATCAAAATAAAAGACAATCTCTGAGTATAACAACTCATTCTTTCACATAAAAATTTTTAATATTTAAGAGTTTTATTTAATATCAGCTATGACTTGGAAATCACACAATTTCATTACAAACATATTTTCAATAGAATTTGTAGTTTGAGGTGGGTGTCGTTGGTTAATTTGCTAGAACCAAAGAAGCAATTCCACTCTACACCAAGTTTTAAGGGTACCTATAACTCGTAGCAACTTCTGTTTAGACAATTTTGGTAAATTAGCAGAGAATTGTTGCCCGCAAATGCAAGTGTGTGTGTGTGTGTGTGTGTGTGTGTGTGTGTGTGTTGATGGACATTTTGCACAAGCACAAGCTGGTTCAGTTTCAAGGAAAAAATGTAGGTCTTAATACACACAGATTGTATAGAAACCAAAGGAATCTCTCCCAGTGGAAGAAATGTTTAACAGCAGCACAATTCCAAATATGTAGTATTTATATTTATTTTAAATAGTAATATTTTGTAGTCTTCACACCTCGCACGTACTGAACTTGCTGTCTCCTCCGGAGTCCAGACAAGGAAGGAGATTTCCTTCTCCCTTCTGTTTTGTTTTATATACTTTGAATCTTCAATTTGAACAATCATACATGCATAGGATGGTAGTTGGAAGTTTCAGAAACAATGATAACTTGCTTAATTTGGCAGTAATTCTCCAACTTACTATCAACAAGCAGCTGCATATCTCTGTTGTTACATACCAAATCCACCCTGCCATGAACAAGACCAGTGAGGATGCATCTGTACAACCAGCATTGCCACTACGCTGCATTATTGCTCTCAAGGCTGTCATTTGATTCCTTAATTGTTCATTATTGTCCTTACCTTCTGCAAGTATTATGTTTTCTGATAACGAACTAATATGCACTTAAACAATGATTAAACCTTTATTATTTCAATAAGTTCGAAATTTTCGTCTAGAAAATTGACTGTTACACAAATATTTTAATTGAAGATGTTTCCAGCAATTCTAGGCTAGTGTTCTTATTTTTATTTTTTTTTGAAATTGAAGCTTTTTGCAACTACTTTAACATGAAGTTATTAGCCATTAAATATAAATGAGAGACATGATAGATAAATCATAATCATAAATTATCAAATAAAAATAATATTTACTAAACACTTTCGTTGTTGTTCTTTTAAAGTTTAAGAGATGCATGCGAGTCTCAAACGTATCCTAAAATATGGACAATGGACCATTTTAATTTTAAAATCTTACAAATACTAGTGAACCTTACGATATTAATTTTGCAAACCTTTTGACATTTTCTGTAAGATACAGTTTCCTAATTTGAAGTACCCAAAAAAAAAAAAAAATCACTCCATGGTTACAATCAGTTTCTTGATCTTATGGCATGCATATAAAAATAAAATAAAGATATCTGACGGCATCACCATTAAAATATATATAGACAGTACAGTCTAGGACCACAGCAATATATACGTGTTATTGCTCTTCGTTGGCCTTGTGGGTACTTGATAAAATTATGAAATGCGATCAGGTCATCATCCATATATAATTGATGGTGGAACTGCAGTCCTCTAAATAATCTCTTCCGTGTTAAAGGAATATCAATTATTAACTAATAATTATTCGTATTTAAAGTACTATTTAAACTTAATTCCCTGATGGTATATATGCACCTCTACAAACTTGAAAAAGCTTTTGGATCGTCCAATAAACCATGCACTTACGTTACGTAATCTGTGTTATTGACACTTGTTCATAAATATTAATTTTTTACCGGATGATCGATATTATTGTTGAAGCATACGGTAATCGCCTCAGTATTCAGCATTGAAGCTCGTTAAAGTTAAGCTAATACAAATTATTACTAATTAATCTGTATTACAAAGATATACCATAAATTATTAAAGCAACAATGAATCATTCTCTTCTAAAAAGTTTCGATAAGGTGAAAAAGACTTTTAACTACTATCGTTGGATTTATTTATTCTTCGATTTGACCTTAATTTCATGAATCACACAGCATACATATGTGATATGTTGGACATCTACATAAAAAAATTAAAGCTGTAAAATTATCAAAGTATTGTATAATTCTAGTACATATAAACATGTTTATTATTGTATGACAATGACAAGTGCTCACAAGTATGCAAATCAAACCAAACTCTATTTGCCTGTATATGGAAGTTACTAGCCTCGTGTATAGTGTCTGTCAACTTCATGACTTAGCTGTGTACAACAATACATGATATTAATTAAACATTTGAAGGAAATGATCACGATGGACGTTATTGTGATCGACCTTCCCATTATTGTGAGCTTTGATCGATAATTCTTCCGCTTAAGTAATAAGCAAAACATAAAAAAAGACTGGAAAGATCGATCATGTGATGCAAGAATGAAGGATGAACCAAACAATTGGAGCTTCAATGTATTATCATGTGTCATGTGTGTAGTATTATATGTATGCAGAACAATTCGAATTTCCAACTAGTTGAATTTGACAGAATATCTAAAAATCCATTTCAAAACATGTAGCAAGAACATAACATGGTGGCTTTGTTAAAGTTTTATCATCAATCTTATCTCTTTTAATATAGAATTTAGTGCGCAGAGCAAAAAAAAGTGAGGGATTCTTCAGGACTTTGGATAGGGTTTTATCTCCACTAAAAATCTAATCATGTTCCCCGAATCAAGACGCTATCTGGTTGAAAATGATCCATTTCCCTAACCTTGGAATTATTGAGCATGCAAGAGCTACTGCTTGGATTTGGAGATGTCTCTTTCCCTAAATAAACTCTTGTTTGTTGCTAATATACCGATGAATGAATCACGTATACATTTTTACTTGCATTGATATTAAAGGTGATTTACTCTTCTGATAAGATTTCCTAAGACAACGTTAACAAATTTAAAACTCAATTTCAGTTCACTCCATCTTAACCAACTATATCAAAAAAATAATAATAATAATAATTAATACCGGTAGAAATTACAGGACATTTTCATTTTTCATTTTCTTCTAGATGGCAAAGAGAATGCATAAGCATGTCTATACATAGCTTCTGCAGTTTTGCTTCTCTTTGCATGTGCATGTATCTCGCACGCATATTAGAGAGAGAGGGATGGGACAGGGAGAGTATTTTAAAATATTATTAGTGGGTATAATAAAAAAATGAGGGCAACTTTTAGGTGTAATCATGGTTCAATTATTGGAAGTGTGGGTGCATATCTTATGTATTCCCAACACCAATTTTCTAACGTGTTTGGGTTGTGACATTCCCACTCATATTTTTTTTCTATCATATCACATTTTGGTTGGTCTTGTCGTATTACGTGCAATACCAACTGAATATCCATGGTATCTCAGTCCTTTTCCCATGCCCACATATACTATTTCATTCTTTATTCGCATGATTAAGCCGTTTTCAATATTGTAGACAAAGAAATAACGTGTGAGTGGAGACATACGTTAATTCTTCAATTATATGTGCATGATTTAATTTTACTTTTATTGAATCATTAACTTACACGTACGTTTGCTTTTTCGTTCAAATTTCAATTACCTTCTAATCATACCCTTTGATGTGGCTTAAGGACGTCGGATTCTCAGCGTAACACTTGTGGGTTACACAGTTAAGAGGTTAATCTAGTTAATTATTTCGAAAATCAGCCCCTTTACAAAGATTAAAAATATGAGAAAAAAAGTGGGATCTTATGAAGTGTTGAAATTTCGATGTCGGGCCAATAGCTAATCGAGTTTTAGACTTTCTGCAGCCTGTGGATTTTCATTTGATGATACTGGTAGGTTGCCTGCCGCCTAGACTTTGATTAAATTTTATGCAAATCGTGCCTTGTGTTAGAAATTATTGTATTAGCATTCTGCCAAAAGAATGAGCTCAGCCGCCATATAGCTGTTAAAAGTATCAGTGAGATTACAAGCAAGATTTACTTTGAAGCTAACCTTCCACTCACTAAGGTGGAAGATATTACAATTCATTAATATTCTACGGAGAAAGAGCTTAGGATTTAATAACAAAAGAAACCTGACTTTCCCTGCTTGTGATATGCATTGTTTATAAATATATAAATTAGTCAATTGTTACATTAGAATGGTTGAAACTTGATTTTTGCCTCTGCAAATGTGAACACATAATTAGTGAACTATCACATTAAAAACTCATAGGTTGCTTTGTTATTGTATTATTATTTTTTGCAACTAAAATACTAGTAGCATGCTTTCAATTCACTTTGTTACACAATAGTCTCATATTTGGAGATTTCTATAAAATAAAAATGGTTAAAAAGTGTCATAATTTTAATAATAATTTTTTGATATTTAAGTTAACAAAACATTATTTTTTTTATAATTTTTTAGTCAATAAACAATATTTTCTATAGTTTAATTTAGATGAATATGTATGTTATTTTTATTTTTTAAAAATAATAATAATAATAAAAATAAAATCTTTACGGCTTCTTAATATTTTTTTACGATGCTTTTTGACAATAAAGAATTAGAAAGATTTAAGTATCCCTTTTATCCTTTATTTGCAGCCT
>CP135584.1:4577585-4693448 GCA_032401905.1 Swietenia macrophylla | reverse complement strand
ATTGAGCAAAGGTCCGGTCACACTGATATCCAAAATAACCTGGTAATTATAGTCGATCGCAGAAAAATTGAAAATGGTACGACAGGGATAAAGAGAGGAGATGTAGAGACTAAACCTAAAGAATTATTAGATCTTTCGCAGTGGGCCTGTGAAGGCAGCGTGCGGGTCTTTCGAGTGGCAAAGCTTGGATAGAAATATCATATGAAGGACAAAGTTAGTGGATTTGCATGAAAGAGTGGAGACCGCCAAAGTTGAAGCTAGCACGAACACAATTTATGTAGAATTAGCAATTAATGGTAATTGAATTGAATAATCTTCAAAACCTGAATTTTAAATTATAGAAAGGTGCATATATGCACCCCGCACGTAAGCTTATTAAATTGAAATAGACATGGCTATACTATATATATACGCACTTTTTAGAAAGGCTAAAAAGTCAGAAGATTACTCTGGGTGAAAAGTTGGTGCCTTTGGACTCCTATTTAAAAAAGAGAAAGAGAAGGGAAATTTTGAAACATCTCTTATGGGTGGTTAAAGGCTCATCAGAATTCTAAATTAATTAACATTGTTTTTTATTCTGTGCTTTTCCGTGTTTCATTTTATAAAAAAATTAAATTAAAAAAAAAATACTGAGTTCTCTTTATGTGGGTGTGGGTGTGGGTGTGTGTGTTCTAGTTGTTATCCTATTGCATAATTCTTTCTTTGAAGCCAAATTGATATTTATGTAGACAGCGGCGAGAGGGAGAGAGTGTTTTGTCTTTACATATACAGGAAAAGGAGCCCCACGAAGTTGGCTTTCATGTACATATCTTGACGTTCGTTCTCACATCAGATTAATTATTGAAAGCAAGTGAAAATGAATTATAAGATTGATCTTGAGTGCATGCCCGACAATATACAAAAGAGATAAAAGGTTCCTGTAGCGTAACCAATTAAGCAACCGATGAACGATCGAGAAATCGCAGTTTACGTGAAAGCCTTTCATCAATTTCAGGTGTTAATGTGACAAATGGTACAAAACCATTCATACACATTTGTTTTATGTAATGAAACATAAATTTTACTCACACTGAACATATTTTGACAGAAGAGAAGACAAAGTTAACAAACGTGTGAAGTACAAGAAGAGTCATCACTCACCTCTGGGTGGGTGGGTTTCGAGTGAGTGCTCCATTAGAAAAGAGATTGAGCGGCTTTCGATAAACTATTTTTTTTTAATTCATCTCTTATATATCAACACACACATACATACATACACACACATATATATATATATATATATAGCTATCTCATTACTGTACTTTGTTTCCTCCCTTGGCTCTTCTAAATTTCAACAATGCATTTCGGGGTAGTTTTGCAAGGCTATTATTATATTATGTCACCACTCTTCTAAAAGATTAAAAACAAGAACTGCAAAGCTGAAGCCCTCGCTCAAAATCCAAAAACAAAACTACAAAAATTAAACAGACCCCATCACTCAATTATTACAAACCCCACAACTTTTTCACCCCACACCCCAAGCAAATAAATTCCACCTCCCCTCACAGCCTACAACCAAATACCACTCATAACAAAACAACCATGTTGTTTTCACAAACACTTTTCCTCAAATTATTCATGTTACAAGTTCTTTGTACCATCATCATCACCGTGGCCGTCACTGCCGCTGCAACTACCACCACTCTTTACTCCGATTTTCAACTCCTGAAGGTCAAAGAATCAATTCAAGATACAAAAGTCAAGCCTGCTAAGATTCCCGAATTAGATGGACTCTTCGAAAGCCATAATGATACAGAAAACGAAGGCAAATGGAAGCTCAAACTAGTACCTAGAGATAAGCTATCATCCGCCGACTTTCATGATCATCGCCACCGTTTTCATGCACGCATGCAAAGGGACGTGAAAAGGGCAGCCACCCTTGTACGCCGCCTCTCTGGAGGTGTCGCCGGAAATTATGAGGTAGAAGATTTCGGAACAGACGTCGTTTCTGGCATGGACCAAGGAAGCGGAGAATATTTTGTTAGAATAGGAGTGGGTAGCCCACCGAGAAATCAGTACATGGTTCTTGACTCAGGTTCTGACATCGTTTGGGTTCAATGTCAGCCTTGTAACCAATGTTACAAGCAATCCGACCCCGTTTTTGATCCCGCAGATTCAGCGTCGTTTACCGGCGTTTCTTGCAGCTCCGCCGTCTGTGATCGACTTGAGAACGCCGGCTGCCATGCGGGTCATTGTCGATACGAGGTGTCGTACGGTGATGGGTCGTACACAAAGGGCACGCTTGCGCTTGAGACGCTTACGATAGGGCGTACAGTCGTGAAGAACGTAGCCATTGGCTGCGGCCATAAGAATCAAGGCATGTTTGTCGGAGCTGCCGGGTTATTGGGCCTCGGTGGCGGATCCATGTCGTTTGTGGATCAATTGGGTGGCCAGACCGGTGGTGCATTTAGTTACTGTTTAGAGAGCCGGGGAACCGGATCTTCCGGGTCGTTGGTATTCGGTCGTGGAGCATTACCCGTTGGTGCTGCATGGGTCCCATTGGTCCGCAACCCACGGGCCCCAAGTTTCTACTATGTTGGACTTTCGGGACTTGGTGTCGGAGGTATCCGAGTACCCATATCCGAAGATATTTTCCAGCTAACTCAACTCGGTTACGGAGGAGTAGTTATGGACACCGGAACTGCCGTGACTAGGTTGCCAACGGTGGCCTACGAGGCATTCCGTGATGCTTTTATCGCACAAACCGGGAACCTCCCTCGGGCTTCCGGAGTGTCCATATTCGACACATGTTATAACCTAGACGGATTTGTATCAGTTCGGGTACCAACGGTGTCGTTTTATTTCTCGGACGGGCCAATACTTACACTTCCAGCAGGTAACTTTCTAATACCGGTGGATGATGCGGGGACGTTTTGTTTTGCATTTGCTGGTTCCCCTTCGGGACTATCCATTATTGGGAATATTCAGCAAGAGGGGATTCAGATTTCTTTTGATGGTGCAAATGGGTTTGTGGGATTTGGCCCCAATGTTTGCTAAGTAGAGTTAAAGTAATTAGTGAATTTTGCTTAGTCTTTTAGGTAAATCACTTATATATTTATATGAATAGCTTATATAATATATGTTTAGTATTATTGTATTGGTAATTTATGATCATGTGGGCATATTATGCTAGTTAATAATGTATTAAAAGTTGTGCTTTTTTCTGCGTAATGAAGAGGTTTGTGTGTGAAAAGTAAAAACTGCATATGCGATTATGATTCTAATAAAGCTCTTACAAAGAGGGGAGGTAGAGGAGTCAAAAATTGGTAAGGGAAAACAACAGAGTCAAAAGAATCCAACAAAAGGTAACTCACATGGGCATTAAAGCAACCCTTTTTGTGACTTAGGAGGATCCAAGATAGACCTTTTACTCTATATATAGTAGATTAATAAGAAGAATATATAATTTCAATCCCTAATCGTGGGTGGAAATCATATGATCTTGCCACTGCATGTTTTGTTCATTGCATAACACCCTTTTCTTTTTTTATTTTGTCAACCTTTTTCTTTTCTTTATAAGTTGTCAATACAAATAGAGAGATTCTTTTACTCTCTCTCTCTCTCTCTCTCTCTCTCTCTCTCACAAGAGTATAGTAGAGTGTCGTGTAAAATCATGAGGCAGGGAGCCACCATCAAGTTGGACATGTGAAACCATTACTTTCACAAAGTTGGAGAGCTATTACTAGGATAGGAGAGGGAATTTTGGTCTACATTTGGTTGTAACCTAAGTTGGATAGCATTCAAGCAATTACTTTTACAAAGGCATCATCAATTATCTGCTTGCTTTTCCCCAAATTTGAAGGATTTTGAGAGATTATTACTTTTGCACCTTTTCAAAGTTTGAGAAGAAAGAAAACAAAACAATTTCACATCCCTTCCTGTATTGGAAAACTGTATCTCTCCAATTCCAATTAGCTCACCTAGGGTTTTGTTCTGAAAGCACTATAGAGGCCCACAAAAGTTATAACTTGTTTGGTGAAATTTGTGAGAGGAAAGGGAATCAATCAAAGGAATGGTAATGCGAGCTTTCTTCAGAAAACTCCGGATCATTCACGATAAGCTTATTTAAATTTTCATTTTCACGCTTCTTTCCCCTTCGCCCAAACAATTTCTTTTCAGGGTTTTGCCTCAACAAGACTAAGCTCTAAACGGGTAATAAAGATATAGTTGAATTCGGCAAACGGGCTTAACGACTATTTTTACAAGCATTGTTTTTCAAAAAGCTGGTGGGGAAATTGTTACAGTAAAACCCCTCGTTCAATAACGCTCTGTTGACACTAACCCGCTTTCTCGTAACAAGAGCATGCTTTTCCATGAATTAGTGTGTTATGTAAAACAGCTGGTCACGCCAATAATTCCAGAAATAGTTCAACCAAAACAAATAAATGCAGGTTCTGTCCTTCTCTCTTTCATTCTTCGCCAGTCAATGTTCACCAAATACCTCCTATTTTAGATAATCAGGAGACAGTCCTTGTCGGAAAGGTCCCACATCCTTTTTTTCCTCGTTTTGGTCCAAGTAATGCCCTACTTACACTACCATAATCTACTACACATTCTATTGTCAAAAAAGCCTAGTTCATTTAATCAAAGTTCCTCAGGATGTAATACAATAATCAACCTCTGGTGAGAATAGCAACAAAAGCAAAATTGTGGAAAAAGAATTATTGATTACAAGTGATTAGTAAAACTGCTTTTGCTCGGAGGATATCTTGTTTTCACTGAAAGCACAAAAATATGTTGTCACTATAAAGCTAAGGATATTAGTAACTAGAGTATGGTGCAAGTTAACCTGGCAAGTCGATTTTGCACTGCTTTGCCTTCTAGTGTGCCACTGCCGCTGCCATAGACACCGACCAACGGAAGATGAAATTTATTCCTAGTGATCTGATCATGAGATCTGAACTGCTATACAGAACATAGAGTGATCACGTTCTTCTTTCCTCCATTCTCCCAACTGTGGACAGTTGAATTCTCATAAAATTGAAAAGTTAGCGAAAATGGAAAATGTACCTTGATATTGTTTACCAGCAGGACTGTGCATCTTTTCCTTGTCCACCATTTCAGCCTTGGACCGACCACATGCAAAACATTTCAGCAAATGAAATCAAAATCCATCATGGGAATTCCTGAATTCCATATATTACAACAGGGATCTCCAATAGCATTAAAACAAAGGGTTGGCAAATTACCATGATTTCCTCTTTTCTTATATTACATCAAACTTATATTAATGAATCAAAAAGATAATTGCCATCTAAATATTTGAAATAATTAGGAATATTTACAGGCGGCTTTTAGTTACAACTCTACACTTCGTGGGAACAAAAATGCCTTTGTGGGGCTTCAAACCTCACAAAGGTATCATCCAAAAAATATACCAACACCACATCGGTCCTAAATGAGCCACAGCATATGTAGGAGCTACAAGTGCAGCCACAGACTTCTCACGTCTCTGTAGCCAGTCAAAATTCATGCCATAGCTCTCAATACTTCCCCGACAAACTATGATTACAAAATATAGAAGGCTAGAAGAAAATAAGTAGGGGCCGACTTGTCTTCTAGACCATAAACAGATATTTGAGATCTTCCACAGTTAGACGAGTTGCTGTGCCTCCGCCATTATCTTCACCAAATGCAGATGCAACCATTTTCCTTTTATCTTCCTGCAAATAAGGTTATTGATGGAGAAAATATATCAGAGGACGAAAATTTCTCATCTAACCATTAAACAATCAATCTTTTCACCACTACCAGAAGATTATGAGGAGAATACCATTATACAATCTATCTTTTAACCCCTACCAAAAGATTATAAGGAGAATTTATGCGTGTAAGCGCACAAACTTCACCTTTGGCTACAAAAAACTAACAAATTGAATTCATTGCAAATTGGTAGGATGCACATGTGGTGCATGATAATGAATCTCATAGCAAGAGAGTAGAGAAAAGAGGACTTGTACGCAAATGTTGGTCCACATGCAATGACTGGAACTTCAGAGTTAAAATTAGCGAACAACTCAATTATTCTTCTTCTTCTCTTTTCATTTTCCTTCCTCAGTCTTAACTTGAAGGATAATAATTATTAGATGGAATATTTTAATTTCCAGATCTCATTTTTCTTTTTCTCCCTTTCAATCATTCAAGTTGGATCAGCATTATGGTATTCAAGTTGAAGCATAAGCTTTGGTGTTCTACATCACCATGAGACACTTGATATATATACATATATATATATATATTTTATAAACAAAAAGAATGCAGGGTATGCACATTCTCTAATTTATTATCTTGCACAATTATAACAAATTGACAGATCTCCATTACACTCCTTTAACTTCAAAGCACTCCTTTGAAATAGTGCAACTAACATTTCAGTTCTTCAAAACTGAGCTTACATATCCCACTAACCTTAAAAGTGATGGACCCAATTCTTTGGAATTTAGCTCAAGTAACATCCCATTACACCGAATCGAAAACATCTCTTTCATTTCTCAGCAAAAGTGGGGAGTACATAAATTTTCATTTTCTGATAAGAAACTGATGATTGTAAAACTTTAAGAAAAAGTGTCACGTCTGTGTTGTGGACCAGTTGTCCACAAGATGATCAACAAACCAACCGGGAAACCAAAAAATATACCAATAGCTTCCAATGATATTTACAATGAACACCAAACCAGCCTATACAAAACTAAACCAGCCTATACAGTATTCCAAAGAGTAATACTAAACACCCAAGTATTTATCTTTTCATCAAAAGTGATGTGACATTCATGGATTGGACAGTGAATTGGGGTAATCAGTCATTTTGAGAGTTGTAGAAGTTCACCATCCAATTGATAAGTGATAAATCATTTGGGAAGGTAAAACTTGGGATATCACTTGAGGAAGTGTACTATTATTGTCTCAAAACCCCATACAGTGGGGAGGATATCTGTGCAGACATCCCTGAGAGCGGATTAGTTCCATTTTCAGCTTGCTCTGTGTGAAAATTTATACTTTCTCAACATTAAGATTTCTAATCAAAGTTGTAACTTCTTAACTTCCTGGTTATGCCAATCATTAAAGTTCCATTTAATAGACAAAGCAGATGGTTTAAAGGTAAAGCCAGCAAAAACTTAGTATTTGTTTCTTTGGTAAGAAGTAAAACCTTAGCAATAATACCTGGAGTTTTAATATTCTATCTTCCACAGTATTGTTAATAGTGAGCCGCGTAACAGTAACAGGACGAGTCTGTCCAATTCTGTGCGCTCGATCAACAGCTTGATCCTCTGTAGTCGGATTCCACCAGAGATCCAAAAGAATAACATGACAGGCAGCAACCATATTCAAACCAAGGTTTCCTGCTTTTAACGACATCAGCATCACAGTAATCTGCAGGAATTTCAACAATTCCCAGAGCATCAGGGTAATAAAGAGAGATATCTGTTTGCACAATAACATCAACTTTTGTTCTTAATTAATGCATCAAGACAAAATGGTATTTTAGATTTTTTTAGGTTAGATGACCAAACCTCAGGATCAGTGTTGAAATCTTTAACAGCCCTATCTCGTGCAGCTAGAGTCATTGTTCCATCAAGCCTCCTGTATTGTATACAATGCTGATTCAGTGAACTCTCAACTAAATCCAACATCCTAGTCCACTGGGAGAAGACAATTGATTTTATTGGTCCATTTGGTGACATTGAACCTACTGTTGTGTGCTCAGTATCACTAACACCTTGTGCGGATGTTCCATTGCTTACTGTGGTACCATGTTGTTCTAAGATTGAGCTATTCAATTCACATTGTGACTGAAGAATTTCAAGAACAGCTCTGACTTTTGATGAAATATACTCATTCTGAAGAACCATTGATTTCTCAGAAAACAATGAATGTGCAGGACTACCACCACCATCACCAGAGATGCAACTTCTAAGACTAACTTTCGAGAAAACAACATCAGCACCAAGTTGTTCTTTGCAATTAGGTGCAGGACACATATTGTCATCTCCTGTGATATATTCTGATACACATTGATAGCAGAAAACATGGCCACACATGGTAACAACAGAGTCCTCCGGCGGATCCTGTGAAAAATCAAATAAAAAAATATTAGATAGATCTCTCATAAGTGGAAAATAGGGCAAAAACAGATAATCACTAAGCAACAAGAACAGATATTCCCAATCTAAAGCCATAGCCAATACTCCAAGCTTGCAGCTACATGTTACTCATGTCCAGACATTTCTAGTGCATCGCTAATAAGGTCAACATAGTTCAAACACAAACTCTATACAGCAAAATATACTGCTTCATGGTTGAAATGAAGAAAGCATAAAATCTTACGGAAGACCAAAGTCCCCCCTCAATTCAAGTTTTCCATGGTCTTTGGCTCAAGGAAGAATAAGTTAAGCAGATACCATTAAAAGAAAACATCTGAATACAAGTCTTTCCCATTTTGGAGCATTATGGGCAAAAAAAAGTTGAAGAAACAGCTGATAATTTGCTCCTCCACTCCTCAGTAGCATTTATTTATGGGCTTATTGATGCAAGGTGGCCAAAATTCCACGGGCGGTAGAGTTCTTCTGCATCCAGACTTACAGAGAACATTTATGCTATTGGTAAAGGACACAAACCAAAGAGTCTTTCAAAGTATGGTACCTTAGCGATTTTTATGTGATTAAACAAGAAAGAAATAACCAAGTTTTTGACAAAAACAGAGAGGAAGAAATCGTTGTTTGTAAGACAATTCCTTATTTTGCGTAGGGCATCTGTTTCACAGGAATTTCAAGATACATCTTTTTCTCTATTCATCTCAATTGGGAAAGGGTTCTGACTTAGCTTGTAAACTTCAAGGGAAGGTTTGGTTGTAAGGGTGGTGGTGTTTTGTTTTCATTGCACAAAGTCAGAAGGTGGAGAAATTTTAGAATGTTTTTTTCTATATTTCCAAATACCCCTCCTTGTGGAATCTTTTGTTCCTCTTGTGAACATCTTATCTGTTTTTGTAACTACTTTCTCCCTTGAAATATACATCTTTTCAGGTTCTCAATATAAATATACATGTATGTACGAAGGTATATGTATATAGGCATATCAGTGAAATGTCATTATTTCAATTTGTATCAATTTTTTATTCCTAAGAATTCCTGCATAAACAAGTCAGTACAACCAATGTATGTATCACATCCTTTCTTACACCCTCTTAATTAACACAAATTCATTGCTCATACCTGAGCAATTCTTTCACCACAAGAAATGGAAGGAGTGAAATTAAATTTAATGGTACAAACAAATTATGAATAATTTTTACTTTCATCCAATGACATTAATTTAAGATAAGTTTGAATTCACAGGAGATTAGGAGATTAATTCGA
This sequence comes from Swietenia macrophylla, assembly GCA_032401905.1. Lineage (NCBI taxonomy): Eukaryota > Viridiplantae > Streptophyta > Magnoliopsida > Sapindales > Meliaceae > Swietenia > Swietenia macrophylla. The sequence continues at coordinate 4,684,056 of CP135584.1, read as the reverse complement.
AATAAGTTCAAATTATTAGGAGAATGGCTAGCTTATTCATAGTTATGATTCACAGATATTATCTTCGAATATTCTTGCTTAGATCCTATTAGATAATAATAGGTTGAGTATTTTTCTAAGCTGCTTTGTTTTCTAGTTCCAACTTTCTAGTAACAAACTCATGTACACACCTCTATTTAAATCAGAGGGATATCAAATAAAACTTCAATCAGTTTCCTACCATTTTAAGATTTCATGTGATAACATTTAACGGTCAGAAGCATACCAAACAATATCTAATAGCCATCTGTATGTTTTCTACAACAATCGCAATACAAAAGAAATGGTCATATTTGCTTGACAAAAGATAATTATATCAAATAAATCCTATAACTTATTTGAGACAGATGATTTCCAATCACCAGCACGATGAAGTACTGGGTAAGCATTTAAAAATGGTAACTAGCTTTTCCAACTTTCCTATACGAACCCTACCAAGACAAGCAAAAGCAACCAACTGATTCTTATTATTACATTGCTTTTTTTATCTTTTATTTTTGATATTGGCAAATGGTCTATCATTATCACAATCACACATCAAAATCAGTCTCTAAGAGAAGGGAACTAGTGTGAAAAGCCACTCTAATGAGTCTCGCCTTTTGAGAAACGTACCCTAACTCAAGTTCAAGAATGTCAACTATCAACAGATAACCATGTAAAACTCTATAGGAAGTAGAGTAGACAATCATCATCAGCTATATCACATAATCACTCTCCCTATGTGCTGCCATGAAACTACAGCATCAGGTTGCAAACTTCTCTAGTCAGAAAACTACTTAGAGCTCCAAGCCTCCAACCTTTATCCAATTATTTATCTAAAAAAAAAATCCTTTGGAAATATCACAGATGATAATCCATCAACATCATAAACCATGCATAAGTCATAGCAACATTAGCAATAATGAGATCATGTTTTTTTATAAGGGAATGAATTCTATCAACAAGCTCTTAAAAAACAATCCAGAGAGAAAAAAATATACGTTTCACATTTAAGTAAATCTCACATTGCATGCACAGCAGATAGCAGCAGAAGTTTCCAAGCGACTCAACAGATCAATTAGCATATTCCTAGGGAGTCTCTTTGCCATTTCCACAGAAATGTTTCCAACAGAATCAACATCATATTCTTTGACAAGAAGAGGGTGGTCACAAGCCTGACGGAGGCGGAGAAGCATCAAAAGAATATTTGCATAGTTCTGGTTCACGGTGCCAGCAGCAGCGAAAGCCTGCAAGATACAAAAAGGGTTTAGATATATGAAAAATCAGCATTACCCAATAAACTGAATTCGATCTTCTAACAAAAAATTGTTGGAACTTTATCGTAAGATCCTTACAGTAGTCTTAGCCCCAATAACATTATGCAATAAATGTAAGTTTAGCAACACAATGTATTCTTTAGGATAGAAGTACTGCAAATCAGGGCATAACAAAATTGATACTGCCATAGCATAAGATTTCATAAAATAGGCTTATCTTTCTACTTTCAGTTATGCATGCTCATAGACTTCACATCTTCAATTAAAAAAATAATAATAATGATTGAATGTTTTACCACTTACTAGTTACCAGGAATTGAACCACAGCATTATAAAATCGAGAAAAGAAAATACAAGGCACCATCTCAGAAATACAATTATTTATCAAAGAATTCATCAAGATATTTTAGTTTGTGGGGCTCATCATGTCTTATCCATGCTGAGCTACATGCAAATAGTCCTAGAGCAGTGCTCAAGAACATGTCTATTACTTTCCAGTCATGTAAACAAATTTTAACACTAATTTGGAAAAAACCAAACAGAAAAAGAAAGAGATAAGACTTCATGGCAAATTAAATAATTTTTTTGATGCACTACAGAATGGATAAACTTATATGACTCACTTTGTCATGTGTTGTTTTTGTATGTATGATAAACAGAAATTTATAATGATGTGTAAAGAAGTACAAAGGTTGACCAAATGTCAACTAGCAAGCCATAAAAGGGAAAACTATACAAAATGCTGTACTCTCATCTAAAAATTGCCACTGGTAAATTCTCCAGCTACGTAAACCTTTTCCAGTGAAGTGTCAACTTGGAAAGTATCACAAAGATTAGTAATGTTCTGTTATTACTGATAACAAATTAAAAGATCTTAACAACTAAGAAATACAATGGCAAATAAGCATTAAAAATGGATCTTGTCAACATAGCAAATTAAGCTCACCAAAAAAATTAACAAAAAAAAAAAACAAATATTTGAAATTGACACCGCTAAAATGAAAGGCGCAAAAAAAAAAAAAAAAAGCATCCCTACCAATTAGTAGTAGAAGTTATTGTTAACCCATCACTTACATCTCACATCCTAACTGTTTGACAGTGCAATGTGTTCTTTTTTCTTTTATTTTCTGTTTTTGAGTAAAGTAACATTTTACAGTGAAGCAGGCAGGCTTACAATAGTACAGATAACTCAAATAATTGGAGAGTCAAGTTTAGTTTTGTGATTTTGGGTATCAAGGGTGTGATGCCTCTCCTGAGATGTACGATGCCAAGGTTCTTTGAAACCTATCTTTTAATTCCTTTAGTTTCAGCCGGCTGAATTTTGGCCTTAAGGCATGTTTAAGTATAGAAAACAACTATAACAGCATCCTAGTCATGCTGGCTTAACCAGCCCCAAAAATTTCCTAATTTCCTATACATTTAGGGATTGTGAACCTGCAATAGATCCAGTCTTGCAAGACATCTGCCATAATGTAGTTTAATAGCAATTGCATCACGAGAACTATTTCGATCACATGCAAATATAAAGTACGGTAAATCATTTGAACCCTTAATTTAAATATGCATATTACAGAACGAAATACTTCCATAATCAAAAGATGATTTCATTTTGCCTCCAGACGCAAAAAGAATGTAGAAAGTAGTGGGTTTATGTACAACAGCAAGCTATCTGTTTACATGTCAGAAAATCATCCTATGATGAGAAATCGTCTGCCAGTCATATACAATTTCCTCAATTTAGAATAAAAAATGTGAAACAGAAAGCACCTTAAATTTTGCAAGTGAATCAGATTCAAGCTTCTTATAGAAAGCCCATTCCTCAGCTGAGAAGTCCACCTTTGTCAAGCACATAGACTTCGGAGGCAAATTAATTATAGGCCGACCATCAATCAGTGTTCCTAGAACATAAAAACTATTGATTGGTATCAAACAAACAAACAAGAAATTAAAGTTAAAATTCATAGTGGCACATCAAGGGAACAGCATTAGAGAAATATATAATGTTTGTAGAAAAGTACAAATATCCATCATATATAATCAAATGTAGATTATTCGCTGATTAGAAGTAAATGAAAGCAGAAATAAATTTCATAAGAAGAAAAAATATAACCCAGATAAAAGTAAGACAAACTTCACTTAGAATGTCTTTAAGCTTAAGTAAATTTATTTGGAAATGCATAGATCATTAAGTCAAAGAAATATGAATCACTCAAGCAGAAGCATGTATACAAATGTAACTATATTTTAGTCAGCCTTAACCATTTTATAACTTAAAAACCTCATCAAGAAGACTTGCACAATTCATGCCTAAACATGGCACCAGGAGGTTCTTTAAGAGAACATGTGCAGGCCAATGAATAAGGGGATCATGACCAATAAGTTGGATAGCTAGTGATTAACTGATAAAAACATTAGCACTGAAAGGATTGTGTTGAATGGTGATAATCACCATTTATATCCTTGTTCATCGGTATGTTGCTACTGCCACTCAGTATTTACAAGTAGGAACCCTGCCACCAATATAGGCTCTTCCTTTGTAATTATAGACTCCATATTTGGAAGGAACCAAAAATATAGGCTTGGCAGAAAGGCGACACCAAGAAAAAGATCCCCTAAAAGTCATAAATCTTCATTAGCTCCTCTGTCACACCCCCAAGAAAAAATTAGTAAATAAAAAAAATTATCATATCATTGACAACATACTCCCTACCCAGAATACATTCTACAATTGCCCTATACCGTCTATAACAAGTAAAACAGCACCATATTCTAAGCATTCTAGCTACTGGTCGGTTGACGCACCTCCCCAGCTTGCCCACAACAAAAATACTGCATTTGGCATGATGAAATTGGTGCAAAACTTGAAGATGCAAACAAAGTCCCTTTAGCCAAGAGCAACATGATAGAAGATGATCCTTGGTTTCTCTATTCTTTTAATTTGGGGCATACTCAGCGCTTAATGCAGATTTATTTTTAAGAAATGATCCCATTATACACTCTTTCTACATCTTTACAAAAGTTGTATAATTAAAAGCATTTTTTTCCACAAAATTCATATCTGCAATAACAACAAAACTACGATAAGACCATTTCAACATACTTGTTAAATAATATGCTTGCATGAAAATAATTTCATAATTTTTCTCTTGTATATAAAAGCTGTCACATGAAGAAAAACAATTTAGTGTATAACCATCAAGGACACAAGGAGACTTAAACCATTTTCATGAAAAAATTTATATATTGCAACCAGGCCGACAGTGAAGGAGCAAAAATTGAAACCACTCATATTTGAACATTCAGCATGCATTAAACTACCAGAAAGAAGCTTCTCAAAGCATATTATCCAGTACACCAAAACTCACGACAATATGGATGATATTTGATGAATATTTAAAGTCTATAGAAGAAGCTTCAACATAGAATTTGTCTATCCAAAACTAAACCTTGGACCTGAAAAATCTTGAGACAGTACCATCCTGTGTTTGTCAAAAAATCGTCTCATACTTTCAGCCCCCTTAAAGCAAACAAACCCATAATCCTACAGCAAGAGCTCCAGCACAAAGCACTGATGTCATTTCATTTTGAAATAAAGAACAAAACTCAAATACAATCTCAATCAATTTAAAGGATCTATTCAATGGAAATCACATCCACCTCTTTAGCATCACAGTTTAACAGCTCCACGACAACTACACCACCACAAATAGAGAGCTCTAATTACAACAAATATTTGCAATAACTTGTATTCTTTTCAAATACAATGCCACAAATATTCTATTCGCACTCCATGTTTGAGTGTATTCAGATTGCCTTAGTGACATGTAAATTGCTTTTCCTGATTTCTTGTAGACTCCATTGGCACTCCCAATCATAATTTCTGCCAGATAAGGATATACTGAGGAAGACAAAGAAAGGGAAATTGGACTTTGCAAGAAAAAGTTGCCAAAGGACAAAAATAAAATAGACTTGATCAGGGTTAAAAATATCATAATCATTGAAAATAGCCTCTGAATAGCCAGACAGACTAATGCCAGAAGCAAACAAAAGAAGATGTATGGGTAAGCATCAAGCTATTGAGAAGTCCAGAACTGTAAGTAGATAATGAGATTATCTTCCATTTTACTTCAGCTAAAATAACTCTATCACGCATAGACAAACTAATCCAAATCAATGGCTGTTGGAATTACCACCTAGGTTGAACCAGATACAGAAAACACACTCAATTCTCAGGAGGCCATGAGAGAGAAACTCGTTGAAATCTTCACGACAGAAAGAGTCACAAAGACACATCAAACGTCAGAATCCATACCATGAACAAAGGAAATAATTCCCAAACTCTGGGCCTCCCAAACATAAAACCTCACTCACACGCAGAGAGAGAGAGAGAGAGAGACAGAGACAGAGACAGAAAGAAAAGAAAAAAGGGGTGAGAAGTCACCTTTTGTACGACGCAGCATTATAGCTCTCAGTACAGCTTGAAGTTTCTTGTAACCATGAAGTGAATTTCTTGATATTGGGATCTTTATTGTACTGTAGAATGATTTATATACAGCATATGGGTCATATTTTAGAAACCTGAAGTAACTGTACAGATCATCAATTGTATTTTGTATCGGCGTTCCAGATAAGCACCACCTTCTTTTGGCTCGAAGGCTGCAGCAGGCTCTGGCCACTTGAGTCCGGTGATTCTTTATTGTTTGAGCTTCATCTAGTACCACTCTAAACCAACCTACTCTGGCAAGTGCACCACAACCAAAGTCAATTGAGGAACAACCGTTTCCTTTTCTACCCTTCTTTACCCTCTTGCTACCATTAGATATTTTTTTCCTCTTCTTATTAACTGAAAATTCAGAAGACAGTCCATGCATTTCCCCATTTTTCTCATCAGCCTCGTCTTCATCCACCAAAGGTTGTTTTGGAACTTCATTAGTTACAATAGAATAAGTCGTCAGAACCACATCATACTTTGCTAGTTCAACAGGATCCTTAGTCCTACTACCTCCATGATAAATGAGAACAGAAAGCCTAGCCTCATCTGAAACTTTGTCCTCCAGCTCTCTGGCCCACTGTCGAAGAACACTAGCTGGACACACAACCAATGTACCAGCAGCTGGCCTACGCCGATTGAATGCATGACTAGAAGTACTCACTTCTGGGACAGGTTTAATACCATCAGATTCTCCAGTCTGCTTGATCTTATCCAAACCGGCACTGCCATTATCATCGTAGTCATCCAAATCCAAAGCTTCAGTTTTGTGATTGCATGAATCTTCTGTTTTTGATTTTGATTGCAGGGACCTCTGCATTTGTATAAGGGCAATTATTGAGATTGTTTTACCAAGGCCCTGAAATATAAGAGTACAATCAGTCAGGGTGCAAATAAGATTAATCTGTCAAAATAGTATCATTATGAAGACATAACAACTAAGCTTAGAAGGGGTGACCTGGTCATCAGCTAAAATTCCACCTAAACAATGGAGACTTCTTGTTTCTTTCTGGAGCATCCATGCCAATGCAATATTCTGTAAACCAAAATAATTTAGATAAAACTTAGTGCTGAACAAAAACAAATAGACTGCTTATAATAATAAAGGATAAGATTTTACCTGATGTCTTAAAAGATTGACAGACAAAAGGCCATCAGGTAGAGTAGCTTCAACTTTTGGTTGATTGAGATCCTGCAAGAACAAAGGTCTACTAATCTGATCCTTTTATTGCTTCAAACAATGATTGATTGTCAATGGCTTAAGATAAAAGGTAGACAGTTGCATTAACTGCTTTTTATACGCAAAAAATCAAAAATAGAAACAATTTATAACAAAAAGAAAAACAGTTACAAGTGAAACTAGTTTACAATGTACCGACTGACACTAAGAAGACTTCTCATATTTTATTTCTGAAGACCTTGAAAAAAATTAGGCCACCGGTTTGGTATAAAATGTTCAAAAGTCAAGACCACCTAAGACAACACTAAATGAAAGATGATTTAGTAGCGTATTACCACAGCTGTACCTTGAAAATTTCAGCATTTCCACATAAAAATTACAAGAAATTAGACTCATAAATAAAGGAAGAAAAACAAAGTAACAAAAGGACCTAGAAAACTTCAGGACAAAGAATAAACATAATGAAAGAAAAAAGAAACAAAATCAAAGACCAAAATATTGTCCTAAGTCAAAAATTAAAATGATGAGACCAAAAGTTCATGTACTGATTAAAATGGTAACCCTGTGACGTTTTTATAAAAGGTTAAGAGCTTATGTCTCAATTATTGGCCACAAAAGGGTTCTCTAAGCATCAATGTAAACTTCAGTGAAATAACATCAACTATTCTTAGACCTCTTAGACCATATTAAACTGTGGGAATACTTAGCATAAAATCATTCAAATTTTCAATCACTAACAATACTGAGTTAACAACCACCTTTAACTTATATTTTTTGTTTATTAACATCAAAAGCATTTTTCATCAGCCTTCATGAGAAATTTTTTTTCGTAAACAACAAATAAAGAAGTGTTGCAAAAAAAAAAAAAAAAATAAGACCCTCATAATATCATTAGAATAAGATCGTAGCATACCAATCCCATTTCCTTCAATGGCAGTGCAGATTGGTCAACCAGTAATAGTGATATTCCAATCATAATTATCAGAAGAAAGACACATACATCCCTATGCAATATAACAGAACTGATTTTGACTTATAACAAAGTCAATTCAACAAAGATTCTTATTATCTCACAAGGTAACAAGAGAAAGGGGAAGAGGACTAACGGAAAGTAGCAGAGAATCCACATGGAAAAGAATGATGATCTAGAGCTTTTTCTTTCTTTTATATTTATTTTATTTTTTTAGGGAAACTGAATAGAGGTATATTAATAGGAAAGATAAAAAAAATTACAAAAGTGGACTATATGTCTGTCAAAGAAAATTCAGCTATCCATTTAAAGCCAACAGATTCTATATCCTGAACAGCTAGTTATGGCTAATTTTTTGTGAATGTAAATTGTGATTCTTTCCTTATTTTTGAAATAGTAGCTGTAGACCAATTAAAGATAGCTTTGTATATGGTAGTTTTGCTGCTGTAAGGGCTGTAAATGAGCATGCATATTATAAAGGGATTTCTCCTAAGAGGAGAGTTTACTCAAAACTTCTCTAAATTTGTTAATTTCCACAGACAACTACAGACAAGTGGTAAAGGCCAACAAAATCCTCTGTAAATGTGTGTTCTGTAAATAACAGGAGTCTCAAAATGCACAAACTAGCTCTCAAACCCACTTCCCAATTGTTAAGCAGAACAAAAAAGTGTATCCTCAAAACAATTTGAAACCTAGGCCAACAAGGGTGAAAAAGAAACAGAAAGAGATTTCAACCCACAAGCACTGGACTTCTTCCTCTCTCTTTTCTTCAAATATACTCTATTTTTTTCCAGCTAAATCATGCAAGTAAGAGCTAGAACAGCAGACTTTTTTAGAATTGGTTGTCTTTCCTTTCCCAAAAGCAAAAAGAGTCCCAACAATTTGAACCGGAAGAGGCCAAAACAATCATCAAGTTAGTTGGTAGTTAGGGCAGAAGTAGTTGCCTTAATTATTTCAGTTTTTTTAAACTCTCTAGTAATATTTAGAGCCTTGTACAGATTTATGAAGAAGAACAGAAGGATTATATTCTTCCTGCTTTCACGATACGCAAACATAAAGGATTGGTTGCACTTGTGGTCAATTAGGTCTCATTTTGCTGTAATTAAATTACTGAGATTTACGTTTCAACATTAGCTAAACCTATTGTTCAAAATATAAAAAGAAGTCCCTAAATTGTAATCTAATTCCTCAGAGAAAAAAGGCAAGCAAACAGTCTATATATTCCATGTACTTTCTAAAAATAAGCTATCCAGAGATTAAATATTCCCTCCATTTATAAGCTGTTCTTGATGATGAAAAATTGATAAGACTAATTTGTAAAGACTAATGTTAACCAATTGGAAACAGGATCTGCCTACTGTCATTGCCAAATATTCCCGTTACCATACTATTTCTCCTCATCTCTTTACTAGATCTCATAAATTCCCAAAATATTGGCATAACATATCAAAATATGCCAACAACTTCAAATTAATAGAAAATCATTTGAAAAAAATGCAAAACAAATAGCAATTCAACTCATGATTAAGAGAGTAAATGGTGTCCAATACCTCCAATGCTGCTTGATAGATCAATCTCTCATCATTTCCAGCCCTTTCTTCGGCAGAACTTAAACGATAGACTGGTTCATTTGGACCACCATATTGCGTTGACAGAATAGACTTTCCATGCATCAAAGAAGGAGGCAGAATCCTATTCCCCATATTCTCATACACCACGATATCCTCGTCAGTTTTCTTCACATAATAGTCTCTCCTGTAGCTCTTCCCATTGGATGTACTTGGCCCAGCTAAGTGGTAGGAGTTTGCAAAAGTATCATGAATATGACTACTGTTCACATTTTCCACTGAATTTTTTGATTTTGCATCTAGTGCATATGGCTGAGGGAATGCAGGAAGTGTCCTCTTCAAAGCCTGCTGAGACAAAATTCTCTCATTATCTGTAGACGAATCATTAGCAATTTGAGAATTAACAGTCTGAAGCTGACCACCACTCCCGTTCCCTGAAAAATAATTAGAATCATCTGGTCGGCCTTTTAACACTAGATTGTCCTCACTAGAACCAGGAAGCATCTGCACTTTTGTCCGTGAATAATTATGTTCAGTTGAAGAGCTCCTGTTGGATGCATATGACCTTTCAAAAGTAGGAACTTTTTGAGGCTGTCCACCATACCCTGCAAATTTATTTAATGGGATGTCATTGACAATACCACATTTATTGTTTAACTAAAACCTCGGAAGTTATCAATTTGCAAAACCATTCTGACCTGCATTCATTGAATTTAGGCCAGGCTTAGTTGCCCATGATGGAAGAATCCTTACATTGCTAGATTGACTTATCTCTGATGTAGCTGATTCTCCTATCTCCAAATCACTGTCAGATGAACTGATGTCTATAGGATCAATTGCAGCCATCAAAGATAAATAGAGATTTTCCGTTTCTCCAACCAAATTAGAAACAGAACTCCAGAAAGACGAGCCCACCTGCAACTGAAAAACAATTACCAATATCTAAAGCATCTATATAACCTTAGAAGCACCGGTACTATCAAATCATCAGACATTAGCATACCTTGACTCACCTGGTCCACACAATGTCTTATAATTAAGAAAAGTATCCATTTAAAAAAGAGTAACATCACCAAGTTGAATTAACGAAGTTACAAAGAGGATGCTCATGTTTAAATGTCAACTCAAATTCTCTTCTCTAAATCCTTTAAAGAAAATTAACAAGTACAAATGTAGCTTAGTATAACATACCATGGAAAGAACAGAAATTCATAATGTATACAAAACATAAAAAATCTAAGGAATACACATTGAAAATTGAATCAAAAACCACCCTCAATGTATAACAAGAGGCCAAATCAAAGCTTTCTTACAGCAAAAAGTAAAACAAGAACTTTGATTTAATTGTTACTTGGTGTTTAGACCATTTTATGCAATTAGAACTATATTTATTCATCTTTATTTTTCATCTCTTTTTACTTCGACTCTGATCATCTATACTAATTATTAAAAAATAAAAAATTTGACAAAAAAGAACGTGATTCTACTTAATTGTAAATTAGTCAATGGAGCTTTGGTCATATGAAGTGGTTCACCCAAAAATTAGAGACAAGTAACATATTAGCATATGTCGTGCACCACTCGGCTCAAGGGGGATATCTCAACCACGTAACATCTTGAACTTAAGGATAAAATGTGTCACCTAGAGAGTGAAAGATCACACCCACAGGATGCAATTTTCCGGTCTTAACCATAGTGACACCTTGCCCACTCTAAAGAGTTAGACCCATAAAGGATTGACATGAAATAAGGCCCAAGATTTCATGATAATTCAGAATTACAGCCCTATTTTTCATTATTTCCCACCAAGAGCAATATAACAGGTATGGGAAGCTTACTCTAAATTGTTCCTCCAAGGAGTGTTAATAAGCTGCCTGTAACTCCTCACATTTTGCCAACCTCAAACACCTATAGAAAGCCCTTCAAAACACTCTCCAAGTTTATAATTTCACCCAACTCGCTCTCTCCCTAAAGTGCTTTATAAAACCTCAATACTGACTTAAGTGTCAAGATTTTCGTCAAGCCTCACCACTAACACCAACTAACCTTTCCTTGTCTTTATATATATCTCAGTGTAGCAATGCTCACAACCTTTGAGCACAGACACCTAGTAAACAACCATTTTTTCTCATTCATAACCCCAAATTTGTGGACCTGTACACCATGTCCAAGGAATAAAACCACCTTTTCACCAAAACTCCTTTGAAGTAGAACTAATTTTTACCCTCAGCATCAAGGCTTATTTGTTCACAATATTTTAAGCTTAGTACAAGGATTTCATTGTCTTATCTGGTCTTATATATGTATTCTTATCTCAGCCTTACCCTCTTATTAGTCTTGTCCCATTTCAAATTTTATCATTTCCAACTTAAATGTAACCAAAACCCATAATATGAAATGTATTAGTTCAATTTAAGAAAGTTAATTAATGAGAATTCGATACACCACATATTTGGAAAACTGTCCTCCCATTTTCTTCCACTTTATTCTCCCTTTTATTTGACACACTGCATCTTATGAAGTAGTCCACAACGATCCCTAGTTTTCCTTCGTTATCTAAAATCTACCTTTACAACCCTAAAAGCGCAGCTTATAACAAGATCACACCCACTGTCTACATTATCTACCATCATTAAAGTAAATCCCAGAAACCTATTTCTAACAACATCAAAATACCTTTTTGTAAAACTGTAGCCTGCCTAATGCCAACAAACATAACAAGCAATATGACGGCTTTTTTAATTTTTTGAGCAAGACATATCTCCTTGATGTAAATAAAAAAAAAAAACAAAATGATGGATATTCTCCATCCCAGGGACAAATTTAAATACAATATACCCAGTAAACTAATGATTTTTGGCCTAGCAAATTATATAGAACCAAATATAACAGTTAGCATGTCGAAGGCAAGATTCCAAGAGACTACCACAAGAGCAATCACCAAAATGAGTGATCTCTTCTACTTCCATCCCAAGGGCGGATGAATTTATAATCACTTAAAACTATAGTTCCAACGCAAGTCAATAATGTATAACTTGTGACTCGTACAAATTCAAAGCCAAAAAGGAACTCAGGTATATAATTTGGGAACCCAATAAGTTGCCTGTCAAGCTAAATTATTTGACACTCCCATCCCACGAATAAAATTATGAATGATTATTAAAAGAACAAAATAGACAAGTAACAAGGTCAATCATTTTGCTGCAAGCCACGCTCACATATATGCTTAACACCTGAGAGAAATTAAACTTTCAGACATGAAACTAAAAATTAAGCTATTCTCCAAGTCCAGATTCAGAGTATGGTCACTCCCTTGCATCCAAAATCAATTCGCTAACAAGAATTCACTCCTTACATAAGATTAACATGTACATTCCATATCTGAGCAAAAGCATACTAATTTCCCAAAATTCACTCCAATCCAAGTTGGTGGACTTCAGTTCTAATTTGCTACGAACCAAAAAGGAGCAAAGAAAGACTACCCAACGCCCAAAACTGCAAAATTCGATCATAAACGCCAATAATTAATACATAAGACGCAGAAACAAACCATCAAAATCAGTAAATTTTGGTTTATTAGAATATCTCAGCGCATAAGCAATAAAAAATTTCAAACTTATAGTCAAAGGAGACGCATTAGAGAAAGAGAGTGAAAATCCCTACCAATTGTGCGTAGCCAATCCACGTTGTACAGTACTACTGTTCATACGGTTTTAGAGAGAGAAAGAACAGCAAGTGATTCGCTTGTTTGCAGACCTACTTTTAGAGAGAGAGTGGTAACTGTAGCGTTTTGAGCAAAGGGAAAAGAGCTTTCGTTAATTTTGGATTCCGCACAAAATTTTTTAAAACCAAACTAGGATTTTTTTTTTTCCGTTTTTAATTATAAAGATCAAAAAATTAAGAATATTTTAAATTTTTTTTAAAATATGATAAAATTATATATAAATATAAATTTTAAAAAAATTAATAAAAAATATTTTTTAATAGTAAAATTTTTATATTAACCGTTAATTAATTAATTAAAAAATAAATTAAATAAAATAATATTATATATAATTTTACATCTTTTAATATTTTTTAACTACTTTCGTTAAAATTTTAAAAATTAACATAAAGTATTCTTAAAATTTATTTTTTGTATTTTAATATTTAATTTAATAAATATATATTATAAATTACTTGTTTGCATAAAATTATTTTAGTTATTATTAGAATTAGTCAAATTATAAATTTTTATTTTAAAAAGATTAAAATTAAAAATTTTATATTTTAAAAATGAGAATTTTTTGTAAAACAAAAATAAAATTTTACAAATGTTCAGCTTGTTCAATTATCTTTTTTTTTAAAAAAATAAATATTTATAATTAACTAATTTTCATAATCATGAAAATATTTTACAACAGTTAAAATATTTCTATACAAACAAATAATTTATTCTATTGTCCTGTTAAAATTATCATATGATTTATATATATTTATTAAATTAAATTAAACTATATATTGAAATATAAAAAATAACTCTCAAACATACTTTGTTTTAGTTTTTGAAAATTAAAAAGAAATATATGAAAAATATCTCTAATATCTAAAATTATAAATAAAATTATTTTAATCATTTTACTATTTTAGTTAGTTAATTAACAGCTAATCAAATATAATGATTTTATTGTTAAGGGATAATTTTTTTTAATTTTTTGAATACTTGCATTTATACGTAATTTTATCAAATATCAAGAAAAGTATTTAAAAATAATTTGAAAACTAAATTAGGCTAATAAAATGATCCATGTAACCCTACCGATAAACTATTCTAAGTTTGTAAAATTTAAAATTGAAATATAACTAATAGCTAAATTTTAAAATATGTATAGCTTTTCAAATAATTTGCTTTTCAAAGTGATTTTTGGTTAATTATTTAAAATTTTATTTGTCAATTATTACTAAAAATTGTAGGATAAACCGATCTTAGGCATATTTGAGGCTTCATTTGATATTATATGACATTTTAAAATTATTCAAATGCGGAACATTCAATTTTAATACAATCTAATAATGGTATGGCTATTAAAGACTAATTTCAAAGTGTAGACCCATGTCACTTAATTGTGCAAGACTTTATAAAGGTGATTGACACTTCGATAAAATTTTAAAAATTACGATATTTTATAAATTAATATCATACAATACCAAAAATTAAAATTTTATAAATTAAAATTTATAATATTTTATATTCATTTAATGCATAACTTTTAAATAAAAGTCAACTTTTTAGGGATTATTTGTAATCAATATTTTTTTAAAAAACATTTATTACACTTGGATAATTGTCAACAATTTTTTAAAAGAAATTTACAAAAAAATAATATATAAAAAAATTAAGCATTCTCATTGTACATTTTCTTTTTTTGTCAATTTAAAATAATCTTTATAAATTATAATTTTTTAATTTAAGAAAAATTTGGAGGTCAATAAAATAAAATAAGATTTATTTTATATAAAATAGTTTTTAACTAGACATATTGATAAAAGTGGGGTTCGTTAAAGATCAAGGGAAAAATTTTCAAAATAATTCTATTTTACAATCCCCTTGTTAACTTGACCTGTTTTAAATCATTTTTGTTAAATTATCTAATTCTTTTTATATTTGGACATGTATATTCCTGAATATTAATGCAGTATTTTATATTTAATAATATTTTATTATAAAAATTGACCAATATTACATTTTACACATTTATGTTTTATGTTAAATATATAATTGTAATTTCTTAAATAATGATTAGTTTTTAAATATACATAATAAATATATTATTTCTTTTAAATTATAAAAAATAAAATAATATAAACTAAATAAGTAATATAAAATATAAAAAATTACATCAAAATAATAGTAATCATATTAAATTTAAATATTAATAATATAATAATAACTATTATTTTTAATTATTTTAAAATTAAAAAAATAAAAACAAAGGATACTCGATGATATTGAAAACTTAATATTAGCACATCGAACACTCGATATTGGGATATCAAGCGCTCGACATTAGAATATCAAGCACTCAAAAGCCCTTAATGTTTAGTACCCAAAGGCGTTCAACATTCCAAAGTAAAGCACTCAATGTTTCACTATAGAGTACTCAACATTCCAATATCTGAGTGTTTGATATTGAGTGTTTAAGAATACTTGATGTGTTTCTCTTTTAACGCTTTTTATGTTCAATAATCTGATTTTTGGAATAGACCTTTTCAAATAATTTAATTTTTAAATACAAACTAAATGAATTTATGTAATGAAATTTGAATTTAAAAATTATAAATATTGATTCATGATATTAAGCAAAATGAGTGAGAAAATAGAGAAGAACTCGATGATTTATGATTGTCAAATATTCGCTGAAGTTTTTTCAGTTGGAAAGATGCAATTAGCCGTAATTTCTTTTAATTAAGTGACTAAGTTTTGAATGTGTACTTTTTAAAATAATGAATAACAAATATATCATCTAGGGTTATGTCCAAATGCAAGAAAATTAGATAGTTTGATATTAATGATTTAGAACAGGTTATGTTGGTAAACACTTTGTAAAATAGGTTCATTTTAAAAAAATTTTAAGATTAAGGAGGGCTTTGCACCAGTTAATTAAGCTAGACGCCCAAAAGGGGCTTGCATGCTTTCTATCCGAAAATTTAATGGAGCAACCTAATGGTGTGTTTATTTTACTGGACTGCAATGCAAAATTACTCAGAAGTCATTTATACTATATTTGGCACTCATAATAGACTGGCATGCATTGATCTCCTTTAAAAAAAAATAATGAAGGTGATGCAGTATGGGTGACCTATGGCTCCTAGGGTTTTTTTTTTAATAATAATAATAATAATTTATTAAAATAAATAATAATATTATATTATAATGTTATATTATAGCAATTGTAATTTTATAAGAATTTATAATGAAATATAAAATAATAATAAAATAAATTATTTTATTAATGAAATAAATGATAAAATATTATTTAAAATATAATAAATTATTACAAAATATTTTAAAAAATATTATATTATATTTGGTTATAAATTATTTTTAATATAAATATAAATATTATATATAATAAAACAATACAATACAATGTGTATAGTATCAAATATAATACAAGTTTTTTATTTAATCTAACATAGTCTAATCCAATGCATATGAATAATATAGTCCAGTATGTGCTGCCAAATGCAATCTTAAGGAAATTAAAAAGCAATGTGCCAAATGAGTTCTGTTAATTGCAATCAATTTAATTTTTTATTTTTAATTGTATGAAGCAATAATAAATAACACTAAAATCACATATATCAACATTTAGTATTTAATAACACTTTGCATATAAACCTTTTTTATACTAATATTATTTATATGTTAGGATCTGTCAAAAACATATATTGTACAAAATGGTATAGTCTAAATGTCTACACCAAAATCGTTCACAAAGAAAAATTTATAAGAATTATGACTCAAATTTTGGTGGAAGCTCCCATTTAGAAAGTGAGTTTGTCACTTAAGTTACTATGGTTATCTTTACTATCCATACGAATTTATTTAATTGAGTATATGTAACAGTCTAAATTCAATAATTAATGAGTAGTTATTATTCGTTTTGGGCACATAGCCTATCACGAATTTGTTTTTGGACTTTACAACCTAAAATACGTATATTTAGTTAGAAGAACTTAAGCTATATTTTATATAATCTAGACTCATCCCCTAGCAATGTGAAATGTGATATTCTCCTCCTTTTGAACCTTATATCTTTGTGAGTGGGCCAAATAGAATATTCACATATCGTAAAACATATCACATGTTTGATACTATATGTAGTAATAGTCCAAATCCAACAACTACTTAGTGAATATTGTCTACTTTGAGTACACAACTTGTCACAAGTTTGTTCTTGAAATTTACAATTCAAAAAGTATTTACTTAGTTAGAATCCAAATTATAAATATCATGTAACTCAAATTCACTTACTATTGATTAACTAAAATTTCAATATGAAAGTAAGAGTATTATAAAAAAATATAACAATTTATAAGTAGTCATTTATTCATATTCAAATAAATCATCCAAAAATATTCTCATATCATATCTGTGAATGATTCAGTAAAAATTTTGACTCGCCTAAAAATTATCCCCTAAAATATCTATCGATGGCCTTTTGATTAATATCTCAAGACTCGTTAACGAGTTATTTCACATACCTATAAAAAAATAAATTCATTAAACGTACTTGTTAGCATTAGCTTGAAAAGAAAATGCGGTGTCAAACACTTATCATATTCAGTGTCAATTCCTTTATCCCTTAATAAGTGATAAAGAGAAAATACAATTTTCATATTCTATCTCTATTAAGGAAAAAAAAACATATATGTTAGCACATCATATATCAACATTTGTACATAAACACACTTGCAATTGGGTATTTATACCAAAATCATGAATCATGAAATCATAAGTATATTTCCACATCATATTCATCAAAACATACACCTATAAATAATGTATACAATTTTTGAATCATATGTTCTTATAACTCCACTCTTACTCCGGCATTTCAAATCCATATTTATAAAGTAAATTAATAAATTTAAATTTACATAATAAAATTAAACATTTAAATTTATTTTATCAAAAAATATTAAAAAAATTTAAATTCATGGAATATTTAAATTCATGTCATTAAAAATATTTAAAAATTCATCCATTTACTCACTATTTGTAAGAAGGTTAACACCTAAATCTAGTTTTGTTGTTGTGTAAGATTTCTTACCATTGTATCCTTATTTAAATAAAAGTTATTTACATACAAACTATTAATATACTATATTTATTCTAAGTATACAAACTTAATGAAATACATGCAATGTATATACTTTTCATTGATATTTATTAAGGTTTTTAGTCAAAATTTTATTAAACACATCGAAACTATATCATATTCATACTCTTTCTGCAAAGCCGATAGGTATCGATTCTCACTTAAATAAATTACTTCATACTCGTCATTACATCAATTTTAACATAAATTTTTTATACTAAAAATATACTCTGACATAATATTAAAATTCTATCTAAAAAAATAATATTCTTTTAGGATAATTTACAACTACATAACACTTTAAATTTTCCTCTAATCATTCTTAAACATATAATATTTAAACTAAAGAAAATATTATCATTAAATTTATCAAATTAAACCCAAAAATCAATATTTCTTCCATCTAAATCCTTCTCCAATTTTTTTCCAAAATTTTATTTATTTTAACATTTCAATAATATTTCAACTACAACACCCTTTATCCCCCCATTTTATTCACCACATTACATGAATAAATTTTTTAATTGATATAAACATATTATCATCTAAATATCCTTAACATAACTTAATTATCAATATAATCATCAATTCATAATTCTTCCACCATATAAGAAACAATACACAAAAACACACACACATACACCAAATTTGGCTAGCAAAATTTTCTTAACTCAACATTTATTTAATGTTTTAAATATAAATATATCACTAAATTTATTATTTTTTAAAATCAAATATAAATTTATATCTATTTAAAAATCAAAAAATATTTTTATTCACACTTTATCAATTTTCTCATTAATATATAATCACATAAACATTAAATTCATAATAAAAATCAAACTAAAAGCATGTATATACATATATTAAAAGTTTGGTTTCCTAGAATTTAGATCAATAATTTATAACATATTTTCTATTGATTTTCAACATATTTTTAAGTATGAATAATAATTAAGGCATTTACTATAGGCTTTCCAAATTTAGATTTTTTTCTCTTTGAATTTTCTTTCCTTAGATTTCTCTTTCAATTAACCCCCAGTAAAAAATCAAGAAAACATTTAGTATAAGACTTATTTTTCTTAATTTTTCTAAGTTAAAGAACCTTCCCACCACTTATTTAAAACTAGAATTTTAGTTGTGCAAGGATGGAGGTGGCAGCAAGCATGGGAGGTGAAGAGAAAAATTGTGACTTTTATAGAAAAAAGAAGAAGTGTATAGAATTTTATAGAATTTAATAATTTGAGCTTGGGCCTAAACTTGGGCTAAGGTTTTATTTAACTCATCTAAATATTATCTTTATTCAAAAGTAAAATGTCAAAAATAATCTTAACAAAAATTTATATTTTTATTTTTGCCCTTAAAATTTTATTCATTAATTTACAAAAAATAATCTTATAAAAATTATATTATTATCTTTCTAAAATTTTAACATTTATACAATATAAAATATGACTTAAAATTATGAAATTTAACACTTACGCATATATAAATAAAATACATAATATTTATCCTATACCTCAATTCCATACAAAATATGTATGTATATGCTCAATGTACTATTTTTATATGTATAAAATATCATAGCGTATCATAAATATTATGTAATATATCTAAAAAAGTTTTAAAGATTAAATATGATTTCTACGATAAATTTTTAATTTTGTATTGGAACAAAAGTATAGTTATAAAGTATTACACTCTAGTTTTTGATATTTTGATTTTAATTTATCAAACTTCATTTGTTTACATTAAAAGTCAAATTAAAACTAAAAAAATTATATTTTAGATTTTTAATTTGGAATAAACTAGGATTAATATCATTCTTAATTTGGATAAAATGAAGAGAAAGAATTTGTTATTATTTGGATTGGAGAGTATTTTTATCTAAATATATGTTATTTGACTTTTCTAGTAAAATAATAAGTAACATGGCTAATTCTGTAAATTCATTAATATCCAAAATTTTTTAATATTTTTCAAATACTAATTAATTTTATTATGAATATAACTATACCTTTTATAAAATAAATAAATAGAACTATAATTTTTCAAATATAAAAATTATTAAAAAAATTTATTGAATTTTAAATGCGTTTGCATGATATAAATACTTGGATAGTAAATTGTGTCATAAATAAGTTTATGTGTTAAAAACTCTAAATCTGAATTAATATAATTATTAATTGTATCATTTACATTAATACAAACTCACAAATTTTATATTGTATTCTTGTTAAATTAATAGGTCATGTTAAAATTTATCAGATCTATTAATAAGCATGTATTTGTGAAAATTATATTTAAGGACTTAGTTGCTATAAGTTATTAAATTTTATTTTTATTAATTATTTTACTAAATATTAGGGATTTAATTTTTGTTAACTCTCAATGATTTCGACCACTCATTGTGTGTTCGCATGCCCACACCCATCTTGTTTGCACTAAAATTTTTAAGGTATTTTCAAATACCTCCTGTAAAATCTAGTAAAATTATACATAAATATAAATTTAGAAAAAACTAAAAGAAATTATCTCTCAACAATAAAATTATTATATTTAACCACTATTTAACTAACTAAAATAATAAAATAATTAAAATAACTTTATATGTAATTTTAGATGCTAGTGATATTTTTCACATATCTCCCCTAAGATTTTAAAAACTAATAGAAAGTACTTCTAACATCCTTTTTTTTTTTTAATATTTTAATATTTAATTTAATAAATATAAATAGATTATGTACTGATTTTGATAGAATAATACCATAAATTGTTTGTTTGTGAAGAAATATAAACTATTTAATTGAATAAATATATATAAAATTATATGATATGAATATATAAATAAATATTATAAATTATTTATTTATATAGAATTATTTTAACTATGATGAATCATTTTTGTAATAATTAAAATTAGTTAAATTATAAATTTTTATTTTTTTAAAAAAAGGAGAATTAAATAAGTTAAATTTTTGTAAAATCCACAAAAAAAATTTATTTTTAATTTCCTTTTTAAAAATAAAATATGTTACAATAGTTAAAATAATATGCTTAATCTATTCAACTCTCCTTTTTTCTAAAAAAAATAAAAATTTATGATTCAAGTAATTTTAATAATTATGAAAATATTATATGAAAATTTATGATACAAGCAAGTAATTTATAATAGTTATTTATATATAGGAATATTTTTAAATACCTCATTTAGATAAATCATATATAAATGTAAGTTTTTAAAATATTAATAGAAAATGCCTCTTAACATTAAAATCGATATATTTGATCATTAATTAACAAATTAAAATAGTAAAATAATTAAGATAATCTTATGTATAATTTTAGATATTAGAATTTTTTTTTGCATATTTATTATGAGATTTTAAAAATTAAAAGAAAATATTTCTAAAAATTATTTTTTATATTTTAATATCTAATTTAATTTAATAAATATACAAAAATTATGTACTAATTTGAATAAGATAATACTATAAATTGCTTACTTATGTAAAAATATAAACTATTTAATTCAATATACATATATAAAATTATATAATATAAATATATGCAAATAGGTATTATAAATTATTTAATTATATAAAATTATTTTAATTGTTGTGAAAAACTTTTATAATCATTAAAATTAGTTAAATTATAAATTTTTATTAAAAAGATAAAAATATTTTATAATATTTTTAATAATTATAAAAATATTTTACGATAATTAAAATATTTTTATATAATTAAGTAATTTATAATATTTATTTATGTATATTTATATTATATAGTTATATATATATATTTATTAAATTAAATAATTTATATTTTATATAAATAAATAATTTATAATATTATTTTATTAAAATTAATATTTAATTTATGTATGTTTACGAAATCAAGTTGTTTTGGGCAGGCGCATGGGGCGACGAGATTACGAAGTTTTGGTGACGACATGCCTCATCACTAACACCGTTTTTTTTTTTCGGGGACCGTCCTCTTGGTCAAGAAAACACTTCTACATGATCTCAACTGACCATCAACAATAATTACCCTTTGGAATAAATTAATTTTTTATATCTAATTTAATAATTATTATTTTATAATTAATTAATATTATGAAAATTGTGGACGCCAATTGGTTGATCTGGTACAAGTTTTCGAGGTAGTATAGACTACAAAGGATTTGATGTATAAACATCGTTTGGCGATAAATTTAGTTTTTTTTTTCGAATATTTAAAAAAGGATGATACAGCAGTATATGTCCTATTTCGGGAACGTGGAAAAATATAACTGTTTTATTATAGAAGTTAACCGAATTACAAAAACTGAAGGAAGAAACAAAAGAATCAACAATGGAGTGAAACGCGAGAAGGGACAAAATTCTGAAGGCAGTAATGAACTTAGGTGGGTTAGCTGTGTGGGTCTACTTTCCAGCAGAAAATTTAATGGCTATGGCATATGTATCAGAGAAGAAGAAAGATCGATGTTGACAAATGATCCAAGGTTTACTTTATTATTATTAGTTTGTTCAAAATTTGTGGAAAAATTAAGGTAAAAAAGAAAAAGAAAACAACAAAAATAAAAAGAACTACCAAACAAAACTAAACGCTTTGGGGAGCATTTGAAGAAAAAGATTTGCATTGCGTTTGCATGTCAGATACCGTCTTGAACTACTGGACCAGCATTAGATGACATTACAGATCAGAAACAAAGCAGCAGAATGATATTCATCATATAACACCATACATTTCCAGAAAACTTGCGGCCCTGCCTGCCCTATGTGAAAAACAACACAAATATTTTAGTTCAGTTAATTTATAAATAAGACATGACCCAATTCAGCATGTACATGAGATGATAGTCGAAGTTCATAGTAATCAAAACAGAATGTATATGATAGCGGCAGAAAATGAATGTGATTAAGCACGCATAAAGCAATTTTCATACATCAAACAAAAGAAACGACAGAGAAATGAAAGAAATGGATTTTTGGTGTATGCAATTTTGCAAAAGTAGTGTTGAGCATATAGATTTCTTCCAATTGGCAGTTGGGTTCTATTGCATACATTGTTCGTAACATAGAAGAAAAGAAAAAGGAAAGAAAAAACAAATGAGAGAGAAAAGAGATTCTACTACTCTGAGACCATTTGCCATAATATTACACGTTGTTATGGGAAGCTGCATGCTTTCGTAAATTTGTTGTAGGAAAGTGAGAGTGACGAAGTTGATGATGATCAGCAGAAAAATCCAAAGTTGCCATTATCAAAATTGAGAGCATAACTGAGTGGATCATAGTGGAAACTGAACCTCTGCGTGGATCTTCCCTTCATTTGTCTCCTTATCTCAGCTCTAAACCTCCAAAACAAGCTCCTAAACTTTCTCTTACCGCACAGAACCACAACATTTGGATCAAAACAAAATCCTAAAACTCCCATTTCTTTCTGCTTCTTCTCCCAAAAATAACAAAAGATAGCAAGCAAGCAAAAGATGAAGTTGGTGGGTTTTCAAGAGTTGTATATATTGATATAGTAGATTTAGAAAGCGTTTGGTAGTGTTAGCTTGAAGAGCAAGGCTTTAAATTGCTAGAGGGTGTGTGCTTTTCCGGGGCATTTGCAGCTGCTAGCTGCTCAAAGCTGTGTCTCTAGTGTGGCAGTAATCGAGGCAATCTCTACCTTTTTACCTCTCTGGTGTGAAAATATATATAATTAGATTAGATATACATGTACATATGTATTGTCAGTGCTATACATACATACATACATACATACGTGTGTTAAACGAAAGTCTTACTACTGGATGCAGTGTGTCTCTGATTGTGGCCTCTGAAGGTACCCGAGGAAGAGGGACATAGAAGTCCACATCACATAGGCCGAAGTTGAAAATTGAGATCACTTAGAATTTAGATTACTTTTGACAATTTGTTTGTATTTAAAAGTTTTGGTTTTCTTGATAACAATAAAAGCAAATCAGTTTTCACATAATATAATAAGTAGAACGATTTGCATTACCCATCGTACTTACATACATTGATTGGATCACTTTGTGGGGTTTGATGGACAGATGATTAGACGTGATTTGCGTTCTGTGCACTTGATAGATCTTTGGGTGCTCAAATCTTTCATGATTTTGTTTCTTTTTTTTTTTTTTTGACATTTTTAATCAAAACTTAAACAAACACAGAGACTCCCGGGGAATTGAGAGTTTCAGAGGTTAAGCAAATAAATCGGCGAGGAGGAGGAGCAGTCTTCGTCAATGTATGTATTTGTAGGCCAGAAAGTATTTGAAAAAATTTAATAACTGCATCATCTGGAATTATGTAATTAATGAAAAAATTTTATTTTTATTAATAAAAATTTAAAATAAATTTTATTTTTTAATTTTTTAATTTTTATAAATAATGTAATAAAAAATAATTTCACGTGGCACTCGCTTGTGAGTGCAGGGTTCTGACAAAATTCTTCGGTTTTTAAACGAAGAGAGAGAGAGAGAGAGAGATTACATTGGTGGTGCACATTGATCGGCGAGTCCGCTGGGTATTTGGTCCAAGTGCTCTCGATACGTCAGTTACTTTCTCGCTTTGTATTTATTCTTCTTCTTTTGTTTTACCTAAAATACCCTCCTTTTCTCACTTTATTTCCCGCAAACCCAAACCTAGCTGTAAATTTCTTCGCCAAATTCATTATTTGCACAATCAGTAGCATCATTTTGCACCTTTTAAACAAAATTCTAACTTTTTTATTTATTTAGAATATTTAAGAATAAAATTTAGAGAGATAAGAAATAGTTATAATTATATTTAATTTTTATTAATAAATTTAATACTTTAAATTATCTTAAATAATGAGAACACGTGCTACAAGTTAAAAATAATGAATATTAAAAATAAATTTATTATTTAAATAATAAAAGTAAATTTAATTAAAAATTTTTAAAATAGCCCAATTTTCTATATAGGCAATGGAAGTTCGCTTTTTAGCACAAATGTTTCGTAAAGACATTTAGGTATTGTTGTTAGGTTTGATAAAGTAATTACACTAGTATATTAATATTGGTTGTCAATTAGAGAAATGATGGTTTATTAATAAAATTACGATTTTTATTATATTAAAATTTTGAAAATAATAAATACAAAAAATAAATTTATGGTATATTTACTAATTTTAAATTAGAATTCAAAATTTTGAATTAAAATAACTATTATATTTATTTATTAAAATAAAAATAAAAATAAAAATAAAATTAGTGAACGCCACGCAATAAAAATAAAAATTTAATTCTCAAGAGGGCTTAAAAATAAAATTTTTATTCTGAAAAATTGATTATTTTACCGTCACCCAATAATTTAATATTTTATTTTATTTTTTATTTTAATTAAAAATTAATTATAAAAATAAAAATTATAATAATTAATATTATTTTTATTTGTATTTTTATAATTATTATTAACAAAATTATTAATGTAATTAATTATTAATAAAAATAATATTCTAAATAATAATAATAATTATAACTAAACAATAATAATAATGATAAAAATTAATTAAAAATATTTTAATAATTTAAAATAATTTTTTATTTTAATTTTAATTTTTATAATTAAAATAAATAATTTATTTTAATTATTTTTATTTTTATTTTAATTACAAATTAATAAACGCGCTCTTTGTATTTAAAGTAACGCACGCTTGAAAGAAATAAAATGTGGTTAAAGTAAGCAAACGATTAATAACTATCAAATAATAAGTAAATAAGCAGCATTAAATAATATCTGACTCCAACGTACGCGTTTGTCTGCTTCCAGCTCAACTGCAAATAATTAATTACCTTTTTCCAAAGCTGCGGTTTTCCTGCATATTGTTGGTCGTTTCCGTTATGCTTTCTATAGCTTCCGTGTCACCACACGCTGCAAGTACATTTTATTTTTTTTTTATTTATAATAATGTAAAAAATTGATGGCCCCACATCATTAAAGACGTAAGTCTTTGCCTCCCCTTCCCGGTAAATAATTGTCCTCGAAGGACGGGACTGTCCAGATGCATCCAAGGAATTATAGAATTTTTTCTTTTAAATAGTCGATTTTAATTTTTAATTTATTAAACTAACATGTTTCATAGATCTTTTAATTTAATTAAAGAAGTAAAAAAATATAAAAATAAATAAAAATATTTCTATAATCAAAATTTTAACATTTATTTTTTTCTCTCTCATATTCCTTCTCTTTTTTATTTTTTTATTTTTTAATAAATTAAAAAAAGATTATAAATAAAAGAATTAATTTGTGGTATTGATATTTTTACTCAAGTGGGTTTTAATTTAAGTTATTATATGTATATTTTAGTGATTATTTTATTTTTATTGTTGTTGTTTTAGTTTGTTCAGGTTTGATTGTTAATATCGCATTTTGTTTCGATTTGATTTGTTAAAATTTTTATTTAAATTCTTTTTTAAAAATTTTGTTGAAGGGGGATGAAAATTTGATTTTTTTTTTCTTAGGGCAAGGAGATTTTCTCAGCCACTACGAAAATTTAGTTGTTGTATGTATATATGTTCATTGTTATTTTAGTATTATTGTTGATGTTTTATTGTTTGGGTTTGATTGTTGAGATTATATTTTATTTGTTTGGGTTTAATTTGAAAAAATTTATCGGAGATGGATGAAACTATGCATTTGGACCTATTTGACATCTTTTTAATATTTTTATACAATTTTCTAATTTTTTAAAAATTTGTAGCTTAAATAAAATATATTATCAAACTTTAAAATTTTTATATTTTAATCTATTATTATCAAACATTTGAGATTATGTTTTTCTAGTAATTACCCATTTCTACTGTCTTAATCATTCAAAGTCTAGCTATATGATGAAAATCAATTGGATGGCCATAATCAATCTATCAATACTTGATCATTTAAAGTCTACCTTATGACCAAAATCAATCGAATGGCTATAATTAATATGTCCAATAACATAACCTAATTACCCTCGTAATGTTGAATTTTTTGGCCATTGTTATCTTAGTGCCAAGAGGTATGGTAGTCATTCAAATAAATAGATAAATTATATTTTTATTTGTAAGAAATGTAACATAGACTCGAATGTTTGGATAGTTGTTTTATTGTTACACGCAACTTTTAGCTTTTTGGTTTGATTGTTGAGAGTGCATTTTATTTGTTTGGATTTGTTGCGTTGGAATTTTTGTTTAAAGATATCGGAATTTGATACTTATTTATCATATATTTAAAGATATAAAAATTTATGTACCTACTTATTATTTTTAAAAAATTTTGATAATTTTATAATTTTATATAATTGTTTACCTTTTATTACTTAATGTTGGACAAAAAATTTGTGAAGCCATTAAAAAAATTAAAAATTTTCAAAACTAACCAATTTCAAGGTTATCCGACCTTATTATCATATATATGGATGAAGGAAAAAGTAAAAGAGAAATTGCTTCAGTAGTAGAAAAAGCTTTTTCAACAAACTTGCTTCGATCATTTTTTCAATATTGGATTTCTCCATTTCTCAAGGAAACCTTATGCATTGGATGTTGTTACAAGAGGTTGAAATGAGAGAAAATGATGATAGTGTGTTATGTTTTCTTATAAAAGGCATCATGATTAAATTTTCTCGGTAGGAGTTTACTTTACCACAATTTGAAAGATTGATCATTATTCGAAAAAGATACATGGCATTTATCAGCTTAGAGACAAACATTTTAAAGATGGGTTGATTCAGGTAAATAAGTTAGATAACATATATCATCAATTTAATTTTAATATGATAGATGACATTGACATCATGAAGCTGTCATTATATTACTTGTTGAAGCGGCTACTATTTGGCAGGGGATCTTGATATAATGAAAACATATGGTTGCTGTACATAGTGGATGATCTAAAGTGGTTTAACATGTATCCTTAGTGATCCACAATATACCATTATTCATATTAGAGCTTAACCTATGCAATGGTAGGAAAGACAACCATATATAAGGAAAAACTACAATAATGAGCAAAACATACTTGATAAAATACAACTTATATAGGTTTGTTATTGCATTTCGGGTATACACTCAGAAATTATAGCTTTTTTTATGTATGAATATTGTTGTTGTTGTATTATAGCTATTAGTTTTACATAACTTATGGTTAGCATGTTGTTTCTTTAACAGTGTTATATTTATGAGGCTATTGATTTTGTTGGCATGAAATTTGCCAAACGTGAAAGTGAAATATATATTCACAAAGACATAGTTGGACTACTTCAAAGCTTAGCATTATAGCGGTGGGTATCAAAAAGAAAGTTTTGAAAAATAAGAATGTACAAGCCTATTAACTTGATACTTGATACGAGTTTCATATTTTTGTAATGTAATCATGTAATCATTAATATTTTCCATACAGGTCAAAGTCATAATGAGGTTAAAGCTTGAGATAGAAGAGTTGGGTAAGCATACTTCAAGCAGCTTATGGCATTCTCCCTGTCAGTATTAAATCAATACAGTAGGAACCTATTTTCATACAATGTAAATACTCAATTTAAGCATAATATGGTACATACTTGTAGATAATAATAACAACACGTGTACATTATTAAGTTGTAATATACTTATTTATTTTTTTACTATTTTGCAGTCACTGTGTGTTACCTTGAATTCATTAGACAAAGATGACAAAGATGATATGCCATCCTAGCATTCGTCAGAACAGTATATTGGTGTACACATATCATATGACCTTTTGACCCAAAATACATCTCCATATTCATTTGGTGTCTAACATCCATATGCCCAACACACTTTAAAAGATTCAATGCAAAGTATACATGTTAACTTGGATGTAGTTTATGAGGTCACAGAGTTTATAAAGGCATTCAAGCTCATCGTATGAAATTTTGTGTGCATTTAGATGAGTTTGATAAGTTCTCCAATATAGTTTATTCCAAATTAGATTAGTTAGTGTAAATGATATAGAGCCAGCATTTTCACTTGTCATTGTTCAATAGTGGTAGTCATAAGGCTTCAATGAACATTATACGCTAACTTCAGAAAATTAATTTTATTGTATGTCATTAAGATGTTTTGTTTTTTCAATAATATTTTAATAACACATTGCTCTATTAGTATAAACTCATTACAAGAATGTAAAGAGGAAATTTAAGAGACAAATACGAACATACGTCCATCAACATTAATGAGGGAATAGCTTGTTATACACAGCTGATTTGGTAAGGTGTACAAAAAAGAAAATTTAAGTAAAACACCACGGGCTAATCCACTAAAGAAATAGCGTGGGAGGCCAATTACTAGAGCAATGTATACGTATAATTAACAATGGTTGAATTTCAATCCGTTAACTCTAGTTACCCTTGAGTTTTATGATACACTCACAAAATGAATGGAATGTCCAAACTCAAATAAAGAGGGGAGAGCAGTTTGAATCACACTTGAGTGATTTCGTAGTATTTTGGATGTAGATGCATAGTTAGATGATTCAGTAAGTGATATTTTTATATGTTATTCCTATGATTATAGAAAAAATATTTAAACTAATGAAAAATATTTTATATCAACACATTGATGAGTACTAAGAGATAGTGGCTTAATGGTTAGTACAATGTCCAAATGCGATATTCCAATAATGGACAATTGCATCGTCATACTTATGTGTATCTACTACAATTTTATTAGTTATACAATTTTTAAATTGTTATTATTTAAATTATTATATTAAAGGTGCCCAAGGCCTTATTTGAGATTATAAGAATGTCTGTTGGCTAAATTAATACATGTTTTTAATGTTTAGATTTATAAAATTTTGAGATATATCCATATTATAAAAACTATGTCAAAATTCTTTTAAAATTTCATACGATATTTTATTAAGTAATTGACTTGTTGTGTTTTACATTGCAACCAACATTATATATTTCATGACTGGTGAGAAAGACGGTTTTATCCTATATAGAACATTACACTCTAATGACAAACGGTATTTATCGAGGGATAACAATGAAATTTTAAAATCATGAATGGACATCAGTGTAAAGTACATTCCAGCTATGATGTGTGTAAATTATTAGGTTGCATGTGCATTGGATTTGGCTAAATCAGATATCACAATTTATAATTCATCACCGCAGACAAACTCAGAGACCACTTTCTATCATGTGATGTTTTACTATGCACATTATCATCTTGTGTCATGCAATAAGTTGGATTGTATAGTTCAAAATTAGATTTATCAGATAACACTGAATCTCTATTACATTTGCGACTTTTTGATGGGATACCTTATTAATTATAAGAGAGCGATGATTATGGTATATTTTTGTGTAAATGCATTAAGCACTTAGGAATTAATAGGTTGTTTGACTTCACATATGAAAACAGTTAATTTTTTAGGTGAAAATTGACAATTAATTTGTGGATTAAATATTTAATACAGTGATATTTAATGAATATTTTTCTAATTTTAATGATTTACATTTATGATATTTTTAACACCTTTAAAATTTACCAAAATTGTGCAGATAATATAAGGAGCTTTTTTCTCTTTAAAGATATAAATGCCTTTTACTTTTTTCTCACTTACTTTATTCAATGACTGCGTACAAATATTAATAAATTTTCAATTTGTGAATGTTAAATAAATCATAAATATATGTAATAATTTTTTTTTTAAGAATCAACTTATTGTATTAGTTAAAAAAAATGTCTGAAAGTTCTTATTAAGTTAGAAAAAAAAGATAATCTTCTTCCATACAAATCATAATTTTACTCCATGCATGCATTTCTATCCTTTTTAATATATATGTCAAAAACCAAGCTTTCATTTTTAAAAAGCTAAAACATGAAAATATTGGAAAGATATTGTATTTAGAAAATAATAATCAAATTAAAAACATCTACAATACATCTAAAATTTCACAACTAGAAATTAATAATTAAATTCTATAACCAAAAAGTAATAATAATAATAATAATAATAATAATACATTTAAAATACATCCAAAATTAAGAACATTGAAAATTTGAAAGATTAAATATCCCTATTAAGAACATCAAAATTCTTTAGTTCATTTACATTACATGCGTTAGTTACATCGCATTTAATCAATAGTAGCAATAATATTTCAATATGTCTTTGGATTATGGCTAACTTTCTTGCAACGAGAACACATTCTTTGAACAACATCTTATTTCACTGACGAAATTCTTTATTTTTTTAAATAGATCGATATGAACACATTCAATGATTGGCTTTATTATAATGATCTACACTTTATTAAGGACAACCCACTCATATTTATCACAAATAGGATAAATCAAATCCGCGTATGCTGTAATAGTGCATTAATGTAAACAAAGAGATTTATAACTATCTTGAATATATTTTTTTGCCACAAGAAAGTGGGTATATAATAGTTCTTTTAGGTCAAACACTCAGCAACTATATGTATTTTTCCATAAGTTCATAATTGAAAGATTATGCCTATCTTCAACTTTAAACTCATATCAAGATATTACATAGACTGTTATTGTGCATGCCAACTCTTCCCACTTGCTAATCATATTATTTGCCACTTTAATTAGATAAGTGTTTGATTTAATAATTGCCTCTCTTTTCTCATAAAATCAATATTGTAGAATAGAATGGATGTAGTTGGTCAAAACAACGATAGAAAGGGTTTGTGAATCTCTTCACAATGTATTAATACTTTTTTCAATGTTCATGATTAACTTGTTAAATCTTCAAACAAGAAAGTGAGATTAAGTTCATTTATGAAATCCAACTTTTGTCTTTAAATAGTTAATAGCTTTGCATGTGTGATATGTAATTTTACCATGTATTTATTGAACTTTTTTATTTGATACTCTTTCATTGCAAGAAAATAGTCTAGTATAAATGCATCAGTTTTATATGATTTTAGCTTAAATTATGCCTTCAAATTTCAATGGATATGGTATGTACAAAAAATCTATGAGGCTTTAGGAAACACTATACATATCCTCCTTGATACTATTATATTATTTGAAATAAATATCAAATTTGATATTACGCTAAGTGCTTCTCTAAATCTAAAAAAATAAAATATTTTCATGATGTGTCATTTTTAAAATCTCTAATCTCAAAAACTAATAGGTAAATTTGATCATTTTTATCAAAATATGCTACCACAAACATAGTTCTTTTATATGTCCCTTTTAAGAAGGGGTCGTCAATGATAATAACTAGTCAAATAAATGAACTAAAACTCTGAATCGATGCACTTTAATAACCATAAAATATATATATATATATATATATGAAATTATTATTGTTATTTATTTCAATCTAGATGATTGTACCTGGCTAATAAAGATGGAAAACTCATTAATTTAAACATAAAATTAGGAAACACAAAAGTAAAAGTAATTCAATTAACTTATACCTAGATTTTTGTCTTTTAATACATGATAGCATAATGGTTGTTTTGCAAATGATTCTTTTGGATCTCTAACTACCATCGTACATGTTGCTTCTTTGGCAAATTAAGTATTGTGATGTGATACACAAACTCTGTATTTCTTTTATATGTCTTTCTATATATTTTTTTAAATATAAATCTTACTATATTTATAAATTTGTCATTACCACTTCTCTAATTAGTCGACTACTTACTTGGTGACATTCATTTTTCAATAAGTCAATTCGTCAACTTTGAAATTTATCTAAATAAGTAATACAAAAATATGCATTTGAGCTAGTTTTAATTGCTTGAAATTGCCACTTACATCCATTAATTGTGTTTTTTTGTCTTAAACCGATTTATTGCAGACTTGAAAATTTTGACCTAAATATGTTTCTTCAATACCAGTAAAATCAAATTATGGTGTAACTGCTACTTGCTAGCGAGTACTTATTTAACTCATATATCATTAAATAAAGAATTTGAAATTGCATCATTCATCATTATGTTGAACAATGGTGGAGCTGGAACTAACATGTTTATATAGATTGATGTCACAAACATTTATGCTATTTCTTCGACTTAGACCAGCATGAACACCAATTCCTCTATCAATTGTCTCGTGCTATATTGGTTCACCAATTTCTCTATCAATTATCTTATGCATTATTAGCTCTTGTATAATTGATTCTTCATTAATTAGTTCTTGAATGACTAGTTCATTGTCAGTTAGTGCACTTTTATTCTGCTAAAGTGAAGAGAAATTTAGTAATAGATGATACTTAGAAGAAGTAACTATACGATCCATGTTGATCATTATGGAAATGTAACCCCTTATGCTAATTATGCGCTCCATTGGAAATAAAGGTTCAAAGTTTGGATCTAAACACCACTCTCATTCTAATTTTATATATATATGATTTATATGTAAAGTATTGTAAATCAAGCTTAAAAAATCTTTATATTTGATATTTTTAGGTACACGTATTGATTGAACCTTTACTTTATTGTTGTATTTCTTTTATCCATTCAGTAAAATTTTTTAATATTTACTATAACAAATAATGGTGGTGACAACAGCAATGATATATGTGATGTGATAACCCATAATATCAGTATCAACTTATAAAGATAAAGTATTAATAATCAAACGACCAAATTGTAAGATTCGAAAAATATGGGCCATATGGACTAAAATATAAAGTGTTCAAAAATTAATACAATTGTGACAGAAATCATTACACAAGATCAAGTTATATTAATTTTATAAGAACTAAATTTAATCATTAACAATAATAGACAAAATGCAAAAATTTTAAACTTTGATAATTATTCTAAATAAACTCTAAAAGTTTTTAAAATTATAAAATTTCAAAATAACTTTGAAAACATAACAAATAAGTCTAAAATCATATTTATGGTGCACTTTTGGTCACCATATGTGGTGAACGAAAGTGACTTTTGATCACCATATATGGTGATTGAAAGCATACTTTTGGTCACCACAAATTCCACCACTATTTATGGTGGCCAATACTCCTCTATTTCAATTTTTTTTCCCACATTTTACAATTTCTAACTTCCACCTCTAAATTTTTGACAAAAAATTTTGAAAATACAACAAATTAAATTAAACCCTAATAAAATTGAAGTCAACAATACTCAACATATAATATTTATATAACACCAACAAAATATAATCTTATAAGATTAATTACTAGCAAAAAGAAAGTTTAAAATCTCAAAACAACATTTTTTTTCCAGCCAAATTATACTAAATAATAATCAAAATATAAATGTAATGAGTTTAAATAAAACTCAAATAATTATTTTCTAATTTTAATATCTCTGATACCAATGCCACAAGTTAATTTCCTATTCTATAATTTCTCTTTTTGCTCAAAATTTGCCAGAAAATAGATGAAAAGAAGAGAATGAATGGGAGAAAGAAAAGAAAAAAATGTTAAGTTTTTGTCTATAAAAGTATTTTTGTCCATTTTTATATTTTTTGTCTTTTTTAGCTAAAAAAATATAAAATAAGCTAGTTTGGTAAATTATAAATCAAAATTAACTATTCTAATAAAATTTTTGATATTAAATGCTACATTTATATTGGTTGCCATGTGACAACTAAATAATATATAAGAGAAGGGGATAATTAGTTTTGTAGATAGTTGTTTTTCTAATTATTAAAATAATATAAAATAATAAACTAAAATTTTAAAAATAATAATATAAATATTATTATAATTTATTTAATAATATTTTAATTATTTCAAAATTTAAAGTAATGGTTTCAACTATTATACTATTTATTTCAAGTCTATTTATTTTAAAGATGTTTCAACTTTTTCATTGGCGTATTAAATTTTGTATTGCTTATTTTAAGTACTATGCAAAATATTTCTAATTTTATATTGTAGATTTTAAGAATTACGTTAGTATTTCAAATCGAGTGAATAATTACCATAGTCTATAGACACTCAATAAATAGTTTTCAAAATCTGTGTACACTATCATTTCAAGAATTATGTTGTTGTTTCAAGTTTAGTGAATATGTATTCGTGTCAAAAAAAATTTCATGACATAGTTGTGTGCACCATGATATCAACTTTTGCATTTGTATTTCGAGTGTCACATTACTTGTTTCAAATACTATACGAATACATTCCAAACATCGTGTTTTTAGTTTCAAGAATCATGTTGGTGTTTCAAGTATCATCCCAAGGCATTTTAAGTTTTGTATTGCGGGGTTTTAAGAAATACGTTAATATTTTGAGTTTAGTGAACAAAAACAATGGTACATAGACACCCCCTAATGAAAATTGTCAAGCATAGTAATTATTAATCATTATAGAATGGCTAATGATAGAAATTGATGGAAAATAAAACCATATAAGAGTAACTAGCTTATAAAGATAATTGATTAAATCATATAGTTAAGATTTCATGTCAGTTTCTTTGGTTTAATGAGATTGTTTTATTCTTAGTAATTTATTTTATTTTAGGTAAAAGATGAAGATTGATTTTTCACAATTTAATGAACAACTATATCTTAATGATGCTATTCCTATAAAAAAAAAATGAAATAGATTCAAACCAAACTCCATTCACATGTAAGGAAATTATTAGTGAAAATACTAGTAGAAAGTTGACATCAAAGATGTGAGAATATTACGAAAGATATATAATTAATGAAATTGAAAAACTATTTGTAAGTATTGGAAAAGAAAATTGAGTGCGAAAACAAGAAATGGAACCATATACTCATATGAAAGCATGTTTAATATAAAGGTAACAAGCAAGTGATAGGTCCCTAAAGAAATTACATACTATACAAGTTAATATGAAGGTCCAAGTTACTATATTTTCTTTCAATTAAGAGAATTCTAGTAGAGAGCTTGCAAATATGGTTATCATGCATTTTGTACTCCTTACGAATAATTGAGCACCTAGGATTTAAAAGTTAGTTATCATGCATTTGCACCCGTTGAGTATAGTTAAATACTATAGATTTAGAAAATTCATTAGTACTCTCCAATTTATGTTTAAGCTCATCTCCTATAACACATTGAAGAAGCCTATCTCTCGTAGCATATTGAAGAATGACATATCAAAAATTTTTTATTATAAGAAAGCTAAAATAATAAATTTGTTGGAGTAAATAAAAGTAAAATTGTTATCGCCACTAATATGTAGACTTCCAATAATCAACAAAAGAGATTTATGATTATAACGACACATTTCATATATGACAATTGGATGATGCAAAGTTGTATTATGAGATAATTTTTATACAAATAAGCTTTTAAAAAAAATTATATGTCTAAAACATGAATGACATTCATATTTATTCTTATCTGTTGCCTTTTATATATATGGTGTCCACGTACTGCTGAAGTACTCTATAAAGTTTTGGTAAATTACTTATTAGAATGGAACATTGATAGTATATATGCTATTTTAATTATTGATAATTACACTACAAATGATGCTATGATTGAGTAAATTTTAGAAAAGTTTTCTAGTAGTGTGCTTTTGTTAAATGAGAAGTTATTTACGCATTGTATTGCTCATATGTTGAATTTAATTGTAAAGTGTGGAACTGAGTATGATAAATGGGATATTAAAAAAATTCATAATAATGTGTTATATTGGATTACTACCACTAAAAGAGAAGAAACATTTATTGCTAATACTCATAAATTGGACATTTCACACATTAAAAAGTTAATTGTTGATGTTAAGACTCAATGGAACTCTACTTATTTAATCATTCACATGACTTTGATTTGTAAAGATATTTTTCCTCTATTGAAACAAAAAGATTAACTATAAAAATCTTTACTTAGTGAAAATTATTGGAGATTTGCAAAAGGAATATATGGTAGGCTTAAATTATTTTTTGAGGTGGCTATATTATTTTCTAGACTAAGTAACCTATAATCAATCTTTTTTTTTTGGTCCTAAACATCTATGAGATTAAATTAAGAATTTATGAATGAATGAATTTTAGTTGTGAAGAAATAAAGTCAATAATTGAAAAGATGATTGTGAAGCTTAATAAGTATTAGAGTATAATTCATAGATTAATGATTGTAGCAACTATTTTGGATCCAAAATATAAGATGAAATTGATAGAATATTATTTTTCTTTGTTATATGGAGACAATTGTGTGAGTGGGATTAAAATTTTTAAAATTTTTATTATAATTTAGTGAAAAATTATCAATTTCAATCTAAGTAAGGTGAAGAAAATTGTCAAATATATTCATCAATTGCTTAATCATCTAAAGTAGATGCATTTTCACAAAAATTAGAGCACGTTTGGCATGCTTTGATTTGTTTTTAGATTCGAGCGCTAGTACTAGCCATATTAAGTTTGAATTAGACTATTATTTTAATGTACATATAATTCTAAGAATTGAAATTTTTTGATATAATGAATTAGCGAAAATTGAATGGTCAAACTATCTTATGCTACAAGCAAATTTTAAAGACATTTTAACCATTCATGTTTTCATAGTGGTATATAAGCTACTTTTAATACTAATGCTAGATTTGTATTTTCACATTGCAGTAGGCTTCATCAAAAGACACTAGAGATTTTAATATGTGCTTAAAATTGATTATGGGTTGAAGTTAATAACAAAAAAAATTATTTATATTTTTATAAAATAAATATATTATTTTTTATAACATTATTACTCTAATTAATTAATTATTTTTTTAATAATTAGCTTTAAATTTTTCGAAAAAGGTTAAAAATTGTATATACTCAATAATGAAATGTTATCAGCGAAGCAAATTAATTACTTTTGTTACTTATAAAGAATTATTATTCATTATTATCCACTATTACAGGAATCATATTTGGTTAATGATATCTATAGTTGAATAAAATAAAAATACATATTTGACAGCTATTATTTTGAACCTATAAATTTTGTAGTTTTATTTTAGATTTATGATATTTTATATATGTATTTATAAAATAATTATATATTTTTTATAAAGCATTTGTGATCAATTTTATTTTAAATTGATGTAAAAATTTTATAATTTTTAGTAGATGATTTATAAATTTAAATTTGATATTCAATAATATTACAAATAAAGTTTAAAATACTAAAAAAATATGTGAATATCAGTATAGATTTGATAAATATTAAGTATTATTTAATTAAATTTAATAATAAAATATCAAACTCACTGTAAGTTTGATACAAGTTTAATATTAAATTTTTTAATAGAGAGAAATGTGAGTTTAATGATATCTATCCCATACAAAATCCACTGCCATCCTTATCTAAGGTCTACCGCACACTACACTCCTCTTTTATTATTGTTGTTGTTGTTGTTGTTGTTATAAAATAATATTATAATAATTCATAATAAAATATAAATAATAATAATATAATATAATATAAATTATTTATTTTATTAATAAAATATAATAAATTATTATCAAAATATAATAAATTATTACAAATTATTTTATAAAAATAATTATATTATTAAATATTTATAATTGCATTATACTAATTTATTTATAATTTAAAAAATTAATTATGCTTATTTTATTTTAAAAAATATTTAATTATATTTAAAATCAAATTAATTAAATTTTGAATAGATCATACCATAAATATTATAAAATGATATTACAATATACATAAATTAATATACTAAATAAGCAATATAATTATAATTTATTTAATTATTTAATTATTATGTTAAATAAAAATTTTTAATTTTATATATAATTATTAAATAGATAAAATTTTAATTCATTACTATTTGACACGATACGGCAGCATCTGCACCCTAGAAGCATATATCACCGGAGAAAAGGGCTGGTTAACTGTTTGAATAGATAGAAACAGAAGGCAAATGACGCTGGCCGAGAAAAATCAATATGGCTAAAATTTACAGGGAGCCCAGCCCACGATAGTTTCGACTCAGGTAAGAAATAAGGGTAAAATCGTCATTATTTAGAGCAATCATCCAGTGGAGCCTGGGTAAGGGTGAGAGTGTTTTTTCACTACAAAGTCCGTCCTTGTCTTTAGCTGTATAAAATTAAGTCCGTTCCCGACGAACACCGGTGACTCTAGTTGACTCCGAACCTCAGTAGTCTTATCTTTGTATGTTATTATTACTGCATAGCCAGTCATGCGGCTCGTTGTTCTCTCTTCTTTCCTTTTTTATTGGATGGACTGCGTAATGCGTATATGTTTTTGCAAATTGAATTTGAATTTCATGTATACTTTAGTGAGTGTAGAGATTCCTGGGGATTCTTTTTTGTAGCTTGTATTAAATAATTATTGTTTGTAATTCTCCTCTGCGGCTATCTCTTTTGTGTCTAGTTATAGTTTATTTTAGCTGGTAGATCATTGAGTTTGGAGTCATATATTTTGAGATTAATTATTTGAATTGCAAGATACAATATTTGAATTTATATTAACTGTTAACTTCAATTGGTTGGCTAATTTCTATACCTTTGTAAGTGGCCTTGTCTGTGAAGAATAGTGCTCGATAACATAACATAGCGGTGGATGAATTCAGGTATGGTTAAGAATATAGGTGCTCTAAGTTCATAAGTAGTGGCATGAGTTCAGTGGAAAATCGGTAAGTGCAGATGGGAAGCTGAATATGGTACAAGAATAATTTGGTAAGTTGATTTACAATTTCTCATTCAAGAGTTAGAAATGGAGACTGGAATTTATATTCATGATCTGATATTATTGAGATAAGAAAAAGCCCCAATAATTGACTAATGTTTGGTTTGTTTTAAGTATAGAGTGCAAAAAGTTTTGTTACTTTTACTGGAGAACCATTTAGAGAACATCAATGCTTTTGTGTAGACATACCGGGGCTATATGAGAAGGTGTTTTTCCTGCTTACTTAGGACTCAAAAATCATGTTTAGATCCTTAGAAATGCTAACTGGAGAAAATGTAGTTCTCACGTTGATAAATCAGTACATCTTGTACATGTTGGCTGAAAGATTTAAATATGGTTGAATGGTAGATTTTTTTTTCCTTTGTCAAGTTGGTTAATTTTAGCATACTACTTTATTGGAAGACTATGCTTTAACAATCAGTGATTTCCTTTGAGAGAAAAATTTGACTCTCCAAAATTATGGTTGTCTAATCAAATGCTTTTTCTAAAATCTAAGCCTAAATTTTCACGATGAATACTGGATTTGAACTTTTGTTTTCTGTCAGAGTTACAATCCTGCCAATTTGTATAACTAGGAAGCAATTATCACAAGAAGGGACATTCGGAGTCTTGTTTGGGATTGAGATGCTGTGGCTTCTAATCCACAACTGTTGTAGGGTAGAACCACCTACTAAATTGTGCATTTACCAAACATTTTAATTATCGTGCTTTCAAAGTTAAGATGAAATTTTGGGAACTTCCATTAGTCAGTGTACAAAGGTAGCTTTCATTTAGATAGAGTATCATATTTCATTTTCTGACCTTGGCCCATTCTGGTCATACAGAAATCTTGCCTCACCATTGGGTGACTACAGCCTCATTCTGGAGGATCATATGGCTGGTAGAAATCATATGCCGCATCATCTTGATGGTGTTCGAGGTTTCCATGATGGTCCTCACCCTGTTTTGAACCGTGGTCAAGCACCCATGCCTTTCCACTCGGCAGCTTTAGAAGAGGAACTTGAAATACAACGTCGAGAGATGCATCAAATTATTTCTGAGAATCGGCATGTTATTGATGATAATACACATCTGCAAAGGGAACTGACAGCTGCAAAGGATGAGATTCACAGATTGGGGCAGATGATACCAAAACTTCATGCTGACAGAGAGACACAGGCGAGGGAGTTGATTGATAGAGGCCTGAAGCTAGAAGCTGAGCTCCATGCTTCTGAGCCTCTGAGGGCAGAGGTTATGCAGTTGAGAGCTGATGTTCAGAAATTGAATGGCTTGCGACAAGAATTGACTACTCAAGTCAAAGGTCTAACCAAGGACATTAATCGAATTCAAGCTGAAAACAAGCAACTAACTGCCTTGAGGGCTGATACAGATGGGATCCGCAATGAGCTTATTGAGACCAGGTTTGAAATTGGATCTTTGTTTGGCTAAATTCTTCATATGAGTTCGAGCTATACTCGTTTCTATGCTGGATTTACTAAGTGGAAAACTCGTACTAGGATCACTATTGTGTACAATGAATCTTTTTTATTTCTGTTAAATTTTACACCTAGCAATATCTATAGGAGAGCATTTGAATTTGAGAAGAAGGCCAATGAGAAGCAAGTTGAACATAAGCAAATAATGGAGAAAAACCTCATTTCCATGGCTCGTGAAATCGAGAAGTTGCGAGCAGAGCTGCTAAACGCAGAGAGGAGAGCACGAGGTCTTGGTAAACTTTCTCTTTCTTCCTTAGTATTTTTACATGAAGTATAATTTTGAAAGTTTGGTGGTACTGGGACTCTGGTAGCGTAGTGACCTATAAGGTAAGTCATTTTGAAGCTTCTTTTATAATCATATAGGTAGCAGTGGTTATGGTGGTGCATTTGACAATGGCTATGGTGGTGCTTGGGGGCATTATGATAAGCGTGGCCCTCCTCGACATTGAATACTTATGAAGATTATCTTTTGATGATTTAGCATTGAATTTGCATGTCCAGGTTTTAGCTTCTTCGTGGCACCACATGTAGAACTCTTTTAAAATGACATATGTGCTGCTTTCCGGTTTTCTGAAGAATAAGCTAGTTATTTCGGTGTAATTGGCTTTTAACAGGAATAGTTGTGATTATATTGAAGTTTTTGGTCTTCATTTGCCTTCATTTCTAGTCGCCAGTAGAAAGAGGTGCGATTATCTGCAGGGCTCAATTATTTAGAATGTTATTATTAAGAAAATGACTATGCCCTGGTTCACCAAGTAGAAACAAGTTCAGTTTGTACAGCAATGCAACTCAAATTATAACCATACCTACACCTACACAAGCTCGCTGATATGTAGGGCTTGCAATTGGATGGAGCAATCCTGAACATTTAAAGCAACTGCTACCCTTATATATTTCTGCAAGTAATTCTCTTACTTTTACTCAACATGGTAATCAAGCAGAAGTTGTATGTCAAAAAAGAAGATGCCGATAGTAAAAGATCTTCGACATCCAATGGAGATCCAAAAGTTATTTCTCTTTCTTTATAATCAAATTGATCCATGGTCTAATATCTAGTTCATCATATTTGATATCTTTATCCTCGTTTATACATTTGAAAAAAAAAAAGAAAGATCTGGGAGAGAGACATTATTTGTTGGCAAGCTGCAACAATTATTATCAAACCCACAAGTAATTAAGTGTTATGAAAGAATGAAAAAGTAATTTAATTCCAGCTTCGACACAGCATCAATGAGAAATTTCTGCTGGAAGGATATGATCCCAATTACTCCATACACCTAAAAGGATGTATGTTAGGGATGAGAGACCCTAACAAGTCATTGTTTAAGAGAAAAAAAAAAGAGGAAGATACAAAAACAAGCAAATTTAATAACTTTAATAATAATCTTAAGTTGACTCGTAAGCAAACTCAATCTTCTGCCTCAATTGGTCAGAGAAAAGATGATTGAACTGTACTTGTGTGCCACATTTGAAAAAAAAAATAGAAAATAAAGAAAAATTTCTAGCTACACCAAAGGCTGCAGGAACAAAGTTACGTAATAAACAAATAAAACAAACTTTGAGTTGCATTGAATATTTGTGGACAACAAAACCAAAACCAAAACCAAAACCAAATTGTAAAGGTTAGTAAATGGTAAATGTAGTGTAGATCACTCCTCCCTGTGAAAAAATAAAACTCATGACCTTGCTTTCAAAACCTTTGAAATGGCTCCAATGGTTGAAGGCGTTGTCCGACAGCAACCCCCTATGAGTTTAGCTCCTGAATCCCGCCATCTTATTGCAAATAACTCAAATTTGTCATCACCAAAGCACATAGATGGCTGGCAATCCAATCAAAATTTATATAATTTGTTGGTACGAGTGAAAAGACTAGGATTTTCAAGTGTAGGTGTGTGCTTTCAGTAATAATAACCAACACTCACCAGCCATTTCTTATCTCGGCCATCCCATACCTCGCCGCTGTTGGGATAAACAACTATAGCCTTTTCAGTCAGCTGAAAGTCAGAAAACAAAATTTCTAGTTCAAACAACTATAAATTTAGATGAGAATGAGAAATTGATAATTACAGAAAGGATAACTAAAGCATTTCCTCTGTGTTTGAATTATGTAATAATCATCAGAGTGTAATGACTAGCCTCCTTAAATTTGCAGATGAGACTCTGAATGAATTGGGGAGGCGCACAATTTATTC
The DNA here is from genome assembly GCA_032401905.1 of Swietenia macrophylla. NCBI lineage: Eukaryota > Viridiplantae > Streptophyta > Magnoliopsida > Sapindales > Meliaceae > Swietenia > Swietenia macrophylla. Next base: position 4,640,382 of record CP135584.1, on the reverse strand, counting down.
CAACTGCATTTACTTTGTTGCTCTTATTGATTATATCAAGGCACTCCTTAAAACTCTCTCCTGATGGGGCATTCTCACCATCAACGGAGCTGAAGCAGATCCATGATGGAATTTGGATGTTTTCTTCCTCAAGAAGCTCTACACATGCCTGTAAGTTGATACATTACTTTTTACAGTGTAATGAAATGGAAAATTTTTTTATTCAGAAGAAAACAACAGAAGAGCGATAAAATCTGATATTGCAGAAGATTAAACAAAACATTCAGAATCTTAAAAAAATACTAAAAGAACTAAGCTGTTGGATTAAAAAAGCCGCATTATTGTAGGAGCAGAACAATGTTCATTTCAATAGAAAAGAAATGAAGAAGTGAATTCCCATCTAAGGAACAACAATTCTCCATTTGTCCACTAATGAAGGAAGACATCGAAAATAGCAAATAAAGTGAAATATTCAACAAAAGTAAACAATTTAATGATCCATATTCTTAAGAATGTATACGAGGAGTAAAACACATTTTGTATTAATAAATCACTTAATGATCAAAAGTTGTTAAGTAGTAGAGATTTGATCTAGCAACATTGCCATAATCGAAGTATGATCAATAACATGACTACGGTCCACAATTTTATTTTCAATGAAAACAGATATGCAAATCAAAATTGTGAAGCACAAACCTGAGTTTCAAGTTTGTTGGGGATGGTTTCAAAAGCAAGCAAATCTGCCCCTGCTTTCACAAGAACTTGCAATCTTCGCCGGTGGAAATCTTTCAGCTTATCCAGATCTACTCTGGGTCCATAATTTCCACTAGAAATAAAGAAAAACAACGTGATTATATCGGTTACATATAAGAAATTTGTGTAAGTAGATTGTTGAATATATTCATCAATGTATCTGTACATAATCTAAATATTGAAGGTAGTGAAGCTACCTGTACTCAGAACCATCAGCGAGGTATGCACCATAGCTGCCAATTGAAGCTGCAACCAGAGCTCGGTTGTAATTTTGTCCAGGAAACTTCTTTATAGCATCCCAAAAGTTATCTCGCGCTTCAATAGCCAATTTAACACTCTTATCAAGTAATGATTCTCCTTCTTCAATGGACAATCCCCTGGAGAGAAATCCAGGTAGGGTGGCCTGTAAAAACAGGATAAAAAGATATGGAGGAATGGTTAGAAGAAAAATGGAAGATTGAATGAGCTTGATGCCAACAGTTATCTTGCGAGATGCAACAGAATCATTCTGGCAAAATGAAGAATGCAAATGCATAAATACAACTATTTTCTTCAGACTTCATATCAAGTGTCAGAATGATGGTTTATTCCAAAATTGTTCAACCAAAAAGGAGATGCTGAAGGTTTAAGAATTAGGCTTGTCACAAGCCAATGCATCTCCTCTCAGATGAATCAGTCATTGTTTCAGAAACTTTAGCAAACAATAATTAAATTGCTTATTTCTTAAGATCAAACTTAACTAACTCCTTTGCCTTTTCAAATTAATAGCATGTTTGACACTATTGTGCTTCTACTTAAAGACGCAACAGTTAAAATGTATTTGCTAGCACTGATGTCAAATCAGTCTGCCACTCACCATTCCACTTGAACTTTAACATTTACTGCTCCTATCTTACCATAACAAGTCATGGTACCTTGATCCCAAACATAACCTAAACTAAAGAATTTCACACCCTCCACAAGAGCTTATGCCTTATGCATCCAGGGACAGCCATTCAGCCAGAACAAATGTGTCTTGGCCATTCCTGCTTATTCCAGACCACATTATCCTTGATTTATTGATTTCTTCAGTCTTTTTTGGCTTTGAGAGATGAAATTAAAATATATTTCTGACAAGTCATAACACACATACAATACATCCTAATGTTAATTCCAGACCCAGAAATTGCAATACACAGATCAAAAACGACAAAACAAAATCATTCTCATCCTAGAGCAAACACCAATACGGTAAATTTCAAAATGAAAATAAACGGCGACCTGGTAGGATGAAGTAACCAAAACATCAGCACCAGCCTCCAGATACTCCAAATGAACCTGCAAGTTAGAAAACAGAGTCGAGGCATATTCTATCAGAATCTTCAAAAAAAATAAAGCACATTCAACGCATTAAAAAAGAGCTGATAAAGGAAAGAAAAGAAAAGAAACCCGTTTGATGAGATGGGGATCTTTGATCAAACAAAGAGCACTCCAAAGTGGGTCGTTAATGGAAGCCCCATGTCTCTCTAGCTGTGTTGCAAAACCTCCATCAATCACTGCACACCCACCTGCTTTCTCGATCAAATCATCCAATGACGAAGTTGTCTTCTCCTTTCCCATTTCGTTTTTTATTCTTTGAGAACTTCTCTACTTCTGTGTCTGTCTTGAATGGTTTTACGTTTACGGAGTCCCGAGATTTCCAACAAGAAAGTGAGAAACTAATAAACACGCAAGAGAAGGCTATAAAGGCGCCGGAGACAGAAGGGGTTTTGTTTGTTTATTCGTTACATGTAAAATGTAACGTATGAATGAATACGATTCCAAATTCCGAACGCGGACGAAATTAAGTGCAGGTTCTTCGTAACTTTGTATTAGGCCTTCCTTTAGTGCAGGTTCTTCGTCACTTTGTATTAGACCTCCCTTTTAAGCTTTGTTCTTAAACCTTTGCTGCTTTCGGGCTCATCTGCTTCACTTGCCCACCAACAACTTGAAACTTCTACCTGGGCAATTACAATTGTCAATACCAACCATTTCATTGAATTTCTTTAAGGCTGCAGTACTTTGAAAGTAAAATTGAAAAAATGTTTAATAATAATAATAATAAAATTTATAATATTTACCTCTTAATGCATTTATCTTATAAAATTGCGACCTAATAGATCATAAATCAATGGTGTGATGATGATAATACATATATTGCTGTCTTGTTATTAAAACTAGTGAATGGCTGGATGACCATAATTAATTTAATTTTCTTTTTTATCAATATTCGCTTCCTAATTTTATCCTCATTCGGTCCTACAACTCTTAAATAATCACCAGTAAAAGTTTTCTTAGTTAAGATGGTTAATCTGTTAGAAGAGGATTTATTATTATTCTTTTTTTGAAATTAATATTAAAAAGATTAAAATATGTTATCCAAAAATTTAGCAAAAAAAATAATAATAATAAATAATGTAGGCCAAATGTTCGTTGTTAATATATATATATAAAGTGGGATTTTGGTTAAAATTTAAAGTTAATAAATAATATTTAATATTTCGAATGATTCAAAATTAATGTTTTAAATTAAATTTAAAAAATATAAAATAAAAAATTATTATTTATTTATTATTAAAAATTTTTGGTGAATTGGGCGATCAAATTATTATAAGACACAAAAATATAAAGTCAACCAGTCGGTTATCTCCATTAAAAAAGAATGAATATTTGGGGTCTGAAACACTCTCTTTGCTGCTGCAAGGCTGCTTTAGAACGAAGAAGAAGGTGGTATATAAACAAGGGAAAGCATAAATAAAAGGCTACTATTACGTACATATATATTAATAAACGGATGACATTATATGTATACACACACACACACATCATGTCAGATCGATGCATTTGGTGTATAAATTGCTCAGTGAAAAAAAAAAAAAATTTAATGCTTTGCATTTTTAACAAATTCTGAACACAAAAAGGTGGAATTCATTGCCAAAGTCAATATATACACATGCTATATTAAACTAGTTAGCCAATAAAAATCAGGGATTAGTATGGTCCGAGTGAATAAATCCAATTGGTGTGGAAAAGGGTGTGTGGGTTGGTGAGACAGCAGCGTAAATTAAATTATCAAGGCCTTGACTTTGACAAAGTCATATACTTCACCAACCTCCCCGAAAGCAAAGTTCAAGTTTCACCCATTGGAAAGAATTCAAGAATTAAACAACTCATTTCTCGAGTTATGATCTGGGTGCAGGTAGGATAAGCGATCAATTAGAATTTAAAAATATTAAATTTTGTAAGAAATTATATTTTAAAAATTTCTTTAATTCTATAATTTTTTTTTTTTTTTTTAAAAAAAAAATTAGGATCATCTTACTTACATATAACATCTAAACCCACAAATTCCTAGTTATATACACCATTGCCAAACTTTTGAATTCTCATAAACAAGAACTAAGTATTAAAAAAGAATTTGGGCTTCACGTGTCATACTCAAATTATTCTTCTGTATGTCATGTTAGACCGGCAATTTCGTTTACAGGGCTGGCAACGCGGTTTGATTCATGCCCAATGTCTCAATCATGTTCGCAGCCAGAGAGTTGTCCTATGTTCTTTTTTCGTTGCTAAATTTCCAAATTCACCGCTCCACAATAAACTTAAATCGACAGTGATTTATTGTTGGCGCATTGAACCCCAATCACTGTTATGCTAATTCAATGGAAACATTGAAAGGGAAATGAGCACAACTACTCATTGTTTTGAGGGAAATAATTAAAGGATGGCTGTTAGCATGTGCACACTAGTTTAGCTAACTATTTAATTAGTGTTCTATACTATTTTAATTCTGAAAAAGGGTGTCGACGCATCCAAAACTAACTTGAATGAAGATGGTTGTCCATTCTTTCAATTAAAAAAATGCATGTGATTTTCATTTCACTTTCTGTAAATGAGCAATTAGATAGGTACCAATTGTTAGGATGAGTAAGCCAAGGACTTTTTGTCTGAGTTTCTTACCCTTGACTTAAAAGATGCAACACCGAGAATAACCACTCAATTCGACCATTTATCTAATGTCTATAACTCATGTTAGGCCCAAATAAATGTGTGATTTTTTCAATCACTTACGAACTCTTAATTCACCAAATGCTCTAATGGTATTTTTTTTAATACATTTATATTTGTAAATAGATTCATAAATTAATATTATTAAGTTAATAAATAATTTATTGAATGATTTGTAATCGGTAATTTAAATGATCAAGTACTACGTGTAGTTTAAATAAGTATCCTTTTAATGAATTATATATTATAAGTATAATGTTCTTATATGTCATGAGATTAAATATCCAAATGATACGTGCACCTATGTTATCCTTTGGTCTTATGTCTGTGCTGCTTCATGCATAAAAGGAGGTGTTGGACTTAGTTTCTCTTGGTCTTCTTTGAATAGAGCAAGGAGGTTTATGTTATTGGCTTCTTTTTTTTTTTTTTTTATAATAGCTAATTTATTGTGTTATTTAAAGGTTCTTTTCCTTGAGTTTAGGATGTCTGTTGTATGAAAGACTTGTAGATAAGTCTGTTGAAATAATGAATAAAGGAAGAACAAAAAAAATACTGCAATTCCTCTACTGTTTCTACTTCTATCCTTTCCTATTCCCACTATAAAATTCATACCATCAAAATCTTCTATATTTTGATCATAAATGTCTCACTTTGTTATAACTTAAGTATATTATAGATAAATACAAATTTATTACTTATTTATGATTAAGATTAATGAAGTCTATTAAATTAAAGCCAATGCAAGTTCATTAAGATCAATAATATTTATTTAAATAGATATAACCTTATAGTCTTTTTAAACATATAACATAAACTCTTTATATTTTTACTTAATGTTTCTACTTTCATAATTAAGATAAATCATTTGATAAATAATGTTGCACTCTGAAAAGTTGATTTTATAAAGGATTGTTAATGATATTTTGTTTATAAATAATATATTATTTATATCTTTATGTGTAAGGTTGAGATACTAACATGCAAAGTACATACTTTAAAAATATGGAGTGATGCTCTATGTTTAAATGATTATATGATGAGATAAATCTTATTAAATTAACAAATAGTATACAGCGCATGCTTAAGAATATTGTTGGTATGTTATATTGGAATGTATTTAAATAGATAAAATGCATTATATTGTATTGGATTAAATTTCATATTGTAACAAAATATGTTTTATTATCAAATTTAATTAAATTTATTAACAAAATTAAGGAAGTGATTATTATATCTTGAAACGTTTGAAACAAATAAATTCTTGATTTTTTTGGATTTTGTAGTAAATAAGTCTTTAAATTACATACGCACACATGCATATATATATATATATATATATATAAAATATAAAAAGTTACCAAATAAAGTCAATTTAGTGAAGCTAATGTTGTAATAAATCTTTTATGTTGAGTCATTTCCCTTTGATTTATCTTTAATGCATTTACCTTTTTGTTAACCAAAAAAAAAATTGAAAATATGTTAACTTCAAAGCTTTTTAAGGGTATAACACTTAGAATAATTAATTTTAATAAAATTTAATAAAAATATAAAAATTGATTACAATTTTATATTCTTATTTAATTTTTAATTAAAAATTAAAAATTCTAATATATCGCGATCACAAGAGTTTGAATTCTTACAAAAAAGTTAGACGAGTGTTTTAGCATATATTCCTCCCTTTTATTTTCATATTTCAGTTAATTTCTTAGAAAAACTTTACGCCTCGTATCTAGTTAAATTTTTAAGAATGCATTCCAAATAGAATTTTCACAGCTTCTATATTTTCTATTGGATTTGGGATTAAGTTTTTTAAGACTAGATTATGTTAAAATTAAAATTAATGAAAGGTCAAAAAAAAAAAAAAAAACATGATGACTTAATCTGGACCCTCGCATTTCATAAAAATTAAGAAATCCGGGTGTAGAGGTGTTAGCAGCCCTACTCTTTTTGCCGCCAAGGGGGCCAAACGGGCTTAGGAGGGTTTTTAGGCTCTTAAGAAGCCCATGCCCAAATCTCAAACCCCCTTTAAAAATAAAATAATAAATATTAACACTGTTACAATCTATTTTACATCTCTTAATCTAACTTTAAAGCAGAAGCATCCCGTGTCTTAACTTTGAATATTTCAGGCTTGAATTAAGACAATAATCAGATGTTTGGATTAGGGTGCTCTGACTTCTGAGTGCTTTTAAAATAATAACTTTGTGTTAGATAGAATAATGGAGGACAAATGTAAGTGTAAAAATAAGTAGTTTTGGTTAGAATTTGTTGATTATTGATTACCAAATGAGGTACTTCCATAAGTGAAGTAGACACCATATAACATTAAATGAGAACAGAGTTTGGTAGCCAGTTAAGCGGAGGAATTGATTTGACAGTGGAACCTGGAAACAAAATAAATGACGCAAAGCAAAGCCCAGCAACATGTGGTCATAAAAGCCCAAGTTGTTTCTATTATGGCATTTAATAGCACACGTAATTGTCACTTCCCCACGTGACTAACTATCCGAACTCTAAACTGTCCCCGCCCAACCGCATGAAAGCTGTCATAAATAATGGATTTTGGGAGATTACCAGGAGCTCCAAGCTTAGCAATTGTTGGTGTTGAGGGAAATAAAAAACTATGTTTTCAATTGAGATGGTATGTAGTTGTTCTGTAATAGAATCATTAATCATCAAATATAAAGAGATGGGTCATTGGTAAATATTCACAGGTGTGTTTACAAAATATTTGTTGGCCGTACATTTAAAATTTAACAGAATTATAACATTTACAGAAATTCCTTAAAATTTATAAGGTTTATTACAATAAAAATTAAAAGTTACAATATTTTTATAAGATTATATCGTATGGTTATTTTATTTGATTTCAACGGTTAAATACTTAATTATATTTTACTTCAATAGCCCAACTATCTAAAATATCAGTAGATCATACAAATCATATTATTTGATCCCTTTTTTGAGTTTAAATATGAAAAATGCCCGAATAAATATTATAAATATATAAAATATAGAAGTTATGGATAAATTTAAATGGTACTTGTTATTGTTTAAAGTCATAACATAATAAAAAAGCACTTCATTCCATCAATAACCACACAACTAATTAAGGTACAAGGCTAAAATATAACAAATGAAAAAAGTGAAATAGCTAAAATTTATACATACATTAAAATCATACTACAGTGATATTTTATATAAGAATGAATTTTTTATAGTAATAAAAAATTTCAATCCCAATTTGGGCTAATTATATATAAAAATAAACTTTATATTATAATAAATTATAAATTTTTTAAATTCTATTTTAAAATACTTGTCTCAGTATAGTCATAATTATTTGTATATTATAAAAAATTTATATTATATTATATTATATTAAAAAAAATATTTTTCTAAACTTATTTAAGACAATAATTTATTTTTTAGAGTTATTATGATAGTTTATAGGACACATAATAGCTCGTCAATATAAATATATTTTTATTGAAACTAAAATATTTCTAACTTCTCAAGTTTATTTAGAGTAAATTTTATTCATTTTTTCTTATTTAATTACAATAATAATTTTTTCTTTAGTTAAAAAATACACTACTTGTTGCTCATTTAGATAATTAAAGAAATTATTAATATTTATTTGATTAGTATAGTAAAGTTACCGAATCTAATTACTTAATTTTGCAATGATATTTTAATTCTCTTCTTACAATTTATTTGCAACTTGTAATTTAAAAATATTAGAGATTTTAAGTTTGTGATGTTTAAAATAATTAGCAATTATCTTTAATTTTACATTATTTACTCATGCAAAAATTACGTTTAAAATTTTATCAAAAACACTTATATTTATTAATTCTAAAATATGATTTTCTATTCATTTTAAAAGTATGTGACTTAAATATTTAACATAATAATATTTAAAATTATTATTGATACTTGCATTGTATAGATAAATTTTAAATGTACTGTTTGATAGTAAAAATAAAAAATAAAAATCTTTACAAATAAGGTGAAAATAACTCAGCAACTTTTATGTTATTAGCACTAAAGATATAATTAAATCAAATAATAATTTTTATAATTATATCTTTATTAAATAATAATTTCTTTAAGGGAATAAAATTAGTTTGACCAAGGCATCATAACTACAAAAAAATTTTACCATATACCACCTGCCTACGGGATTGGCACTTTCTTAAATTGGCCAAACCTACAAATGCAGTGTAATTTATGATTAAATTTGGGTAAAAGGTCAAAAAAGATTAAATCAAAAGTAAGAATTTTGAATGTTACTCCTCCCCAGACCCACCTACATAAGCTCATGAAATTCTGATAGATCAGTTGAGTTGCAATTGCAATTTTTATTTTGAAAATCATAAAAGTTAAATGTATTAGTTTGAGATTACGATGATTCTATTGAGTAGGGGCTGCCAACATATTTTATTATACTTTAAAAGTAAAATATAAAATTAAAATAATTAATAATATTAATTTTTTCAATAATTTTTAGTTTTTAATATTTAATATTTTTATGTCATAATAACTATAGTTTAAAATAGGTGTATCAATGGAACATATTATTTAACTAGTGTGCTGCTGCCTCCTCATAGCCAAAGAATAAAATAAAATTTGGGAGATGTCTAGCTTCTAGAACACTAATTACTGTATCTGTTCTTTTCTCAACTACTCCACCAGATTATGTAATAAATTAAAGCTCGGCAAGGCGCTCAGCTAACAGTCTAACATAACAGAAGAAGGCTCCATCTTCAGATTTTATGCAAAATCATCTAACCAAATATTTCAAGCTCTTAAATTTTACGAACGTTCATGCCGTGTACAGTGAGCAAGAAAGATGCACAAATAATAGCTAATTATCATTGAACTAATTGTAACCTGCAAATATACATATAGCATTACTTCAATATAAAATGAGTTTGGGTCTACATATTACAATTGTCACATCGGCATTCAAATAAATATACTGAAGCAATTTTATAGGATATTATTTTTACAAAATCATCTATTCAATTGTGTCATATTTTGTTTATATGCATATGTGGATCCAAAGCCAAATTCAGTTCATTAAAAGAGTATATGTATGCAAAGTTGCAGCCCTTGGTATATCTACTAGCAAATGTAGTTGTCTGCTTCAAAGATGATCGATTAAAAATGGAATTTAGACAGCCCCATCGGAGCAATGTATTTTTGGACAACCATATTCACCTTCAAAGAATTAATAAATTCAAATGCAGCCAAATTCAACTTATATGCCATCTAAATTTGAATGGCATGCAATTGCAATATTGCAAGTGGAGGTAGCAGCTGCTTTCTTGACAACACAAACAAATACGCGAAAAAGTTTGGTTTCCTAATTTGCCAATTGCCATGGAGACTTTTATCGCAATTAATGTTCAGCCAGAAATGTACACGGCATCAAAATATTCACTGCTGTTTTAAGTTCTCTTGGTCCTTCTGATAATAAGAGAAAGAGCATAAGAACTAATTAAGCGGTATTTATACGAACGCCAGGTTATATAAAACATGAATAGTAATGTATAGTGGGGATAAAAGAGTACTGAGGATATATATATATATATATATAGAGAGAGAGAGAGGGAGAGAGAGAGAGAGAGAGATTGGGTGTACTTAAAGAGAACTTTCATTTTCGTCCTGGAATGCTCATAGCTGGAAAGCTCTTTCACACTAGAGACAGATGCAGGACATATTTTACTCAAAATTGCTATAAATCGAAGTGGGGTTTTCGCCATTGTTTGTTTCACATTCTGCATGCATGTGACCTACCCTAATAATTAAATAATGCAACTGGCTTTAATCTTAGACACGGACTGCAGCTGGCTTTAATCTTAGACACGGATTACTACATGCATGCTAGCTAGCTGCCGGTCCCAAGTCCCAACCACATGGTAAAATCTACCTTAGGAATTAAAATCTACCTTAAATAATTTAGTTCTTAAATTTTAAAACCAAAACTTATCTTATTTAATAAAATACTCAATTTTTTTATTTTAATTCTATTTTGATTCAATTTAGTTCAAAAATAAGGTACTCTAATTTTGTAAGTATCTTAAATTTTTAAATTTGTAACTGCATAAAAAAATTTTAAAAATTAAAATTAATCGTATTAAATTATAGAAATAGCAACATACATAAATAAAAAATTGAGTAAATGAAAGAGAAGTGAAATAAATTATCAAAAAATTAATGTACAATAAATTATTTAAAAAATATTTTATACTATTATTTGAGTTAATATTATATATTACAAAAAAAAAATTATTTTTTTGTTACAAGAGTACAATAATATATCTAATAATATTGTACCATTTATATGTTCATTGTATATGTTAACTTGTTCAACAATTTTAGAATAAATATATTACATTATAATTTTGTTAAATTATTATGTAAATAACATGACAAATTAAGTTAAATAAAATATTTTAAATATATTAATTAATTCTTTTTATATAACTTTACGTGTAAGAGTGTTCTCTTCAATAATTGTTTGTTAAACTATATGTGAATATATTTTATATAAGAGTTATATTTGTAAAAAAAAATTTCATAAATTTTAATACTATGTTTTTAGTTAGAAATGTTTATTTATAATTAATAACATTAACTTTTCATAGATTTAATGAAAAATTTTAAATGCATTATTTTATTAATTAAATAATTTATTGAATATGAATTTGTATTTATTTTATCATCAAAAAATAAATTAAATAAAATAAAATATTATAAGTAAATTGTGTAATATTGTATGTGTAGATTAATGGGTTAAGCATTTGCATTCTAACATAAGGTTTGGTGTTCCATTTCTATGATTGATATAATTTTTACTTTTTTTAAAAATTAAATCATTTTTTTTATTCAGTTCTAATTTTAGAGATTATAGAATCGGAGCCTACCTTAAAAAAATTCGGTTCTTGATTTTTAGATCCAAAACCTACCCTTAATAAATCAGTTTTGGTTCTAAAACTTATTTTTTTGTTTAGTTTTTGACGGTTCTGATTTTACTCGAAACTATTGCACACCCTTAAAATTCAACACTTGTAATCAAACAATTCAAAGTTTACGAATTGTAGGAAATACCAAGAGTTTATATTTAAAAGAACTATAGAATCCAAGGTTTACAAATTGAAATACATCAAATTGTAATCAAACAATTCAAAGTATATAACAAAAAAAAATCAAAATAATTGAAGGAATAAATGTTAGATTTAAGAAAAGAAAAAAATAATAAAATAGAAACAAAAAATGACAGTAAATAAACTTTTTTTTTTTTGTTCATAATGACATGGGATAAAAATCAAGAAATTGAAAGAGGTGTATCAAAATTAATAGTAAATATAAACCTCTTAATTAAGCATTTAGAAGAACAATATATACCTCATTTTGAACAAAACAATTGTCATAGATTATATAATGCAAAAATGGTTTTAAATTTGATATGAAATCGGGATTTTAGCAAATACAAGTTAAAAAATAAGATAAATGTAACACCATTTTTCTGCTCCATCTGGCCAATTTGAGCAATGTATCTTATATTAATCTAAAAATATAATGAATTAAATATTTAATCTTCATTCAAAATTCTTATATTTTCACATAGTTTCAAAATACTGACAAAAAAAAAAGTTTAAAAAATTAATGAATTTATTCTTGTAAATTTAGATTCCAAATTTAAAGATTGCCATGTTAGAGATGATTCAAACTTCACTAATCTTGCTTCTCCTAATGCTAAAAGTTCACACTCTTTCCAAGTGGGGAATATACATGAATAATTAATTGTGCAAAAATATTTTTCATATACAATTTTCACCCTCTTGGATATATTATTGAGATTATTACTAAGCTTGGTATCATGCTCTTTTATTCTATTTAAATCCTATCAATACTTTTGGTCGTTTTATTTTAAAAGAAATGTCAATTTCTATATATACACACACACATATATATATATATATATATGGTGGAATATTTTGTACCAATTTAAGAGGAAAGTTATGGATATAAACAATGTCTTCTATCAGCGTAAGAAAAATAAATAAAGGCTTTCTAAAATTAAGTTGTGTGGAAAGCAAGTGTTCAATCATATCTCAATCAATAAAGTTTTCTCTTAAAAAAATTAATTAAACAAAATTTGTCAAAGTGTATAATATTGCAATCTTTGTCAAAACCAATATCAATTATTTAATGGATGTGTGGATCTATTTACACCCTAAAATATACTCTTTAACACTCCTTTATTCTGCGCACAAACTTAACAAATTTTGAAAATTAATTTTGACTCAAATATCTTTTGAAATGTCAAAACAATTGTTGATTAAACTCCTTGTATGTATTTGTATGTTTTGAAAAGAAACCTTCTATAAAGTATCTTTATTTTTTTTTTTTATGCACTAACAAAAATATATTCACCACATCTATAACTTATTTTATTTGAAATAAAAATCTTAAAATTGATACAATTTAAAAACAAAATGTTCTCTTATGTTAATTAAATTTATTAACATTATCACTATTTATATTTGAACATCAAAAATAAAAATTACTCATTTTTAAACCACATCTTTTTTTTTTTTGTTTAATTTTTTTTGCAATCATTAGTTGCCTTTTAAAAAAAATTGTTTTTATGAACTTTTTTTTTTCCTACCAACGTATGATTTTTTTTTTTTCCTTCAATTGCACTCCGTTATGTTATTCCAACAACTGTAAATTGTTACTCACTTTTTTATAACTGTAGTTTTTAAATTTTTTTTTTTTTAATTTTTGAGCTGCAATGTTGTATTGTCTTTTGTGTGTATGTTTTGAATAACAAAATAATTGTACGTCATCAAATAGCTGAATGCTAGATGGGTCTAAAATGAGTACTATTTATATTAAATTAGAAAATTTTTTGTAACAAAATATTTCATAAGGTAGGCTACAATGAAAGATTTCACATAGAATTATGAAGAATGAAAGTGCAAGCTCTTAGAGTATGAGAGAAATTCTTAGTGCTTCAAATGCTGTAACAAAAACTTCTACGTTAAATTTTTCTTTCTACCCACTATTTTAATTCTTTGATTGAACTCGAAAATTTTCAAAGTTTTGGAAATCTATACTTGTAATTTCAGTTTCTTTGAATCGTTACTTTTATTGCATTTTCCTTTTCATATGTACACTTTATGTTAAGTAAACCTATACATTTTGATGGAATTAAATTATTAATCAAATTAGACACCTAAGGAGTATACTGCATTTTAAAAGTCAAGATGTTAATTAATAAGGTATAAGAGTTGTTCAAACTCTCACATCTCACTCTTGTCTCATTCAATTTCATAATATATTATTAATTAAATTAGAACCTAACTTATCCTTCCATTTATGAGTCAAGCCGCTAATTAACCTATGTAACTACACATTTGACTTCTTTCATTATACTCCATCATAGTCAACTTATGGAGTTGTAAATGACAATGCTGATCCCTTCCCGTGACATTAAGAGAGTTTTAGGTACCACCGTGTTTTAATAATTAAAAAAAATGTTATATATTTTAAATTTTATTTTTTATAATTATTATCATTTTTATAATTTTTAATACAAACATATATGTAGAGAGTAAATATTTCTTGAATAGATGTGCCAATAATAATGGATGAATCCTTTCGTCTATTTTCTTTTTTAAAAAATTGTGCTATGCTGATAATATTTTAAATATTTAAATTATCCAGAAAAAAAATATCAAGTCTTTCTAACAAATGGTTTTTAATTGCTGTTCCATGCTAACGCAAATACCCCTCTTTCTTTTCTTAAAAATAAACAACAGTCGCGGAACATCAGTGAAATGTACAGTCCATATATATTCGACAGGAGTGCAAGTTAAAAGAATCACCACAAAGAAGAAACTAATAACCGATGTATCAAACTGTTAACAGGCACATAGATAGTAACAGGGATAATGAAATTGAGCTACAAGACAAAATAACAAATCAAGGAAAAGAAATTTCAGACCATTAAACCAGCTACCAAGTATTTTATACACAGATAGATATCATTGCACAATCATTTTTCCCGTGTACAACCAATACATAGTAACAAGTCCAGTCGACTTAATTAAATATTTCACCCATGAGAACAACATTAATATCGCCAAATCTACCTGGGGTTATTTCAAGGTTTGTTTAAACTTTTGTCCAAACCCTAACAACAACAATTTTGATGCGTTTGCCTTACATGGAAGAGACATTATAACACTTGAAAGGGAGTATGGCTTATCTATGCAGATGCATAATAATGCCAGGAAAGGAAAAGGATGCAATCTGACATTGACAAATGAGAAAACCACTAAGAATGCAGCAGTCGGAAGTAAATGCAAATGCAAATCCCAATTCTATATTATGATTTCTAGTAAAAGGAACTAAAACCGAAGAAGCAAGCCCATCGAATCAACCCTTTTTCATAGAGCTGGCTCGCTTTTTTCTTGCCTTAAAGCTTGACAATTTCAGGAATGTGAACTGGGTAGCGATCAATGCAATCTGACCAAGGCCCATCTGTTGGTGTCTTGATTGTTTTGTTGCACTTCCAAACTGCACTGTTACACTTAAACCCACTGCCAAACGCAATCTGCCAAACTCTATCGCCTTTCCTCATCCTCCCTTTTGATTCAATATAGCTCAGTTCATACCAAAGCGATGATGATGATGTGTTGCCAAAACGATGCAGTGTCATCCTTGATGCCTCTACGTGCTCTGCTGATAACTGCAAGTTCTTCTGCAATTCATCAATCACTGCTCTTCCACCAGCATGAATACAGAAGTGCTCAAAAGCCTGCTTGAAATCTGGAATATAGGGTTTCCATTTTGGGTCAAAGATTTTGCGGCCGATGAGAGTAAGAAGAAATAAGAGTTGTTCAGACGCGGGAAGGACTAAAGGTCCAATAGTTGTGATATTTGATTTTAGAGCCTCTCCTGCTATTGCCATGAGGTCTTTGGATAATGAAATCCCTACTTTTCCTTCTTTGTCTTCTTCTTCAAAGACACAACGATAGGCCTTGTCGTCTGCGCCTTTGTGGGTTCGAACAACATGAACCAGGCGGTACTTGGCCCGCGACCTCTCGCGTGGGCGGTTGGATAACAAGATTGCGGCTCCACCCATACGGAAGAGGCAATTTGGGAGAAGCATAGCTCTTTCATTTCCTTGGTAGTAGTTGGGAGTAATGATCTCTGTGCTCACTACTACGGCGTTAGAATTTGGATGCACTTGAAGAAGATCGCGAGCTAAATCCATAGAGATAAGCCCTGCACTGCACCCCATACCGGAAAGATTGAAGCTCTTAATGTTACTTCTCAGCTTGTATTTGTTAATAACCATAGCTGATAAAGATGGCGTTGGTGAAAACAGACTGCAATTCACAATGAGAATATCGATGTCTTTCGGCTTAAGACCAGTTCTATTTAACAAAGAATCCATGGCTGAGAAGATAACAAGCTCGGCCTCTCCTCTCGCAGCCTCCATCGTTGGAGTTGGAGGTATGTAATGAATAGCAGGAGGCAAGCAAGTCTCTTCACCAAGACCGGATCTCTCGAGAATTCTCATCTGGAACTCGACACTCTTAGGGTTGTTTTTCAAGATCAACTTTGAGTGTTCCATGAAGGTGGCAAATGGGACCCGGCACGTGACCGGGGGCTTGTAGCAGGCATAGTCAACTAGGTAAATGGTTCTTGGCTTGGACATGAAATAAACGGTGGCGATGAAGATGACGAGGAAGGAAGAACAAAGAATCTGGACAAGATCAAAGTGAAGAGATTTCCAAAGATTAAGAATTTCATCTGGGCCTAAGCGAAGAACCTCGATGAGAATGCCTACCATGATTGGCACGAGCAAGAGATAAAGAATGTGATTAACAAGATATTGGTAACCAAGTTTAACATACTTGAGCTTAACGGAGTTTGAGAATTCAGGCAAGTTTTGAGGCATTTTTGCTTTTTTTTTTTTTTCGGTTCTTTTCTTTTCTTTCCTAGAGAGAAAGATGAAGAAACCAGAGAAAATTGTTGATGAAAGAGGAGGAGAAGCGATCGAGGATATTGAGAAAGAAAGAAGATGGGAATTTAAAGGCAACGGGACCGGAGTAATGAAGGAGGCAGATGAGAGGTGTAAATGAAGGACTTCACGTCACTCAACGCTCACTTAACTTGGTATTAAATTTCATAACTCCCTCTCTTTTTTCTTTATTCTCCTTTTTTTTCCATTGGTAAAAATACCAACATACGGCACCTATTAGGATTTTTGGTATAGACGTCCAGTAAGTTTGTGTTGTATATTTTTCTTCTTTAATTTGACGAATGATGTGATTGTTACATCGTTGGTTTCATCCGGTTTATGAATGGTGATCCAATGATGAATATATAAAATTCATTAGAAAAAAATTCACTTAGCAAATTAATAATTAAGTCCACTTAAGGGTATTAAGGCCCACTATGTTGCCTCTAATTTCCATAATGGCCAAAATTAATTTCAGTGTTAGAATTCAGTAGCCATGTTGTATCATGTACTATATAATTTACGAACAAGAAATTAAACGTGTCCAAATCTTCCACAGCAATGCATAGAGAGATTACTCGATCCCAGCTGCCTGCCTGCTGAATATATAGTAATCCACTAGCTCTGCTCTAGCCTAATGCAACAAAAAAAAAATTAAATTACAAATAAACAAAATCAACGTTAGTTATAGAATTTGTCTTGGACAACTGCAACTCGACAAAATAGTTGATTCCATTAATGAAATCCACAAAGGGCAAAAAAGAAAAGTCAAAGTAAGCCATCTCCTTTATCTTTCTCCTTTGAAGCTGATATCATTTAAGCATGACATAGTACCATTTCTGACGATCCTGTACACGGCTTGCTTTGTGCAATAATATTTATATATACAATTTCATTTCTTTTTTTTTTTTTTTTTGCGTGCCTGATAACCTCACACTCCATATAAAATTTTATGGCCTTCAATTCCTGTGATGAACGACCGTAATGCAATGTTGCACCAACTTAGTGGAATACGGATATCACGAATTAAGGGACGTTTTTAAATAATTGTTGTTGATCACCGAGCAAAACAACTGGCTATACGCGAGTCAAAGTTTGATAATTTACTGTTTTGAGCTTCCATTTTCTAAATGCCAGTAGCAGTTAGGTGTGCCGTTCGTTTTCTACAGTTTTACGGTGATACAGAATGAATGAAGAAAATTGGTTTCTTGCCCACATTACATTGACTTTAACATTGTGTCAAAGGACTGGTAGATAAACGCAATGCTGCTTAAAGACACTCAAACTGGTTATTCAAATTAGTGGTAAACATCTCGACTACTTAATTTAGTTTTCAATTTTTTTACTTAATTACTGCAAAGCGAACAAATTAACGCTTGCAAGAAAAGGTTAAAAAAATTTAGAAATACAAAGGTATATAAAATATTTTAAAACAAACTGATATATAAAATTATAGTTCTGTTATTTGTTTCATATATTTTTTTTTTTACCCTTATCAATTTTCATTTATTCTCGTAAAATATAGGACATATAATAATAATATAATATAATTATATTAATTTATACGAATTATTCTGTATAAAAATTTATATTTCTAGTAATATTCAAATGTTAATCCATAAGAGCAGACAGACATGGCTCAAAATCGAGATCGACAATCTGCTGTTCCTGCCTTCTTAGGCCACTCAACCAAGAGCTTATATCCGGAGGATACATGACACTGCATTATGAAATCAATTCTATTGATTATGATTTTATTTTAAAGCTATTACTAGATCTTCAAATGCATAGATACGAATAAAAATCTATCGATACTATTTCTTGTAAGCAACCTTACGATTAGTCATAGATTCTATATGACACAAAATCTCAAAGCTCAAATTTGCATTAAAATTAATGCCTTAATTACATCTTAGTGACTTGAATATCTTAATGTATTTATTTATTTATTGTAAATTATTATCGCGATGATACATTACATAATCTAAAGTATTTGATATTATAAAATAACATGATTATTTTCTTAATATATTATTTTATTCTGGTTTAGATTTATTAAATCTGCCTTACAAATTAAAATTTTATATATCTACTTTTCATATAAAATAAATTATAGCAACTTTACATCAGCATTATTTTTGTTTGTGTATAAATGAAAATCAACTATATATATATCTTTTAAATTATTTTATTATTTATTTAACATTTAAAATAGAAGTACAAAATGTAAAAATATAAATTTTCATATATTTTTATTTAAAAATAATATTAATTTAATATTTACACTCAACTTTCAGATTAAAAACAATGTCTCATATTCACATGGTCAACTCTATTCTAATTTCATATTAATGTAAATTTTAATAAATTAATAAAAAAATATCATTTCAATAATTTTTAAACAAATAATTAAAATACACAAATATGTATGCCCTTTATTCTTTTTTTTTTTTTTTAAAAAAAAGAAAATAGTTTATAAGAGTCCCTAATGTTGTTATTAATCACGATTTCCGTTAGTTGTAAAGATTAAAAATTGGTGTAACCTCAGAAGTAGTTGTTTGTCTTGTTTGAAAATTGAGAAAATGGTGTATTTAAGAGGGGAAAAAATTAAAATTCATAATATATTTTAAAAAATCAAAGTTTATGGGAGAATTTAAATTCCTTGGAGAATCATAGTATATCGGTGCCCTTGCTTGCACCCCCTGTCCACATGTCATCGCTTTCTTTTGCCAATTGGTATGACACATTCGCGTTAACATAATTTTATTTTATTTTTTTAAAAATAAGAAAAGTATTTTTTTTTTCCTTCAACTAATGAGGATTTTTGTGGACACGTGGCATCTAGATGGTGGCCAAAATTCAATTTTTTATGTTTCAACTGTTCTATAGTCACCATGCTGCCACGCGGGCTCACTCCTGAACCGTACACATAAACCTCTTAAGATACTTTATTCACCTGTCCTTTCTCGGGCTTTGAACAGTCAAAGATTTTTGTTTACATACTACAATGCTCCTCTCTACCTATGGCTATCAACTAAAACTTAAATAAATAAAATTCAATAATCGCCGAAAGATGTAGATAATTTTTTTTTTTTCAAAAAAAAAAAAGGTAAATCGGGTGTTCACATTTGTATTAAAAAAATATAGGCAATAATTAACCACAAATGAAGAAAAGAGTGATAAGATGACCGTTAGTTGGGCAGGTTACATAAATTTTTGAAAATATTTTCCAGTCAATTTAGCCTGTACGTGTCAACTGTATACTTGAAAAATGTTTTCTAATTCCTATTTATGTGCCGGCTTCGCCCACAGCCAATTTAATTTAAAATAAACTAGCCGTCTGCTCTTCAACTTTTAGAAGTTACACTTGAAAAGTGGCGTGCTTGTCAAAATCGATTTAAGATGCTATCAAGAGCAGTCGATTTAATGACTTATCCAAAAAGCTTGCCGAAATATTATTGCTTCCCAGAAGTGCTTCTCAAACTGGTGGGTTTGCATGAAATGTTCAACTACCTAGACAATTATGGCCGGGTTATTGTAATTAATGTAAAAGAGTGTTATTATTGCTACAATTTTTACAGGGAGCTCAACTAAAATTTGGTTTGAGACTATAATGCTTTTATTTGATTTTGATATAGGCAAAAAAATAATATTATTAATTTTTAATAAAATTTACTTACTTTTATGTTAATTTCAGCATTTAATATTTTTATCTTGTAATAGTTATATTTTAAAAATTATCATATTTCAATACCAAACAAAGTGTTGCTGTATCTATAGATTATTACAAACGATGCTTTCAAAATATAAGATTTATTAAGTGTTCATTTGACAGTGTTAATTGTTATTATATGTGTTCTAAATTAAAAAATAGAAGTACTTAATTATTTTTGTTACTAACTTTTTATAAGTATTTATCAAATTTAATCAACAATGGAGATGACTTAAACTAAGTTTCCTTTAACTACAATTTTAGAACTTGTTGTTACTCCCATGACCTATCATAGGTCCTGGGACCTAAGCGTACATTATTGTGCACTCAAGTCCTAGAACCTGAAAACAATGCCCTCTAATGTTTATATGGCAAGAATTGAGAACAATATGTTTATATGGCAGAAATTGAGAATGAGGTATATATGCCAAGAACCAGAACGAGACTTATATGGCTAAAAATGATATTTATGTGGTCGAGAACGAGAACGAAACTTATGTGACTGAGAACGAGATTTATGTAACTGAGAATGAGAACAAAGAATATATGGTAAAGAACGAGGGTTGTGTGATCGAAAATGAAAATAAGGCATAACTGTCCCACTCATTGTATAATTCCTATTAAATGTGGGTAATCGCCATTAAATACGAGATTACTACTCATCAAATATGAAGAAATCGCCTATTAAAAGTGAGATAATCAACTATTAATTAAAGTGACTACCCATTAACTTAGGTAACCACCCATTAATACGTATGAAAAGAGGATTTTGCTTTGAAGCAAGGGAGATGCCACCAAATTAGTAATAGACATACATACTTTTGTCTGTCTTATAATTTCTTTTAATTTAAATGCTATTCTTTCTTTGACTTAAGCAATGAAGAGTTTTTGCTAGGCATCTTAACACCTCCAACTTTTTTTCCCAAAAGAAAAAAGAAAAGAATAATACTGAGGATTGAGAAGTTGACAAACAAATGATCAATAATTTAAAACTAAGAAGTTGACAACAAACGACCACAAATCGAGGAACGAGAAGTGCAAATCTATAGACAACTGGCTAATGAAAATTCACCATCAACAATTGACGCTGTCTGTGAGGAATGAACAAAAAGCCTGTACAATCCTAAGAAATTTCAGATACATACAAACTCTCCAAGTAGAGAATATAGCCTATAAGACTCTTCAAACTGAGAATATGGCCTACGAGGATCTCCAAACTAAGAATATAGCTTATGAAGCTCTTCAAATCGAGAACATAGCATAAAAGGCTCTCTGAACTAAGAATATAGTCTATATGGCTCTCCAACTTAAGAATATAGTTTATAAGACTTTCTAAATTAAAATATATCCTACGAAATTCTTAAAATTGATAATATAACTTACGTAACTCTTTAAATTTAAAATATAGCCTACTTGACTCTGAATATAGTCTACAAGACTCTCCAAATCAAAAATTTGGCTTACAAACTCACCGATATATTAAAATTTATGCAGGATCAAAAATTCTCAACCTTATAGTGCTAAGGTATGTAATTCATTACTTAATGAAAATTTATATTAAGTTTGAGATTTCAAATATTTTTACTTGGCAAATGCAAAAATAACCAATACCATTGTAAAAGTAATCATAATACTTCTCTTTTTAATTTCTAGTATTGAATTGATAATTCGTTCACTACTAGAAATTAAGGAACGCCTATTACCCCTATAATCTATCGTCAATCTTGGAACATGAGCATACACTACTGTGCACATAAGTCCTTAGACTTGAGAACACTGCCCTCTAATGCTTATATAGCCAAGAACTGAGAATGAGACATATACCAAAAAATAAGAACGAGGCTAATGTGGTCGAGAACAAAATCAAGGTATAATCATCCCATGCATTCAATAATTGCCCATTAAATGTGGGTAATTGCCTATAAAATATAAGATAATCATTCATTAAATATGAAAAATTATCCATTAAATATGAGGTAACTGCATATTAATTAAGGGAGATATAACCATATTAGTCACAAACATATATGCTTTTGTTTATCTTGTAATTTCTTTCAATTTAAACACTATACTTTCTCTGACTGAAGCATTGGAAGGTTTTTGTTGGACATCTTGGCACCCTTTGACTTTAGTGTTCTTTTCTTTTCTTTTCTTTTCTTTTCTTTTCTTTTTTCTGTGTGTAAGAAAAACTAAAAAGGATAATACCAAAACAAAAAAAATAACTAAGGACCAATCATCGAGAAATTGACAAACAAATGACCAAGGACCAAAAACTAAGAAGTTGACAATAAATAACCGAAAATCAAGGAACAAAAAGAACAAATTTGTTGACAACAAGCCAACGAAAATTCACCGTCAACACTTATAAAACTCATATAAAATTAGGAACCAATAAATTTGGAACTTTAAACAAGTCAAAAAATTTATTTTCAAACTTAATTACAATAATTATTATTGTTGCTTTTAATTCTAAATAAATGCATTAAATTACAAAAATTGAAGAAACAAAAATATTTTAAACAAATTTAAATGATTATCAAATTTCTAGAAATAGGCATTAGATTACCTTTAACTAGAATGATTTCCATAAGAAAAAAATATATATTTAATTCAGAATCAAAATATCGCATTTTATATTTGAAACATGAGCAACAGCATTGTAATCAATCCATTAAGCATTATAATAACTATTATCAAACTGATTGAAAATATGTAAAAGCATAAGGATCATCTTTTCCTTTCAAATCATGTCTTATATTTTAGAAAAATCATTCTTCGTGCTATCTAGATATTTTACAAAATGATATTTATCATTCTTATCCTCCTTTTATAAGAAACCTATGTAATTCATTTATGGCTTGTTTAAGCCTTTTCTCGTGTTTCATTTCAACTCTTTGATCAATAATATGAAGAAAATGAGCTTTTTTTTTCTTAAATCTGGTTTCCTTCAGGATAATTTATTGCTCTATTCATTAACATTCTATTTAATAATTTCTTAGTTAATAAAATGACCCATATTGAAATGACAAGAAATTTTAAAAAAATAACACATGTTAAAAAAAAATCTCATCCACATTCATGCCCAAATTTTTTATCTCCTTATTATATTCTTCGGTCTCAAAGATTTTTAATGTGTACTGTTTAAACCATCAAATTTCATAGTAATCAAGTTAGTCATTACTGTCTCAAAAGAAACTTTTTAGCACTTTAGAAGCATTTTTATAGATGTTATAAACACTTTAGCACCTTGGCACTTTTAGTTTTACGAAGAGCTATCTTAGTGTTGCAACATCATTCTCATGAATATAACCTCAATTTTTTTCATCCTTTCCAAGTTTTATGATAAAAACTATCTTTAGCACTACTTTTATCAATAAAAAAAATTAATTTCTCGCTTAGAAGTGGGCATAAAGATTCAATACAAACCAGTGAAACTAAAACTGGTTACTCATTAAAGAAATTTAATTAATCAAAATATATGAAGCTTGTGAACGAAGAACAGCATAAATCTATGCAACAAAATTTTCTATACATTAAGGCTTGGATTTCTTACTGTTAGTTGAAGTAATAGTATTTTAGAATACCTTAATAAATGAAACATAACTTTTTTATAAGAAGAAAGATGGCTAGTTTCGTATTTCATATTAACTTTTTCATCAAAGTATAATATTGTTAGGAAATTAACTCTTGCAATTTATTTTTTATTTTATTAAATTTTATAAATATATAATATTGATTGTCAATCTATGTTATTTGGACCACGAGTTCTTGCATGTGCACGTAATGTCACGGTCAATTAGCTTTGTTATTATTATTTCATTGTATTATCCGTGTAGGTGATCGATGAAAGTTGTGTGTCTTTATTAAACAAATTATGTCCAAATCATCATTTAATTATATTGGCAACAAAATATTTTACAAATTATAATTTGTAAAAAATAATAATTTGTAAAAATTGATTGTCAATCTCATATTCCACAACCAGAAAGAAAATGGAGTGGAAAGACGAAGACAGATGTCAATCGTCAGTGAAACGGCCCCAAATTGGAACCAATAAATAAAATACTTGGTCGAAGTTGATGAATCATGTTCCTGTTTCTTCCAAGATTCATCAAAATTCCAACAAGGTTGGATTTGACATTTTGCAAAATTTTCATAAATTTCAATGTATAAATAATCGCAAAATAGGGAGGCATTTAATTAATATCAGCCTCCAACCACCGATGCTGACTGCCTCCAAACATCATTACTACAATTAGTTAACAACTTTCTTTGTTGCACATTAAATTTTGCGTGCTTTTTTATTTCCTATTTTTAGGTGCACAAATCATGTAATTATTGTTGTTTCTTCTACTCTTAAGAAAAGAGAATTTTATTTACTTTTAATCTTAAAATAAATTTAGAAGTGTCTTCTACTTATTTGGCAAAGTTTTACACTGTTTTTAAGAAGAAGACATCAACTCTTACTTGCTACACCAAGAGTATTATGTTCATTTTCAGAAAAAAATAATAATAATTAAAAAAATGTTTCGTGTTAAGCACCTATCATCATAGTTAATTGAATAAACTCTATTGAAGTGAACTATGTCATTAATTTGATTTGATTGATAGTTTTGAAAGTTTGAAGCTAAATATATTGGTTTTTTATAACGAATAATACAAGAATAAAAATTTTTTATAGCATATATATATATATATAAGTATGAATTCATTTATAATTTATAAAATATATAAAATCTAAAGGTATATGAACAGTTTTTTAAAATTATATAAATTTTTATATTATTTTTTAACTTTTAAATTAATAATTTATTAAGAATTGGGATTAAATGAAACAAATGCATATAATGTATTATTTAGGTCATTAATACCTTCTATTTTTTAATTCCCTCCCTTTTTTTAGGTTTAATATTAAACTGTACATATCTCTTATTTTTACAACCTTTTTTTAATCTTTTAATTTAATTATATATATATATATAATTTATTAATTTAAATTTTAATATTAAAATAATATATTTTAATAAAGTCGAATAATATGCATGGTATCGTATTAAAGAATGTTAAAATATATTTGCTTTTAAAATTTCAAGTATAATACGATAAAACTTCTTTATAGTAATACATTGTATGGGAATAAAAATAAACTCTATATTATCATAAGTTATAATTTTTTTATTCTCGTTTCAAAAACAAATACCTCTATATGTTAATAACTATCTTTATATTATAAATATAAATAAATATGTGTGTGTGTGTGTGTGTGTAACACTTCAAAAAATATTAAATAAATACGTAGATATTTATCAGTTTTTTATAAGAACTAAATTATAAGAAAATTTAGATAAAATTATATAATATTTGAATATTTTTAGTCCAAGTATAAATTTAAAAAGATTTGGGATTATTTCAAAATTTTTAGAAAATTTTTCTATAAATATCTCTTCATTTTTAAAAATTTCAAACATGCCTCATTTTTTTCTCTCCTCCTTGTTTGGGCCACTTCTTCGAGAAACCCTTTTTTGACCTCTCATCAATATCGTTTTTGGACCATTCTCTCCTCAACATTGCCGTTCCACTACCCTAAACCTTACCTTAATTCGACTTACGACATGCTGACAAGTCCAGTTTAAAATTTTAAAAATTATTTAAATTAACTTTTTGATAAGCTCCGATCTTTTATTAAAAAATTGGGCATATAAATAAACTCCCTTGACAAGTAAAACAAAATAATTAAAAAATTTTGACCTAAAATTTACCAAATTATTGTCAAAAAAGTCACTTGTACTATAATTTTTTGACTAAATTTCTAGCAAATGATGAGTCAGATAAAAAAATAGACTATACATTGGATTTAGAATATCAAAAACTATAAGACTTATAAGAACTCGTTACCGAAATTGTCGAATTTTGAGTTGCCTTCGCTGTTAAATGGTGATTTGACTTGTTAATAATCAACTTTTGATCAACTCTCTCATTTTAAATCTCTCAAACATCATTTTTTACCTTTAAGATATTCGCTGAACTCATTTCAATGAAAGGAGATTAACTGTGAGTTTAAAATTATCAAAAGACTTCTTGAACCTAAATACATGTAAATCGAGACAATCAAAATAAAAATTTCATCACTTACTTAATTTTTTATTTTAAAAATATTAAAGAATATATTTATAAAGATTTATAATTATAATTATGACTTGAAATTTAATTTAAATTATTTAAAATTAAATTATATATTTTTTACGATAAAATATTTGGGTAGCATGCCTTGCAATTATGGCGTGCCAAATTTATATTGAACTAATTGTTTTATTTTGAAATATTTGCATGGCAAGGTTATGAAATAAATTAATTTGATGAATA
Organism: Swietenia macrophylla; assembly: GCA_032401905.1. Lineage (NCBI taxonomy): Eukaryota > Viridiplantae > Streptophyta > Magnoliopsida > Sapindales > Meliaceae > Swietenia > Swietenia macrophylla. Next base: position 4,613,497 of record CP135584.1, on the reverse strand, counting down.
GTATATGTGGTGATTTTATTAATTTTATGCTGTTATACTATTTAAATTTTAATTAAACATTTTATATTATTTATATGTTAATATGACGATAATGTAGATTTACGCCAGTATATAAAATATTTGTGTATATATATATTGGATATCTTTATAATTATAGCGTGTAACTTATGGTGGGTCTTTGAGGTGCATAAGTAAGTGGTGGGCCTTTAAAGTGCATAAATGAGTGGAAGTTGAGTGGAGTAGGAACGGTGAATAAATGTTGGGTAAAACCATCCATGAATATAAATATACAAACCATCCATGAAGTTGAGTAGCCTTTTAATTAAATATTTTATATTATTTTGTATTGATTGATTTAGTTTAAATTGTTAATATTTACTTTTATTATATAAATATATAGGTGTATATATTTTGAATAAAGTGTAAATTTTTAATTTTAATATCATAAATAGTTTTATGAAAATTAAGCACACAAAATTTTTAAATTAATTATGCAAACCTTTGGATAAAATCAATTTACATAAATAATATTAACTCTTTTGATGACTTTGGATTGTAAAAAGTTACTACCTGATTAATTTCACTTTCTCTATAGTCTCTTTCACTAACTTTGGACTAACTAATGAAGTTTCACCAATTTCTATCTACCATACTGGTGATCTACAAGACTTCCATACAATGCCTCAAATGGTGTCATTTAAAAACTAGACTGAAAATTGTTATTGTAAGCAAATTCTACCAAAGATAAATGTGCAGTCTATGAGTCTTGAAAATATAAGACATAAGATCTGAGCATATCTTCCACTATCTGTATAACTCTTTTAGATTGTCTGTCCGTTTAGGGATGATATGTCGTAATAAAATTTAACTTGGTACCTATAATTTTCTATAAGCTCCTCTAGAATCTGGATTTAAATCACAGGTCTTTATCAAAAACAATATATAAAGATACTCTATGCAATCTGACTTACAGGTCTTTATCAAAAACAATATATAAAGATACTCTATGCAATCTGACTATCTCTTAAATGTATAATCTACTCAAAATATCAAAAGAATTTGTATTCTTAACATATAAAAAGTGAGCAGATTTTGTTAACATATCCACAATCACCCATATACCATCATATCCCTTTCAAATCCTAGGAAATCCTCTTAAAAAAAGCCATAGTTACATGCTCCCATTTTCATTCCGACATCGGGAGGGATTGATGTAATCTAATTGACTTCTGATGTTTTACCTTTACTTGTTGATGTATTAAATATTTGACTATAAATTCGCCCACATTCTTATTTATTCCTTGCCACCAAAATTAGTTACATAACATCTGATACATTTTAGTACTCCCAAAATAAATAGTAAATTTAGATTTATCAACCTCACTTAGAATATCATTTCTAAGTGACTCCATCGCTAGCATGAAAAATTTACTTGCAAACTTTAAACCTTTAAACAAATTAATAGACTATCCATCAACTGCCTCATCATTTTCCAACTCAATATGTATTGCTTGCACTTTAAGGTCACCTTATTGAGTTTCAATTATCCTCTAAATAATAGTAGGCTGCATTACTAAATTACACAAATAAAAGTAATATTTAATTTCATCGATTCTTAAATCAAATTTCTCTAACTGTTTACAAATTTTTCATCTATAACGGAAGGAATTAGCTAACATATCTCAAGACTTTCTACTAAATGCATCTACTACTACATTAATTTTACTATAATGGTAATGTAAAGTATAATCATAATCTTCCAAGAACTTCATCTATCTAATATGTCTCAACTTTAATTCTTCCTAGATGAATAAGTATTGAAAGCTTTTATGATCAAAAAATACTTCAAACTTTTTTTCATACAAATAAAACCTCAATATTTTTAACGCAAAAACAATAGCAGCAACTTCTAAATCAAAAATAGGGTAATTTTACTTATGTATCTTTAATCAACATAAGTCGTACGCTACTATTGTATCTCGTTACATTAAAACACAATCAAAACCCACTATTGAAGCATCACAATAAGCAATATATTCCACATCATATTTAAGAATAATCAAAATCAAGTAGAAGTTTACTGCTCTTTTAATTACACAAAGGTTTGCTCACATTTATTATACCACTCAAATTTCACTTTATTTCTTGTTAATCGTGTTAGTGGTACAGTAATTCTAAAAAACTTTTTACAACTTTACAATAATATCCTATTAATCTAAGAAAATTTTTTACTTCTATCACACTTTTTGGTCTATTCTAAGTTTGCACTGCTTCCACCTTAACAAGGTCAACATAAATATCTTCTTTAGACACTTATGTCCTAAAAATTATATTTCAGTAATCTAAAACTCACATTTACTTCATTTAGCATATAATCAATGCTCTTTCAACACTTGCAAAAAAATTCTCAAGTTTGTTCATACTGTTCTAGTATTTCTGAGTAAATTAAAATATCATCCATAAACGCCATTATGAAATTATCAAGATATAAGTGAAAGACTTGATGCATCAAATTCATAAATATTATAAGAGCATTTGTTAACCCAAATGATATTGCCATAAATTTGAAGTGTCCATATCTTATATGAAAGGCAGTTTTTAAAATATCTTCATTTATAATCCTTAGCTAGTGATAACTTGATCGATGATTAATTTTTGAGAAGTATTTGAAACCACGCAGCTTATTAAACAAGTCATTAATTTTAAATAACATATATTTATTTTTTACCATCACCTGATTTAGTTGTTTATAGTCCAAACACAGTCTTATGATGCCATCATTTTTCTTAGCAAATAAAACAAGTACATCACAAGGAGAGGTACTAAATTTTATAAATCTTTTATTCACCATTTTCTGCAATTGCTTTCTCAACTCTCGCAATTCTGCTGGAGTTATTTTATAAAAAGTTATTGAAATAGAGGATATTTTAGGGTATGTCTTAATAATAAAATCTATTTCTCTTTTTGGTGGCAAACTAGGTAAATCTTCAAGAAAAATGTTGGAACATGCATCAACTATAAGAATAGGTCATGTTTCTAACTCATTACTCTTTCAACAACATAAACTAGTTATTCGTCCTAAATAATCCTTATACTCTTTATACTCAACATAAGTATAAGATTGAGTACTATTTGTACTCATAAAAATATAAAATTTATCATTACAGAGAAGATAAATAGTTACCTCTTTTTTTCTTACAATCTATAATTGCACTAAGAAATGATAACCAATTCATCTAAAAAATTACATTATAATTCACCATTCCTATCACCACTAATTCAAAAGATATTTGTGACCCCCTATATCAATTTCATAATTCTGACAGATTCTTTGAAGATTCTTGCTATACCTAACAGGCATTTTAATTAATAGTTCTGATTTTAAAATTTTAGCTTCTAAACACAAAGAAAACACTAAATCTGAATATATGAAAGAATAAATAGCATCAAAATTAAACAAAACTTTAATTCTATTATTAAATAATAGAAAGGTACCTTTTACAACTGTATGGTCTGACCAATCCACTTTATGTATAAATACGAAAACTCCATCCTAGATCTTTAATCTGCTATAGCTCTGTGATTGCTGGAATCTCTAAAATAACTACTTATTTTATTTCTGTTATAGTTGTCTATTTTGTTGAAATTATTGCAATATATTTTGGGTAGTCCTTCCACTAGAACTATTAACATGACTTTGAGCTCGCTCTAAGTGTGTATATAAATTTCTATAATAGTCTAACTGCTCATACTTAAAACACATTTTAGTAGCTATACAAAAATTTTTAGTATTTTGAGATATGGATCGACCCTTCATTTATCTCTCCTCACTCCATTCTAATAGTTTCTGTTCAAAACATCTTTTTTTATACTCTCTCTTGCTTTGCTTCACTTCTTCCTTATCTTGTTTAATCATTAAAGCACAATCGCTACATTAAGATATACTTCGAGGTTTAACATTATTAATACATGTTTAATTGATAGTCTCGACTCCTTTATAAATCTCTCTAATACAACTTAAGGCTTCAAAATTAATCTTGTATTACAATACTGATATGTTACCTTAAGTTAGATATACAAACTTATCCAACATAATATCATAGAATACTTTACAAAAATATTTATTGAACAAAGCCTTTTTGAAAGCCACTTTTGTCCATTCTTCATCTTATTTAGAAATTTTCATAACATTCCACCAATGATTGACATTTTTAATAAACTATAAAGTTATAAATTTAATCCAAATTTTTTTAGGTAACTGCAACCCATTAAGAATACGCTCTATTTGCCCAATCCACACCTTAATAATCAACGGGTTGGCTTTTCTATTAAAAATTGACAGATTTAATTTTTTAAACTCACTTAGTATTAATGTACTCTTAATTTCAGTACTCTTACTATGTTTAAATGGCCTATTGTTTGTAAAATCACAAATTGTACTAATAAATTCTTGTATAATTTGACGAAATTTTTCAAACTCACTCATTCTTTGTGAAGATACAATACATCTTTTCTATTATTATCATGCATACTGAAATATATGATACAATTCATAATAGTTAAAATACAACAATAAAATTATACAAAATATTATATTAACAAAACATATCATTACAAAGTCATTCCTACAAAACTATAAGAATTTAGAATCTTTTAAAAATTAGGTGAATAAAACAGAAAAACAACCAACTTTAGTAGCTAAATACATATACAAAATTGATTAATCAAAAAGCTACATATGGCAGCGTTTCCCTTATCACTTAACTTCTCATCACTTTGTATAATTCTATTAAATAATAACATGTTCAAAAGATTCTTTCATTCTAACATAAAAAGTATCTAGTTTTACTAGCTTTTCTTTACTGGTTTCACCTATTGAGTTTATCTCAAGTAGTGTCTTTCATTAATTTTCTAATATAATCATTTCTAATCTATCTAATATTACAAAATTTTCTAATGAAAAATAAATGTCTTGCTATGAATTTATTCTAGTTGGCCCTTTTTTCTATATACTCGTTATCATATTAGTGCTTCTTGTACTCTATTTATAGTTGCTTTTAAGTCAATATTAGTGTTTTTGTAATGGACATTTGAAGAGCCAACAATACTTTTACCCTATCTATATGTAACTTTCTAAAATTCTTTATGAGAACTTCACTTAACAAATATTACTCACTTCACCCAACATACATTACTCGCGTTCATCTATCATAGTTAGTCCTAACCATGCTATAAAACCAAATAACAAAATAATATCATAAGATATAAGTCTATAAAATATAAAAAGAATAACAACTAAAGGCCCAAAGTAATGTAACTATTATCTAAGTATAATAAAATGTATACATAATTTATAACCTAAATTCTGATATCAAACTGTCACACTCTCAAAATTACAGTCTATGAATTAAGGTTTAATATAATAATTTAAACTAAAGAATTATGATTCTGAATATTTTGGCAAAATTTCTCCTATAACATAAGCACTACAAATGTAAATTTGTAAATTTTAAAATTTTATAATACTTATAATATTCTTCATGAAATTTCAAAATACCCCGACAACAAACTCATAATATCAAAACTTAATACATTATTTTAACTAAATAGATATAATCTCTCATTTGCTTACAATTTTCTGATACATACGATATATAAAATAAAATATTTTTCTAAAATATATCGGACAAAAAGATAGAATTTCTTATTTGTTCACTTATTTATCTACTACTTTAAAAGAATCTGAAAAATAGGGAGTTAGCTAAAGTTCTATAGATATTAATATATAACTGAAGGTTCTTAAAAAAATTAAAATAATTGTGCTTCCATTTATTCATGCTATAAATAATATAAATAAGTATAAATAATAATAATAAAACAACAATATAATTTAATTATTATTATGTATAATATAGAGTTTTGAACACTATTTTCAAAAACTGTCATCCAAAACATATGTAACATGTATACTTTAAGAGCTTCATATTCAAGGATTGCCGCCATAATTTCATGTTTATGGAATTTTACTATAGGACTAAATTCAAATTCATAATCACCTATACTAAACAAAAGACTTGTACTATTCTATAATCTAATCACAAACAGTAATAATAAAATAATTTATTCATATTTTTTTATAATATTTCAAACATTGAAAGTATAATTTAACTATAATAATATTATTAAATACTTGAAGAATTTATATAAATTAGAACATAAGTAATTATGTCATTATAATATAAATTTTCAGATTATATTCTAAAATAAAATATTGTTATTCATTTTAAGTTAAAGGATTCGCATGGTAAAAATAAAGTCATTTTATTTTTTCATAACAATTTAATATAAAATATATTTTAGTTTTTTATAACTATAAAATATCCAATTACATGTGAATTACTTACCTGGATTGATTTAAATACATCTTTTTTGAATTTTCGCCCCCAATCAAAATTTCATAGATTTTTATCTAATTTTTAAACAACCCTCAAGAAATTTTTTGATTAAACTATCACATCTAAACTAAAATTTGTTAATTTAGAGTTCAAAAACTTAAAATAGTTATAATTTTAACTTTTAAATAACCAAAATAAAATCCACCTATTTCATCAAATTTTCAATAATTTCTATACTAAATACAAATATTTTTATTTCTAAAATAAAGCAAAAAAAAATTAAGATTTTTCCTTAAAATTTTCTTTCCTCTCCCTTTTTTTCTCCTTCTTCCTTCTTCTTTCTTCTTCTCTGTTTTCCCCTCTCTTCCTTTTCTCTCTTTTTCTTTCTCTTTCTCTACTCTCTTTCTTCATTTTCTTTCTTCTCTCTCCCTTTTTCCCATGACTTCTAAAACCTTTTTTTTCCAAATTCTTAATTTAACTCATATTTATCCATGTACCTATATATACTAAAATACATGGGCTAAAAAAAAATTTTGGGCTTAAAGAAATTAAAAAATTTTGGGCCTAATTTTTTTTTTTAATGGGCTTGGGTATTATACAAAAAAACCAATAGATTATTGTCGGAAAAGCCGCCAAAGTCACAACTTTCTAGCCAAATTTCTAGCCAATAGTGTATTGGATGAAAAAAATAAACTGCACTATTAGATTCAAAATGTCAAAAACTATAAGACTTTTAAGGACTTGCTGCCTAAATTGCTAGATTTTGAATTACTATTGCCGTTAATCAATGTTGACAAGCAAGTTGGTTGGTCAACCTTCCCGTTTAAAGTCTTTCAAACATCTTTTTTGACCCCAGAAGATATCTGCTAAACTCGTTTTGATGGGAGAAATCAATCAAAATCTTAAAATTATCAAATAATTTTAAAATTTCAACACACTTAAATTGAAGATATCAATATCGAAATTTCATCACTTACTTAGTTGTTTATTTTAAAATTATGAATTAGAAAAATATATATTTATAAATATTTATTATTATGATTATGACTTAAATTTAAATTTAAATTATTTATAATTAATTATATATTTTTATAATAAAATATTTAGGTAACACGTTTTGTAGTTATGGCATCCTAAATTTATATTAAATTAAATGTTTTATGTTAAAATATTTGTATAGTAAGTTTGTGAAATAAATTATTTTGATGAATAGTATACATGATGATTTTATTACTTTTATACTGTTATGATGTTCAAATTTTAATTAAATATTTTATATTACTTTTATATTGATATGATGGTAATGACCCTCGACCAGTATGTGAAATGTGTGTGTGTGTGTTGGATATTTCTTTAGTTATAGTGTGTAGCTTATGACGAGCCTTTCAAGCGTATATATAAGTGGAAGCTGAATAGGACAAGAGTGATAAATGAATATTGGTGCATTCCCTCAGTATATTTTGTATTGATTGATTTAGATTAAATTAATGATGCTTACTTTTATTATATAAATATATATAAGTATATTGTTTTGAACAAAATATAAATTTTCAATTTTAGCATCATCAATAGTTTTATTAAAATTAAGCACACAAAATTTTTAAATTAACCATGCAAACGTTTAGGTAAATCTAATTTATGTAACTGATATTAATCTCTACTGAGCATTGTGGTTTTACTCACCGTATCTTTTTTCCATCTATAACTAATTTTAGCATGCTATGAATATCGAAAAATAAGTAATACGTTTGGGTAATAAGCGATAAAACGAATGAGTTTTCAATTGCTAATTAATTTGTACGTTTCTATTAATTTATATTTAAATTATTAAACTTCTAACTATATAATAATACATTTTTTATATAGACTATTAGAACTTTAAATTATTTATTTTTAAAATAAAGTAAGCGTTTACATAGTCCTATATAATTTTATTAAATTTATTTTTATTCTTATCATTTTTAAATATAATTTACTATCCCGAAATACTTCTTGTTTTTTTGTAACTATTGAATTTGATATATTTAATTTAAAAGTTTGACTTTTCAAACCTAATAGTCATTGTCCCTATTTCAAAGCGTGACTCTATGTCTATGTGCATCGTAAAGTGTGCGGTGCGTGTGTGTTTTGTTATATTAAAAAAGTAAAATAAATAAAATATTAATATAGTGCATAAAGATTTGACATACTCATTAATTAATTGTCAATATAATGCATATTTTACTTTTATATCATTTGCACTAATAACACTTGGGTTAACATAATAATTTTTGCATTACAACTCTATTAAGTTATCACCTCTTTATAATAATAAAATTAATTTTGTTCTAATATTATGACTATAAAAAAAGTTTTCTTGTATAACACATGTGCATCAAGGTATTATAATTATATAAATGTTTGTAAAGTGATAAGAACAAGAAGAATTAAATGATTGAAAGATAAAAAGAAAAATATCTCAATTGGTTATTAAGAAAAGAATGCAAGAGGAGATTTGCAAATAGTAGGCATTCATTTCATTTAATATTATTTTTTAATAGATTAACAATCTAAACATAAAGAATTTATATTAAAATTCATGTAATTGTAGAGAGTTCCTGATCTATTCCATGTATATTAATTGAATTGTTTGATAACATATTAAACTATGGTTACATTTTTTTTGGAAAAACAAAAAGGTCAAATTAGCATTTTAATCAGCCAAGCCCTGCTGTAGTTCAAGGAGCTGTCTTGGCCGATGTAAACCACAATAATTTTTTGTAGTACCTCACTCTATTAATATAATATGTAATATTAAAATACTCTTATATAAATTATAAAAATATACTCTTATTCAATTTTAATTGTTAAATAAATTAATAAAAATAAATTATTTTAAAATATAGTACAATTTCTTAAAAGTGCAACAATAATACATAAATAATAAAATAAATTTGAATGACATAACACAAATTTTGATAAGAATTATTATTTAGAGTTTGACATTAATAGTTGCATGATTGTTATTAACATTAAGAGAAAAGACATATTATTATTATTATTATTATTATTATTATAAAACTAGAAAAATAGAATTATTTCACTATATTTTTTAGAGACTAAAAATTATTATTTTTGTAACACATGACAACTTGATCACTTAAATGAAAGGATAAATCAAGCAAGAGATGATATACCTGCCTGTTTTGTATCTTGAGTCAACCAAGCGATGCAATATATATATATATATATATATATACATACATATTAATCTAGGCAATGGTGTAATATATATATATATATATATTTTTTCACATATATGTTCAGGGAATAGAAATCAAAATTGGAGAAGAGAACAAAAAGTGAGAGCTGAGAAAGAAAAGGAGAAAAAAGATGAAAGAAAAAAGAAAGGAAAGAAAAAGAAAAGAAAAATCGAAGGCAAATATAAGGATGGTACAAAAAACATGTTTGAAAGAATGAATATATATTCAAAAATTCAATAAATAGTATAGTTATAAAATTAAAATATTTATATTTTTATATTTACGATATATGATAAATTTTGAGTCAGTTTTAATAACTAATTTTTAAATTTTATGTGTTTTAGGAACGAATGTGGTTGCAAAAAATTCAAGCATACCCAAAACTATTCAGGATTGATTATTGGATTGTAAGCAAATATTTTTTATAAACAATTATATATTTTAGTACAATAATTATATTATATCAAAAACATGTGATTATATTGGTGTACATGCATAACATATATGATAGGAAATGTTATTTTTGACGTTTATGTCATAAAATTAATATATGAATTATTGTGAAATAATGTGAGTATCATTATAAAATCATGATGAAAATAAGGGACAACAGAATATGATTATAACTGTCTAAACGAGAATACAAGACTATTAGGTATGTCCTTAATATAATTATAAAACACGAATAAGAATAAGAGCTCGTGAGGCATAATTATAATTACTCAAATAAAAATAAGAGGTCATCGAATATATTTTTGATATAATTATGACTGTATGAACAAAGACACGAGAGCAGTAAGTATGTGCTCGATGTGATTATGAAACATTAATAAGAATATGAAGTCACAGGATATGATTATAACTATCCAAACAAAAATACGAAGTCATCAAGTATGTTTTTGATATAATTATAACTATTCAAACAAAAATACAAAACCATCAAATATGTTTTTAATTTTTTAGCTTGGATGAACCTTTTTTGCCAAGTATGATATGTTTTTATGAATATGTATTTGATTGTGAATTGATTGATAGAGTTATGAAAAATGTTATCTTATGATTGATGCATAATTTATGCATGAGTTTAAGTAATTGTATAATTATTTATGAAACAATATTTCTTATGAATTAAATCTACTCGTTGAGCCATAAGCTCATATTTTCTTATTTCTCTATTTGTCCCAAGTCATGCAAAATTTGTGTAACAATAATAATGGTTTGAGGTTGTTTATATTGTTTATCCATGAAAAATTTTATTACATAAGAATTATAATAAAATATATAACACAAAAAAGTATGGATTTTTAGTTGAGGCGGGTTTTGTCACTATTTATTTCAAGTGTAACAACAAAGAGATATACTCTCTTTTTATAATTACAATATTACAACATAAAGTAATGTTAGATAAATCTATAGATTATGGGTTGTAAGTTCTTAAAAGTTATGGTAAAATTAAAAGATATATGTTATAAGTATTTATATTAAATCACTACTAGAGAAATCAAAGATTGTAAATTATAACCATTTATATTTATTTTAATTAATTTATAATAATTTTTTAAATAAATAAATAAAATAAAATAAAAGCTGTATGTTTTAATTTAGGCTGCTATCAAAAAACTTGAGGCTTGGTACCTCCTCAGCCTAAAAGACCCCGCTTTAATAGCTGTGGAAATTTCTTTTCTTGAAAAGAAGCCTATTATTCAGTTTGCAATGTATTAGAAATTTTCAAGCTATTTTGAAGCAATTTCTTCAATTATAGTTATAGAATATACAAAATAAAAAAAAAAATCGGATATTATTTCCATAAAGTAGAATAATTGATTATATAATACAATAAATTCTTTGTAAATCGGTACATTTATTTTGGATCTGCTGTTTTGATATCACTTTGATTAAAACTATACATGCATATATATGTAACTGTTGAACCTTACAAAAAGAGAGCACGGTTTTGCTTAAGGGAACTAGTTAGGATTATTTAAGAAATTGGAGAGAGTGTGTCATTAGATTTATTATATTTTTAAAATTTTTAAGGGATTTATTTTGAAATAAAATTTTATAAGAATTGTTCATAAATAGTTATAATCACCTGATGTTGGTGAAAAGAAAGTCTCAGATAAAACAACTGCAACCCTATATGATCAATTATATAATATTATGAAATCCTTCTTTTTTTTTTTTTTATTGCCATAATTACTCAGATGATCGATCAATCTGAAACTAAATATATGTAATAGTAAAATTTTATTGAATGCCTTATCTGGGCAAAAGTGTCTTATTACAATCTGAAGTTCATGCTGGACTGAGCCTTATGATCAGCCCATCAAGTCATACATTGCCACCTATATGGGCTCGCATATGACCAACTATCCCATTATCTTTTCTTTTTTCTAATCCAAAATTTTTTTTTAATTTTTTTATGATTCAAAATTTAATTTTTAATTAAACTAATCTCATATTTTGTCATATTTTTATATTTACAAATTTATTTATTTCATATTAACTATCCGTATAAGTTTTAATGTTATACTTTAACATTATAACTTTGTTGCTAATAACACATATTATTGAGATAATACACATGATAATGAAAATATTGAATTAAATTTTGTCAAATAAAAAATGATAAAATAAAATCAAATGAATTGATTCAATTAATTTTAGATGCACTCTAAATTCAATACATAATATTACTATAATTACAGTGCATCTCAATTAAGTTATTATCTTTGATGTTTGCACATAAATAATTTGAAATGACAAGCAAAATATAGATTGATGATTAATCCTTGATGCAATAATAATACCCAGATAAATATTTAAAAGGACAAGTTTCACCTTCAAATAGATGGAGGATGAAAATATATAATTATAATTTTATTTTTTTTTTGTTGTATTTCACGAATCATAATGTTAAATAAATAAATAGTGAATGCTATAAGTCTGTAATCTATTTAATACATTATATAATAGTTTTTATTCTGCCCGGCCGTACCACAACACTTCGAGCCCAATTTCCACGGCGGCTCAAATGTACAATAGCTTGACACGTATTACCTAGGATGTAATTGGTCTGACTTTGAAGAAGTCTCAAAATTCTGCAGATTCGGAAGAATAATCAACAATTTGACGGCTAAAAAGTAAGCAAATACATGACTTGCCCAAGTTGCACACGCCATTAAACTTGTCCGCACAATCTTTAATATAAGTAGATTCCAATCAAACCAAGCAAGAGATGATACATAATTAACCAAAATTGCAGGCTGATCGTCAACAAAATGTATGTCACTAGGCCTTTTTCAATGTACAAAAGGGATCCTTCAGCTCTCTCGTTGCCTCCTCCAGATGGTCCGAATTCTGGTATTCTGGTGATTCTCGACGAAGAAGCGGAGCCAACTTGTTGTTTTGGATTGTGCAAGAGTCATGAGCTGCGGGAACTGCCTTTCCCTCAAAACAAGAACCTCAGAACTGACTATACCACTAACAGTGGTGGACAGCACAGCACAACACATTACAACAAAGTTGTCTTCATTCCTGTTCTTAATCAGCCCTTATCTTCCAACCGGTACTATGCTATACAACCACGAGGGAGGAATCAAGGGTATGTACAAAACTTGCTTGTTCTTTTGTATGATACCAGGATGCAGGTGTCAAAATATTTTAGGCTTTTATTGCATTAACTTAATTAATCCAAGTTTGCGAAGCATTGCTATAAAGTATGAACTAACCCCTGTTTTATGATGCATGGAATTTATCATCTCTCTTGTATGTGCATAATCACGTTTTATATGATATTTTGCTTGGAAGCGTGGGTTTGGGCGGGGAACAATGATCATATTCATGTTCTAGTTAGCGTATTCTAGCTTGTAGCATGTAGAATTTGGATTAAAATTTTCTTCTAATTTTTTTATTTTTTACTTTGATAAAATATTGATATATAGAATAATAAATAATAAACTATTCAGGTTGTATTTTAAAAAATATATAAATTAATTTTATATTTTATTATATAAATTCAAAAACTTTAACTAAAAACTTAACTATTTATTATTATTGATTGTGCAAAAAATTAGTAAGGAATCTTAATCATAGAATTGATGACATGCGTCAGAAAGTCTTCAGTAAAACCTGCCTGATCTCCAGGAATTACAAGAATTTGTAAACAAATTGGCTTTCAGGGAAGCATTCACAAATTCAAATGAAGAGGACATGACCACCTGCTGTTTCTGCCACTTTGTAAACGATAGAAAACCACAACCTTTTGATCCCAACAACAGTTATCAGCAAGTCGAGATCTGTTCCCGACGATGGGGTAGCTTTTTTGCCAAATCAGTAGAACCAGATGGTTTCCCACCAAAATTCCTGAGGAGGAAAGGATGGAAACTGGAAATAAAAACACCCCACAATTTCGATTTAGGTGAAGCTCCAGGCCTTGACACCGCCCAGCGCGCGTGCCTACCAGATTTCAGTAACTTACCATTATCATCAAAGAGTTCTAAACCTGTTGTTGTGGGAAAATGGTACTGCCCTTTCATCTTTGTTAAAGAAAGTTCACTAACCCTAAAACAGCAAATGAGTACATCATTGTATTATGAGATGACACTCGAGCAAAGATGGGAACAAATATTTTCATCTGACAATAGTTATAATGAGGACAATGTTGTTGTTGTCGATGTTGCAGTTGAAAGAGAAGTGGTTCCGTTAGCTGGGACCAAGGAGGGAGTGCGTAATGAGACTATTAATGTTGCTGATGGGTTTATGTGGTTTAGGAGATTTAACGATGTGGAAGGAGAATTCAGGTTGGGGCTGAGTACAGTAATCACTGATAGAATGAAGTGGGAGCAAGAAAGAGTTGGATGGAATATTGGTGGGAACGAGAAGCAAGTGAGAGTGAAGAAAGTAGAGGAGTTTGGAGGAGTCGGTGAGTGGAGGAAATTTGGTTGCTATGTGTTGGTTGAGAGTTTTGTATTGAAGAGAATGGATGGAAGTCTGGCGTTAACATATGATTTCAAGCACATTCACCAGATTAGAAGCAAATGGGAATGAGAATATTGGCTGTTCTTTTGGTATTCCTGGGAGTAAAATGTAAGATAATTAAATTTCATTGTATTATTTCATGTATATCTTCGATTGTGATGTAATTCGATAAATATATTGTTTTAAGAAGTTTTTAATATAATCTTTTATATTTCTTTAATATATAATTACCAAGAGTTTATTAAGATTAACTATTTTTTTATTATCAGTCAATTTAAATTAATGTTTATTCTTTAATTGAACAATGTCTACCCTTGTTTAAAGAAACAGCATTCGTATTGGAAGATTGGCTGGAGTATAAGAAGGAAACACAAATTTGATCATTCGGCCATTCCCTCGTGAACATCATCGCATCTTTGCTCCAAAGAAAGAATTCCAAAATGCTTTGTACAACAACTCTTGGCGTAGTTTCTTTTGATGTTCTTCAAAATGCACTAAATATGCATTGATATTTGTTTGAAAGGAAGCCTACCCCATGGACCGAATGACTTATCTAACTTAATGCTTCCTCCCCTTTAAATATGAATTGAAAGATAAAATGCTAAAGACATGACATATTATCCTTCTTACATTTTCTTTTTAATTTAAATAGACCTCATATTAAGTGCACCTTAAAATTTTGTTCTTCTTTTTAGTCAAAAATTAGTATTTTGGACGAAAATACCCTAAACTCTTTGTCCCTCTTGATCACAAATTCATACACTGCAAAATATTTGTAAATTGAAACCAAAAACCGAAGGAATACAACTAATCCAAATCCTTCATAGTCATCATCATTGCATTGTGTTGACTAGAACTTGAAGCATTGTAATGTTGATTTTTTTTTAAATTATTTTATTAGGACGAAGATAACTTGTTTGTATTGTATAAAATATTTCTTAATAAAATTCATCAAAATATATCAGTGTAATACTAATTTTTATCTGTGAATTCATTGAGAAAAATCACCATAATTTTTTAGTTATTTAATAAATTTTATTGATATGTTCAAAAAATTTTATTGAAAAATATTAGTATTAACACTGATTTTTTTGAGAGTTTAAATGAAATTTATCAAAAACTCTAATAAATCATGTTAATTTATCTCAATGAAATTTATCTAAAGAATCCATTGTAATGTGACATTATTTATTTATTGTCTTTTTCAATAAATCTTGCCCTAAATGTATTTCTAAGCCCTTTTAGATCATGAACTAAACTTACAATCATCCAATCACCAAAAAATTAAACTTTTAGATTTAAGAAATTTGGCCCAGTTATTATTGCGAATGTAGGATTATCGTCGATATTCTCGTCTCGTCGACTGTGTCGTCAATTCTTGAAGTTTTGGTCAACACATTCGAATGATCATGACTATGAAGGGTTTGGATTGGTTGCAGATTCATTCGACTTTTGATTTTGATTTGCATACGTTTTGCATGTATTAGTTTGCAGTTAAGGAACACAAAAAGTTAAGGTTTCATTTTCATCTAAAACACTACAACTTTTGGTCAAAAATAAGAAAACATTATATGATGGGCTAAAAATAATTGTAAGCCTCAATATTGGAGAGCATCTAACAGTCACCCACTATATGTGTGTATATGTATATCAATCAATTATCATGACAAGCAATAATAGTGATAGAAATGGCTGAATACTGTGTAACAGGAGGAACAGGATTCATAGCCGCATACTTGGTGAAGACTTTACTAGATAAGGGCTACATTGTAAGAACTACAGTGCGAGATCCAGGTACAAGCCTACTTCTACTCGTATTTTTCACCCTTCCTTGACTTTTAACTCTTTCTCTTCCACGTGATCTTCCTCATTTTCTTTCTTTTTTTTTTTCCAATTTTATGTATGGTAATTGATTAATTTTGAGCAGAGGATTTGGGCAAGGTTGGCTTTCTTTGGGAGTTGAAGGGAGCCAGGGAGAGGCTAAAGATTATGAAAGCTGATTTGCTGGTGGAAGGAAGCTTCGATGAAGCTATTCGTGGCGCTCATGGGGTCTTCCACACTGCTTCTCCTGTTCTTGTTCCATATGATAATAAGATTCAGGCATGCATCTTTTTTATATATTACATTGGGTTTTTGACGTAATTTCATGCCCTGGAAAACTGTCACCATTATAGGGCACAATGTGGTTAGTCTTGTTCCCTGCTTAAATAAGGAAACATAAATAAGTTTACATTACATACACTAACTCTTGCTTTTCCTTTGATTTAGCTACTAGATTTTCTTGAAAAATAAATATGTATTAGAATCATTTTGTAACCAAATGTCATTCGCATTAGTAAAAATATTGCAGGCGACATTGATAGATCCGTGTATAAAGGGCACATTGAATGTAATGAGATCCTGCAAGAAAGCAGATAGTGTGAAAAGAGTTGTACTCACCTCTTCCTGCTCTTCAATAAGATACCGATATGATGTCACACAAGTTTCTCCTCTCAACGACTCACATTGGAGTGATCCTGAATACTGCAAACATTACAATGTATAATTTCTTACAATTCTACATTCTTTATTAAAAGTATAAATTTCATCAGATTGTTTGGTCACTTAAACTTCCCTCTAACGTGCAGCTTTGGTATGCGTATGCAAAGACAATTGCGGAGAAAGAGGCATGGCGAATAGCAAAAGATTGCGGCATTGATATGGTGGTGGTGAACCCGTCATTCGTTGTTGGCCCCTTGCTTGCACCACAACCAACCAGTTCAATGCTCCTGATTCTTGCCATAATTAAAGGTTAATTATATTTTCATTCCTGTGATATGATATTAATATCGTTCCAAGCTAACCCTAATTTTCTTTTGCCAAACAAAACCTTGATCAATCAAATTAGCCAGTTCCATTTTGCTTGTATTTGCTAAGAGTTCCTCTGCATTAAAGCAATGAAACAGAAGAATAAAATTGGCATAATTAACATGTTGAATGACTTGTTTACTAGGCTTGCGAGGTGAATATCCAAACACAACGGTCGGTTTCGTACACATAGATGATGTAGTCGCTGCTCACATTTTGGCTATGGAGGAAAGCAAGGCATCAGGCAGACTTATATGCTCGAGCTCTGTAGCTCATTGGTCTGAGATCATCGAAATGCTCAGGGCAAAATATCCGTCCTACCCCTATGAAAGCAAGTGAGTGAAATCAATTACGTTATTCAAAATTGGTAGTTTTGCTTGGCCTAATGTTGTCTTTTCATGGAATTGTAGGTGTAGCAACCAAGAAGGAGACAATAATCCACATAGTATGGACACCAGTAAAATAGTTCAACTTGGTTTGCCTGCTTTCATAACAGTTCATCAAATGTTTGATGACTGCATCAAGAGTTTCCAAGACAAGGGATTTCTGTGAAGTCCACAATCTTTTCTGAGAAAATTCCTGTTATTCCCAATAACATTTTCCTTGCTTTAGTTAAAAGACGGGGAAATATCAATGCAATTGTCTGATTGAAATCATGAATCTAAGAGTTTTTTTCTCTTTTTTTTTTCTGGAGTCTCTGTTTTATAATACGCACAAACCTTGTGTGTGGCATTTGGTAAAAGGAAATTAGGCATAACCAAATCGTAATGTCTTGCATGGATTGGTATTTACCTGCGTTTGGGGTTTTATTTGGGAGCAAAATCGTAGAATCAAATTGTAAAGGGCAAACAGTTATAAAATAAATACATTGAATATCAAATACAGTTGAAAAAAGAGTAAATTCCATTAAATGTTGATGTTATTAAACACTTCTTCAGTTTTGCTTTTAAATACAATATAAATACACAATCTAAAACAAAATATTTTACATAACCCACCAATAACCTCCTTGGTGGAACCTCATTTTTTGATAATGGATTTCCATCAAAAAATCATCAAGCAAACAGCACATCAAGCCTTCATTGGCAAGCAATCATGGCACTTTTATCTCTGAGATATCAAACCATTAGCAATCATCATTATCCTTTCTTCAGGATTACTCAAGAGCAATTAGCTGAAGTCCGAACGCAGCTGCTAGCAGCAGAACTGGTAACTCAAAGTTAAAATATCAGACGACCCACGCTGCCATCATGACAACCAAATAGCCCACATGACCAGTGTTTAACTTTTGCAAGGTAGAGCTTTAGAGATGACAATAACAACTAGCTAGGCCCATCTTTGGAGGAAAGGATGAGTACAGTTACCAACCTTTTCCTAAAAATCAACGAACAAGTACGACTTGTAAACAGTAATTTCATTTGACAAAAAGAATGACATGTTGGACCAGATAAACGCCCCTGAGATCAGGGCATCTTTTTTTGCCTAAAATGTCATTCCATTCCCTTCACACAATTTGACCCAATCTTCACCTTTTTCTTTTCGGGGTCTTCTGGTTATAAAGACATTTCTCCTCCTACCACGGTTATTTTATTTTCCGTGATCTTAGCACAGAATCAAGGCAAGCTTGCATTTTCTTGCAAGCTTATTCAGTGACCAACACTGTCATTTCTCAATTATTATCATCTTAAACAAAATTAAATATTATAAACTAAACAAAATTTGTGTTTAGTTACCATATTTTCAAAATTAATGTGAAACAGAGAAATCCAAAATACACACCAATTGCCCTGGTTGTTTGCAATTGTCAATGTTGCCCCGTTGTAAACGGAAATGACTTCTCACTTGGTGGCTTAAACTATGGGATCGCAAATTATTTTTGTCAAAGAAAGATATTATAGTCAACTTTGAAGATCCATCGAAATCCAATGAGAATACCCGAAAATTGAAGAACTTTTCAAAATCTTTGGCATGTGGGCATGTCGTGTGTTATGAGTCCAAATTATAGTCATATTTAGTGGGCAGCTTTTGCGCAAGACAATTTATCCTATGAGCAATTAATTAGTGGCCATACTTTTTTTTCTACCAAACCTAACCAATGAATGAACGATCAATCAACTAGAAACAAGCAAGTAGGATATGGCCATTCTTCATGCTATTTCTTTCCGCAACATAAAATTTTCAAAGAGCTATGAAAAGATTTATGAACGGAACACAAAAGTCTTCAAAGATCAATTATTTTATTTAGTTCATAGTGTAGGATTAGGAACCAACTTAGCCTAGCCTCCGTGGAAATTTCCTACGATTAATTTTCTACGTTTTAAACATAGAAGTTCAATCACGTAGAGACACAAAAACATCAATAATAAATTAAAACATATAAAAATAAATAAAATTAAAAATCATTAATAACATAATAATGATTGTATGAAACTCGACTTAACAGAATAGAACGAACCCAAATTTGATAATCGAGTAAGTATCATTGCACAAAAAGAAAAAAAAATTATAAAAGTTAATTTTACACCCACAAAAAAAAAAAATCTTAAATACGGCTTTAGCTTCAGCGGATATTCTACCATTTTTGAATATTCAAAAGTACTTCATGTGCCCACTCGGACACACTGCGCATCTGGAATTATGGATGGATACGATATTTGAGCTCAATGGACTTGCTTCAATTTGGAACCACCTCCACAAGACAAACAAGAAACAGACTGCCAAATTAATTAATGGGAATATTCAATTGCCAGTAAATCCAAATCACGGGTCTGCTTATTTCTGAACTCACATTAGCTACTACGCTAATTTAATTGTTTCTCATATCTTACTTATTTAGTTGCTTAGCCACTATGCATGATGTGCTTGTTGTCGGGGAAGAAGTCATTGGAGAGAGGTAACTGTATGTTGTATTTTCTTGAATTCCATGTAAATTTCAGCCTAACAATTTGCCCATTTAATTAAGCATAATGATTAAATATGCAGACCCCAATTGCCATTGGTTAGTCAAGCATCTCATGCAAAAGTGTTCCTTTGGGATGCATCCAATTAACTTTGTTGCACTTGCACAATCTTGTCATACAATTAATTAGCTTAGTTTTGCATTTTGGATTTACTTTCTAGTAATTGTCATCAAGGAAAGGCTCATTATTACATCAGGCAAAGTAACTAACGACAAATAAGAAGGTTTAAGAGTAATTTTATATATTTCAAAAATTATCTTTAAATAATATTTTAAATAAAATATCATATACTAGAGCATTTATGATTAGATGATAAATTTTATAATTTTTATAAAAATTTATTTTATTATTCTATTATCAATACGAAGAATGTCATACTATTAAAGATAACTTTTTTTAGAATAATTTTAAAATAGAATAATAATAATATTTTAGTCTTTGAATTTTAAGAAAATAATAAACGAGAAATTTTTTTCATTTGAATTTATTTTACTAAATTGTATTAAAATTTTACTGTCAAAATTAATGATTTGAATGTTATTTAATTTTTTTATTTTTTTAGAAAAAGGAGGAGAAGAAGAAAGAACAATGAGACTTAACCTTCAAAAATTAGTTTATGTTATTCTTTTGGGAAAAAAAAATAATCATATTTAATATCAAATGTGAATGAGAAAGAGGAAGCTCAAGGTTTAGTGGTATTAGGGTTTTCATTTTTGTTTAATATTTTTATCAATACTAATTTTTTAATTTCTAGCCGGCAACCCACAACTTGGGTACGACTTGATCAACTACAGACTAATTTATTCTAAATTTCTTATTATTATTGTGTAGACTATATTGATATGATTCATTTGAAACTTCTAATCACACCCTCTTTTTTTTTTTTCTTTCTTTTTTCTAAACTTATTTTTCATAAAATAAATTATTTGTTTGACATTAGATTTTGGGAATTCATAGATTCATATTCTACGGTCAGTTTAAATTATTTTCTTTCTTGCTATTGCACTTCTCAGTTGTCCCATTGGTTAGATAGAATCCCATAACTTGTGGGAACTTAGTTACCTCCAATAAATTAAAACTTGTAGATTGATTCATCCGTTGAATTGTGTTCTGCTTACAAAAACAATGGGTTGCATTGTAAATAAAATAATTAATACACCTCGTATGAAATATTAGTATTTAAAGAAATAAAATAAATAAGAAACTATTTTCATTTATTCATCCATTTTTGACCTTTTATCAGAAAATTTGGGGTTGTGTTTAGAATGAAAGCAGTGCCACCAATGCATCACATGAGCCACCACCATAACGTTTAGTTGTTGTTCATGTTTAAGTAAAAAAGCCATCAAATATCATTTAAGATTTAGAAGTATAATTTTAGATATTTATATTTACATTTATGAGGAGTCTGATCCACGTGTGTCTCTGCTCATTTGTCACTACAATAGAAACAGCGAGTCTACACATTTTAACTTGCTAATATTATTCTAAAAGGAAGTTGTTTGTAGTTGTAGCAGTCAATGGTCATGGGATTGGATTCTCTCTCTCTCTCTCTCTCTCTCTTATTTTTGAATTTCTCCCAATGAAGACGCATACCTAAAAATGTCAAACTCTTTCGCAGGTATTGGTAGCATGAATCGGTCCTTGCGGGTATTATCATTGATAGACTAGTGTTGGGTAGTAAGCGATGTTTTATATAATAATAAATAAATAAACAAGAAAACCTTTCCTTCAAATGAATAAAAAATCAAAGTATGAGCCATCCAGCATGATGTTTGTGTAAGATCGAAATGGAGACAGAAATCCAATTCCATTAGTATAACAACAAAGTTAGCAAGTGAGATTTATTTACCCTTTTTCACCTAGTTGTGTTTGTGGTAAAGCTACACAATCTCAAGAAGCATACAGTCATTGGATTCCCCTTTTCTTTTAATCTCAATAATAATAATAAGGCCAAAATTTATTTGATACTCAATTTATATTATAGAAAATAAATTATCCAAAAAAATTATCATCAAATATCTCATTATTAAGGATAAATATTCATGTGTAATGTGGCTCATTTTAATCCTAAATCAAGTAGAAACAGTATTTTTAATTCACGACTGTTACAAATTAAAATCACTTAAACTAGCTGTTAAAAAATGGAAACACTAAGAAATATACTGCAAATATCATTGAAATATTGAAGGAAAGAATTAAAAATAAAATACTAGCGAAAAAAAAGTGTACGGACCCACCAGGATGGTTTAAAACAATACAACAATTTAGACTTTCTACATGCTTGGCATTGGAATTAACAGCATCACGCGCCTAGACAGCTGGGAGGAAAAAAGAAAAGGCACGTTTATTGCAGTGGCTGTAGCAGCATCATCAAGCAAATTACAAATTGAGCGTAAGGATTGTGGAAGGACCGGGTGGAATTGCAGTCCAGCTGGACTAAATAGTGTTTCTGACTCTACAGGAAGAAGAAGAATATACATGCTTGGCGCTGCAACGCAACCCCAAAAAACAAAAAACAAAGATCAAAGAACAAAATGGAAATTCATCTTTGGCCCACTTCTACCTAACACTTGTTCCTTTCGGTAATATTTGCACCACATATTTTTATTCTTTCTAGCACCTTTACCCCTGCACGATTACCTAATCGATGGCAATTTCATAGTGTTCTAATTTATCAACATGCTTAGAAGAACCTTGGTGAAGTGACATGTAGCACAAGTTCTATGTGCCCATGAACAACAGCTGCAAACTTAAAACCTGAATCATCAAATCTCAAACTAAATCAGCACAACGTCTGTCTAAACATTTTACCAGGAAAATTCACAATGATAACAATAAACCGGGCAAGTAGACGTTTCCAAGTCCACACAAATACATATTACAAATCATCGGATATTGCAAATGACAATGGAAATTGAAGTTCATATAACAATATAACTTAAAGACACAAAATGAGAGATGCGAGGAAATGAGCAAAACTCTCCTAAACATTGAAACTCAAAATGACGAAATTGAGAACCCTCTGGACGGCTCTAATAGCACAGGAAAACCCAAAGGATTTTTCTTCTGTTGACACAAAATTGAGATCATTCCTCGCCATCTCTCTCTCTCTCTCTCACAACAAAGGAACAAATTAAACTCACTCACAAGAACTAACTCACAAGAACTGATATTAGTGTCTTTGAGTATTCTCTTCTTAATAAACTAATGCTAATAATTATAATACTCCTGGTAATCCCTAGCTGCAAAACTTAAACACAAGCAATGTTGAGGGGCACTTGTTCTTCAAGAGAAGAAAATTCCAAATTGCCGGTGACTTGTTCTTCCAGATAAGTAAAATCCAAATTGCCAAACTCGAACTCGAAATCACAATCAGGTAGCTCGCTAGGCTCATTGCCTTCAACCCCAGTGACTCTAAGGTCGTCAAGGCTGCAAAAATCACCTGAAAACAAGCTGCAGTCGTCATTGAAGAAATTGTTGAGCTCTTCCTCCACTGAACCAGTCACAAAGGACTGGTCCATGAAATCCAAGAAGGGTATTTCAAGCTCTGCAAAATTAGTATCAAAACCTTCTCTGAATAGATCCTTTGATGTTGAAACAGAGGTGTCCAAATCAAGAACCGATGCCGGTGAATTATGAGAGAGGACACTCTCAGAATCATCAGAAGGTGAGGGAACAGGATGATTGTCGATGTTGTTGTGTGAATTAGAAGCTGAGGCTGCACCTGAAGAAGAGATGTTGGTCTTCTCAGAGGCAGCTCTGGCTTCAAACTCAAGCCTTTTAATCTCATAAGCTCTGGCTGCTTCTTCTTTAGTGTTATATGTTCCCAACCAAATACGACCTTTCTTAAAAGGGTCTCGAATCTCAGCAGCCCATTTTCCCCATTTTCTTTGTCTAACACCTTTGGGTTTAGCCGAAGTTTGTGTTTTGGGTACTGAAACAGCACTTGTTTTCTTTCTCTTAGAAGAGGGGTTTTGGTTTTTGACTTCGTTGCTACTGTCAAAAGAACTCTCAGCCTCAGGAAGACTTTTCAGTTGAGGCAAAGGACCAAGAGGAATATCAATCTCACGAATGAAACGGCGCCGCTTCTTGAGTAGCGTTCTGTCATTTCTCTCTGATTCATCCTCGCTGGAAGATGAATCAGTAGCATAAGGATCATCACAGATTACACGGACTTTCCTGGCCATTTTAGACTCTTGAGCGACAAATTTCTTGTTTTGATGAAAATATATAGATTGGTTGCGAGGCTCTGGTAACTTCGCTCACCAAAACCCCTCAAAATTGCCCAAATCAATTTATATTAGAAAACAAAATTTTAAGGAATAAAAAAGGAAAAAGAAATCGAAGATCCCAGATAATCAGAGTTGTATCAAGTGAAATCCCCTCTCAAGAACAAGAAAAGATAAAAGAACCTCTGTTTTATATGAAATCCACCGAAACACCCTATTCCAGAACAAGTCCTGCAAAAAATCATAAACTCCAGATTCAGTATCAAGGGTTTAACAAACCAATAAAACTCAGATTCAGTATCAAGGGTCTAAAAAGAAACAAACAGGAAGAATATATATATATATATATATACACCCACCTTATTGGTCTCAAACGCATCGAAACAGACGGTAACACTAGATCCAAACTCTGCTGGACACAGCAGAGAAGCATACAATAGATGGCAAAAATCACAGAGGAAGAAAGCCAGAGCTTCAACGGAGCCCCAATCAAAGCCAAATCAGAACAACCCTTCATAAATCCGCCGAGTCAACCTCCCTTCCTTCACTCACTCTTTCTCAGTCTCACACCTCAAAAACTCAGTACCCAACAGAAAAACCTCTCCGTTCTTCACTCCTTGGTCCTTTTAACAACGAGCACAAAAAGCAAAAGATCGATAAGATACTCTGTAGATATAGATGACTACAGCAACAAAGAGAAAACCCCGATAGAAAAAAGATTACAAATCTATGGCTACGATTTTATTTTCTCTGCCTTAGAGAAAGTGACAAAGATCGGTTAATAGTTACTATCGGTTTTGCAACAGGGAGTGTAACAGGGTAAAAGAACCTATCCTGCGAAAGATGTTACGTATGAGAGACGACACAAACACGCATCTGGAACAAACGAATATCAGGAAAATGTAATAGATTAAAAAATATTATTATTTTTTGGAAATTACAAACAAAAACAATTATAAAAAATAGTCTACCTCTTGCTTTCAATCTTGTTCTATTCCGCACGTCTCTGCACCCTCTCTTCGATTTCTTTCTTTCTCAGTTTCTCAGGCCATTCACCTTTTCCCAAGCGGTCAAATAAACTCATTAATGGAGGGAAATTATATATTATTTATTATTATGGAAGTTCTTGTTAGCTGGCATGGCATCAGGACAATGGTTCATGCATGACCATACCTGCAACATGTCATGCATGTCATGCTCCATATTTGGTCAGTAATTAATTAGATAGTTTGTTATGCCCACGAATCCAAGGTTAATTCACCCGCAACACGCGAGTGTTTTATCTCTCCATTCTCATGGTTATCGCTAAACCAATTTCTTCAATTGGAATTCTGATTGCACGCGTCGCTTACGAGCGTGAGGTTCGGCGTCTTAGGTAGCAGCTTTATTTTGGTAATTGCCGCCCAACGCATTGTCTGACGAGTGTCCGTCAACTTGTGACGCAGATTACTCGGAAAAAACGGTCCACTGTGGTCGAAATTACAATAGTGCCACTATAAAGACTATTGTCCCCCTAGCTAACCTCAAATTAATGAGTACAATCACCAAGATAACGTCGAATTATTGCGGAAAACTACAATTTACGTTAATTCAATCGTTAAAGTATGACAAATTCACTTCCCTTTTTCTCCATTCGTTTAGTTTATTGGAGAAAAATTCACGTGTTCAAATTTATAGAACCCATCAAATACATTGAATCTGACCTGAAATCAAACTTATATATAATTATATAAACTTCATAAAACATGAAATTAAATATATTTTTAAAAATTAATTAATTGATCATCAACCCAAAAAAAAAAAACGAAGAAAGCAACTAAAGCATCGGTAATTTTAATATTTAACCGGGGAGTTTAATTGAATTGAAAACGAAAACGGAAGTGAAAAG
Organism: Swietenia macrophylla; assembly: GCA_032401905.1. NCBI lineage: Eukaryota > Viridiplantae > Streptophyta > Magnoliopsida > Sapindales > Meliaceae > Swietenia > Swietenia macrophylla. The sequence continues at coordinate 4,586,953 of CP135584.1, read as the reverse complement.
TGAAATTTCTGCGGTACAGTCGAGTTGTTACAATTGGACAGCTGTTACTGATGCACACCTACTTGTTTTTGTAAAATTAAATTAAATTTCACCGCTGCGTTACTAAGAGTGTACTTCCACTCAAATTAAATACCCAACACTTTTCATAAATATTACAAGGCAACCATAGCCGTTATTCGTGTCAAAAGCAAACGCGCGGCTCCAAAGTGAAGATCAAATTTGTCATGTGCTCGACATGGGTTGGGCCACAAGTTTTTGTTGAAGGATTGCTGATCCTAAAATTGATACAAAGTATTTTCTTTTTTTTTTATATATATATACATATAAAACTTATGATAGCATAAGATCTACTTGAAATAATTGTGATCGATTCTTCAATTCATTTAACTAAGTGTTTACTCGCGTTGTGGAATTATTTTAACTAAGGTAATTAAGTTGTGTATAGTATCAACCTAAAATTCACGTCAATTTAATAAGTTAATAATTTATAATAATAATTTACAAGTTAGAATTAATATTCAAATGTAGCAAAAAAAATTTTCTTTTTGTTTCAATAATTTATTATCTAAATTTTATGAATAGAAACTATAAAGTGAGCTTCTAAGTAAATTGGATAATCTATTTTTACTTTATTTTCATGGTATAATCATTCTAGAGTATGTATCACCTCAATTAACTTATGTTTATATTCTTTAATTCCAATTAATAAGGTATTTATGTTAGGTTAATGAGTAGTATTTCAAATTAACATCCTAATTATCGAGTGTTTATTTATATTCATCTTATTTTTAGTTGATTATATAAAAAATTTCCTTTTAAAGAATATAAAAAAAGGTCCTAATTTTCGGACAGTGACAGGGCCATTGTTCTAACTTTTTGAGCTGCAAAATTATTGACTAAATTTTTAAATTCTAATTAAGATGGAGACACTCAAGAAAATTCATTTTGTTCAACAACACAGAAGATGAAAACCCGTTGTTCGTTCAATGGCATAAAATGTTGTAAAAAATTAATGCCTTATAATCTTGATATTAACTAAGAAAATTAATATCAAAATTATTTTGAGCAACATTACAATTTTAACATTTACTAGAAGATTTGTTTGAAATATGATAATAATTAATGTAATTATTTTGGAAGAAAATAAGTATTAAAAGAAGTTGCCTTTATTTCAAAAATTAGTAGTTAAAAATATTAATTGAATTTATCTATGCTTAATAAATAAAAAATTAAATCTATATTTTAATATGGAATAATTTTTAATTTTAAAAAAATACGTATAATGAATAAGACTTTTTTAATCACATGTCAATAAATAAAAATAATTAAAATAATATAAATATTAATTTTTTAATCCAAACAAACGTAAACCCACACGCGCGAGCTTATTTTTCTATAAATTGATATTGAGGGCGTTTAATTAAATATTTATTTTTTAGATTTTTTTTTAAAAAAAAGAAAGTAGCTGACGAGCTGCTGTGATTTCATTTATCGCTTTGAACATAAAATACAATATCTATAACTGGAAAAAAAAAAAGAAAAAGAATATATAATATGTCAATTATTTTATATATTGAGGGTAGGAGGGTTAATTAAATTCTCATTCAAAGAGTAATATTTTAATGAGGTGCACGGATCGCACGGGACCATGTTTGCATCAAAAGAAGCATCAGTCAAATCTAACGGCCCATACCTCACCAGCCTCCCCATTACATTTCGTACCACCCACTGAGATCTTGTCTCTCGCTTCACTTATTACATCAACAACAAACGGTGCTCTAGGTAGGCTGCCTTCTTACCATTTTACTCTCCGTTTAGATTTTTTTTTTTTTTTTGTAACTCACGTGATATCATTAATTTAATGTCAACCATGCGTCAAACACATATGTGTATATAAAATCATTCATATACATCATACCATACAAAATACATGATCGTATACATGTACGAAATGCGATCATGCATGTTGACAAAAGGAGGTGGTGGAGGAGGACAGATGGGTCACGCAAGTGAAAATGAGTGGGAACCTGCTTCGGTTTGCCGCCAAAGGTACTGACGTGGAATCCACCGGCTCATGTTTCCCGCCAAAACACCTAATATGTAGGCCGCACTGCGAAGCACGGCTAGACACGTGTATGGGAAATTGACAACTGTTCGCCAGCTGTTGGGTGGTTGATGATATTGAGGGCCACGTAGGTGATGTGTGTCAGTAGTTGCGCAGAAAACGCCCGCCTTGTAGTAACTTTATTAGCTTTCTTTTTAGTTTATTTATTTATTCTACATATTTTCTTTCGCCATTTTTGACTTTCCTTTTTCACTCTTTGGCTCCATGCGACCGAGATGGATGACGTGGCTATGATTTTGTTGCCGCTAGTACTGTGCTGACAGCTGCTGCACATTACTATGCAAAACGAGAAAAACCGAAGAATTAAGAGTTACACACTAGAGTAAATTACCAAAAGACATTATTAATAATGGAGAGAGAGAGAGAGAGAGAGAGAGAGAGAGAGAGGGAGTGTTAAGAGGAGGGATATTTGTGAGATTCATGCATGTATTATTATTATTTATGGTATGGTATGGTATGGTACGGTACTGGAAAGTGCCAAGTTGGTGAAGAGTGTTGAATTATTGGCAGGCACAAAAGTACTTTTGTGTGATGAGTAATAATAATACATTAATAACAATAACAAGAACTTTGTGTAAATAAATAAGAATAGTCAGCACCAACAACAAAAATAACAAACGAGCCCTAGCAAATATTTATTTATGCCAAATTCTAGGAGGCCCAAGACCTCCTCCAAACAAAACCATTCAGCACAAAAATAGCATGCCCGTTTGGTACACGGATGTACTGTAGGACTGGATTACCTTTGGTTTAAGCAACCAAAATAAGTTGAGCTACCCTATTCCAGCCCACATTCTAATAAGGTAATGATAAATATTGCACTATGGTCATATACCCTTATTTAAATAAAATACTTTTCCCACGCTTTCTTTTTTTTTTTTTTCAAAACTTTATACAAAATTAATGAAATAGGTGTTACTTTTAATTAACATGGTCAATGGCTAGCAGTAAAAGATATTTTATACACGGACGCTCCACTTAAAATCATATATTAATATCTAACCATGCATTTACTTTAATTTGAGGGCTAAAAAATTTTATTGAGATGACAATTAAATCTTTACTAATAATATGAATTAAGTTAACAGATCTTAGATGACATTAAAAATAATAATAATAATAATAAATGATTATTATTTATTTAATGCCATATCAACTTCCAAAATAAGCATACTTTTAGTATTAAACAAATATATTGGTAAAGTGGGGTGAAATATTATCTCCTTCCAAAATTTAATTCCGTAGTGACCTTAAAATAGTATGATGGGATACGTTTTTTAAGCCTAAAATGTAAATTTGTATATATTTTATTATATTTCAATGGAATATATTTAGCAAAAAATATAAAGATTAAAATTAATAGTATAATTATTAATTCTAATATTTAATTAAAAAAACTAAAAAAATGTAAATAATTAACTTACGCTAGTTTGATTGATCTCTTGTAAAATTAAAAAAAAATCTAACATATAATTAATTTTTATTTTAGTAATTTTTAGTTAGTTAACAAATTAGATATTTGATTAATGATACGAAGGTATGTATTTATTAATTTAATAAATACGTTCACATATTTTATAATTAATACATTTGATTATATCTAAATTAGTTTGAATTACAGTAGTATGGTTTAATTTTGTGCTACACCAAATACAATAGGATTACGATTAGTTCTATCCAATCCACTCTTATTATAGTATATTTAGTTAAGAATAAACATGAAAATGCAGAACTAAATAATGTAAAAACCAGTTACAGAAGACTTGAAATTTCATTAATACTGCAAATTCAGCTACAACATCAATGAAAACGACCCTTGAAGGTGTTGGAATCTAAATCTAAATTGACACGGAAATGGATGAGCATCATTCGAACTCACCTCCTCTCCATCAACAGCAGACCCACCCCTAATAATACCAAACACAAATAACTTAACAACCGACAATAAAATTTTAAATGGCAGAGAACTTAACGTTCACATCCTCAACCATTTATCCCCATTTTCCAGGTCATGACAAAATCTTTGCCTACAGGAATATCAAGACCATTTACCTCTACCACCAAACTCTTTTGCTGCTCATCTTCTCCACCTTCCAGCTCCTGCAGGTGGGTTTGTTCTGATGCACTAACTTTAATTTTTGAGTTATCATTTACAGGGTTTCCATTAATCTCAAGTGATGATGTCTGTCCACTTCCACCTAATCCCAACACCGTTACCTTTTCAATTGTCCAACCCTTACCTAAAGCAAATTTGCTTTCCTGCACTTGTGACCAAACCTTCACGGTTCCTTGACTAACAGTTGCATAGAAATCAACATATGTCGAGTACCCATTTCCAAGTTTCATTTCTGGAAGCTCATCGTCATCCAGGTAAAGGTTTCCTTTGGCTTGTCCTTCACTTGCTCTTGCCGGTAAGGTCACTATGAGGCTAAAAGGGGTCATTCTAGCTTCCTTTGAAATCAGTCCACCTTGCTGCATTGGAAGTATAGTATTTTGGTACAAATGCACATTAACCACATGTAAAGGTGCATCAAGTGTAACATATTTCCCTCCTTTCGATGTAATGGCTTGTGACATGTCAAATAAACCGTACCAACTACCTGGGGGAAAGAGTGCTTTAACGTTCGTCTTCCCCTGCTCAAGCACTGGAGTAATCATGAGACTGCTCCCCAGTAAGAACTGGGTGCTCAATCCATAACATTCGGTGTAACTCGGGAATGAGAAGAAAAGTGGCCTGGCAATTGGAGCTCCACTAATATGAGCTTCATAGTTCAATGTGTAGAGGTAAGGAAGCAGTTTATACCTCATACCCAGAGCATTTCGGGCAGACTCCGCTACTGAATCCCACTGATAAAGCTCCTGTCTTGGGGAGTAGTAGTTAGCATGATCCCTTGAGAAGGGGTAGAAAGCACCGACTTCTATCCAACGGTTACAAAGCTCTTCTGTGGGGGCAGGATAGAACCCACATATATCTGAACCAACCATTGGCACCCCAAATATACCAAAGTTCAGCATGGTAGAAATAGAATACTTTAAATCTTCCCAAGTTCCCTTGTTATCACCTGTCCAGTGTGCAGCATATTTGCCAGAACCAACAAAAGTAGAGCGTGATAATATAAACGGTCTCTTGCCTTGAAGACCTTCAAGTGCCTTGTGAGTTGCAATGGCTTGAGAGAATCCATAAATACTATGAGCATCATACTCCAAAACGCCATTGTAGTGATATGCACTAGTGGCTATGGTTTTGTACCCAATTGGTGCCTGAATTCCTGAAGCATTTATCTTGTACGGTGGATCATCCCATCTTGTCTTGGTTATGTTCTTGCAGTCCAAGCAGCAGATCCAACCAGGTCCAGTCCCTGTTGGACATTGCTTGCCCTTTGGTATCTCGCAAAGTCCGGAACAGAAATTTGAAGCTTCATTCATGTCAATCCACAGGCCATCCACAGGAACAAGTTCATGAAAGCGGCGAATTTCATCACCCCACCATGAAACAGTTTTTGGGTTGAGGAAGTCAGGAAAATTGACAGCCCCTGGCCAAACTTGAGCCAAGTAGGGTTCACCCTCATATTTAATAAAGACATCATTGGCGATACCTCTTTGGTACACACCATAGCTAGAATTAACTCCAATTCCAGGGTCAATGATGACAATGTACTTCATGCCTATGCTGTGGATTTTGTCCAGGAATGCCAAAAGCTTTGGACGAGGATAGTTTACCGGGTTGAGAGTGAAATCCTTGTGGCCGTCCATGTGATCATCATCATTCCAGATCACATCAAGGGGAATCTTAGCTTTCTTGTAGTTCTCAACAACATCTTCAACTACTGACAAGTTATGGTAGCCCCATCTGCATTGATGGAACCCTGTAACATCAAATTTGAAAGCTAAATTAAAATTTTGACATTTTATACTCGTCACTCTCACAAATAGTAATTTTACAACCAATGTTTGGTAAGACATATGCAGTGCCCCATCCGTGATGCAATGCTCTGACAGTCAGGAGTAGTAACTGGGAACCAGGGCAGTTTTATTTTGCAAAAGAATCTAAACTGGGCACAGAAATTTAATATAATAAACTTAACAAAAGAATAGGAAGTATGAAATCTAATATTGTAATTGATGGTCATACTATTCTTGACTTACTCATCATTACTAGAAAACTATCACTGCCCGATTTTCTATGGAATGAGAAGGCAACTCAATGTTCCATCTTTGGACAATATGACATGAAAATTACATGTTTATACTGTATATTAATCCAGAAACACAAACATGACATGTGTGATGCCCTCGCGCGCATGAATAAATCCAATGAAAACCAACTCCTGCATCTGTTACTTGTTCTTTTCATTTGGTTAGAGAAAAAAAATGTCCTTGTGTTGGAATATCATATCCTAGTGACAAGCACATTAATCAATTTCTGTATGAAATTTCCGTTCATTTGTCTACAACTTAAAAATAGCCATATATGTGAGCGTATAACATTAGAACCAACTACAATTACTACAGTTTACATCCCTACAATCCAAGGACAGTGGCACATAACAGAAATGGCTGATGCACTGTTTTGGTCCATATAAACAAATGCTAACGTGAATGTGTGTCTAAGATTAGAATCCTGTGGGACCTAACTGAAATTACTGCAACATTGTGCTAAAAAATTGGAGACTGATTGTCATTTTTCCAGCTCATGTGGGGATGATGATTTTTTAGTACAACTTGGGATCTTTTAGGGATCCACTAGTTGCTTCAAGGCTTTTGGCTTGCAAAGTTGTGCAAGAAAGGTACAAAACTTAGGGTATGTTTGGAATTGAGCTGCACAGCTGACGCGGGATTAAGCCACTAACTAGAAGGTACAAGTGTGTGGGTGGATATTAAATGTTCACAACCAAATTAAAATTAATGTTGAACCAACACTTTAGTTACCATGTTTTGAAAGTTAAAGCTAAAGCATGGCATTCCCAAACATATTTTTCAAGAGTTAAAAACTTTTGAACTTAAAGAGTTACAACGTTATCTTTTTTGTGGACCTAACGCACTTAACAAAGAAAAAGATTGTTCAGACCTAAAAGTTGTCCCCAAAACAGGCCAAATATAATAATAAAAACAAAATAAAATATTATAACAAAAATAGAGGTTCATAATCATAATCATGGAGAACTGTAGATAACATTTTTGTTCTTTTGATAATGAAATTATTACAGGTTACACACTGGCAGACCAGATCTTTAAAACATGACAGCAACATAAATTAGAACAAGGAACAAAATATCACTAATATACATAATGATTCAAAATATAAATGTCTCTTAACCATATGATCAATGTCTTAACCATATGATTAAATCACAAAATCAATCAATCAGGTGGTCCTAATAACTTATCATGATTCAACATGAAGGAATACAGTCCTTGAGTAAATTAAATAATGCCATCATCATCACACACACAGTTCTGTATGTAAATGTAATTAAAATCTATCCTTTAAACGGGTGATGCCATGATACACAAAGATGTACGGTACATTTTTCATTGTAATCGCTAAACCCAACCTTTTTCATTGTAATCTTCAACTCATCCGATATAACCCAAAGTGGTCGAGATTGCTACCAAAAGTTGGAAAAAGTTGAAAAATATACCTACAATTTATGCACCCTACCATCTTTCAACTATATATATCACTTTTCTAGATAAGTCAACAGTCAACCCAATCACTCTCCTAAAAATCCCATTAATTTGACACTTGGAAAGTAACAAATTTAAATAAACACAATGATCATAAATCAGAGGCAGGAGCAGTGCATAGGGAGGAAGGGGCGTCATTGTCATTATGTTCGGGACTGCTAAAAAAATAATTAGTATCGAAAGGACCCAGATTTTTTCTTAAAATCCAATCTTTTTCTTTTTCTTTCTCTTTCTCTTTCTCTTTAATATCTAAAAGCCTAGGTTAATTATAATGATACGCACATAGATAAATATAAAAGCACACAGGACATTATATAAAGAATAATATGAAATAAAAAGAAAATGTTATTCATACCTAAAGCCCAGTAAGGCATAGGGGCAGGTCTGCCAATCAATGTCGTATATTGATCAACAACAGCAAGAGGTGAAGGTCCAGAAAAGAAGTAAAAGTCGAACACACCGCCAATAATCTTATATGTCAAAGATGTTCCTCTATAGAAAATATCCATGCCATTACTGTTAAGCAGCAAAACTCCATGGGCATAAGCCTGACCATTCACATTCCTAAGATCCATGTAAACCGGGTGGGACCCGTAAAGATCAGCGTTAAGATTAATGGCTGAGATATCTGTTGTGTAAAGTGTGTACGGGTCATTTGGGAACAATTTGATTCCGTGTGGTTGTGTGTTTTCTCCGAGACCGTAGAGCGAAGCATCTTTGGGTAATTTTGTGGAAATCTCGAGGTATTGGTCTTTAAAGACCATTTGGCTATAGGGGTCGGATTCATCGGAGCTTGAATTGAAAAGGGTCTGTCCGTCCGACTTTCTTTTGACGGCAAAGCTGAATGGGTCAGCTGTGTAGCTGAAGATTAGCTCATTGCTTGAGTATTCTGAGACTGCTATTGGGTTTTTTCTAGTTCTTGCGATGGTTTGCTTCAGCTTTGGTGGTTGTTCTCGGGTTAGAAGATTGTATGGAACTTCCCATCTTTGCTTCTCTGCGTCTGTAATGTGAACCCTCAAACGATCTTCAGTTTCGTGCCTGTAGAATCAGATAACAATTTTGATCACAAAATTGAACTTTTTATCAGTTGAGCTGCATTGGCCAAGGACTAAAATCACTTACTTGACATAAAGCTGCAAGAGAGGAATATCTGGACCGTAGATTTTGTTCTTCTGCTTGACTTGGAGATGACCCACAATACTTCCATCAACTTCTTCAATGGAGATAAGACGGTAGCCTTTGCCAATCTTGGTGGGTGGAGTGGAGGAAGAGTTTACATCGCAGAAACATAACAGCAAAACGAGCAGAAACGAAGAGAAAGTTAAAGAAGGCGACATTGCTTACCAGCTAAAGCACCAGTAAGCGAAGAAGAAATGTAGGGATACTCTTATCGAGTACTGTGTTTGAGACTGGATTGGAAATGAACAATACCCGTTCATATATAAAGATTAGAAACCGTGCAGCGAAGTGTTTCCAGCATTCGTGAGATACATGTGAGCTGGATGAAGCAATATCTTACGCACGCACGTGACAATGATGGCACGTGGGTCACTCA
>CP135584.1:4405382-4572585 GCA_032401905.1 Swietenia macrophylla | reverse complement strand
ATTGCTTCATTAGTTTAGGGGATTGTTATTTACTCACAATACAAACCATGTGATACTACTGAGAGAAACAAGATACGGGAAGATATTCATTGATTCGAAGCAAAACACAGCAAATATATGATATAAAATTTGGCTTTTCCATATCGACTAGTTTCTTGCTCAACTATCAACAAGAAGATTAGATTATGCAATATTGTAGGAAGATATTACGGAGCTGAGTTTGCAACGAACCAAGGAATAAACATCCGTGACGGGAAAGCGGGTGCATGCCAACAACAACAACAATAACAACAACGGTATGCTTAAAATTTAAAATTTTAAAAATATACAGTTAAAAATTTTTTAATTCATAATAAAAAAATAAAATTTTTGAATGTATACAATTGTTAGTTTGGATCATGGTATTTCAATTCAGACAAAAACAACCTCATGGCTAATTAAACGAAGTAAATGATTTCAAGTACCCACACTCTTTTTGGAAATAAGAGCAAGGCGTAATGGTACGTACAATAAGTTTGTTAAATTACATTTCAACAATGATGATAATTTTTAATTTTAAAACAGTAAGAAAGGCAGTTTGTCGGTGAGGATACGGTCTGGGTTGTAACAGTCAAGACAGGAATTTGAAGGGAAAACCAAGGAATCAACTCAGTAAAGTCTGCGGGTCACCAAAAATAGGCTAATTAATTAAATAAACAAATAATCAGAGAAACGGACAGAGTGCGATCTTGTCCCTTCATTATGTCTCGTGAACTTTGATTATTAAATAATACGTCACTTTCCCGTTACCATAACAGCTTAGAAAATTTGTCCTTAAAAATATTAATGATCGGATTATATAATATTTGAGAATGACATTTAATTACAACATCCTGATTACACGAAAGAGTCAAAAATTACTCTTAATCTATCCATCTATTAAGTGTCTGCTTCTGCCGCCGTGAACTTGTAACTAAATGCATGCCCCATTCGATAAATTGCTCTCTGATAAATGCTGTTACTTTGTAAGCTTACGCATCACGGCTTCCTCGACGCAGGTGATAATTGCTCAACATGAAATCATTGCCATCCTACTTGTTACAGATAAAATTGTTAATCAAATGGGTGCGCGGTAAAATGCCTCCATGTGTCCGCATCCTTGCTCACACAACTTTTGTCAATAATGCAAGATGGGCATTGGTTAGTTCCATTAAATTTGACTCCATTTGAACTAAATTTTAAACTAAATTTAAGTTATTCATTTTAATTTACTCAAAATCGAATTTAATTAATGATAAAAGACTAATAAAACTAAATCAAAACAACAAATACAATTTGGTTTAAAATATTAACTTAAAATATCAATTAATTAATTTGATTTGAATTATCGATTCAATTTGAACTTAAACCAAAAACATGATTTAATTAATTTGATTTGATTCTGTTTGATTTAAATTAAAAAATAAACAAATAATTATTAATTTTATTTTTTAAAAAAATTAAAATTGAATTAATATATTTTAAATTAATCCAGGTTGTATTTGTTACAATTTGGTTCCTACCCACCATTAATTAATGCTTTGATTTCATCTGTACCGAGTAATTAATTAATTTATAATAAAATAAGATCAGTGTGATTCCAATGTCTTTAATTAAATAAGATTGGGGCGGGTATCAAGTTTTTAAATGTAAATTTATAAGTTTTGTAATTGTTATTATTTAAATCAAGTAATTTAAAGATTCGAGCGGGAATAAAGCTTAAGGTATAACATTATCGAAAATGCACGCACGGGAAGACAAGATCAATTTTGGATTATCCCAATCCCGCATTAGAATCAGGAATTTGTACAGAATATACCAAAAACATTAATTGTTATAAATATACACCTGTACCTTTAAAATATTTTATTATTAGTCTTAATAATTATATTAAAAATATAAAATTTTATATAAACATATTTTTACAAACTAATATAATAGATTTTTATTTTATCCGGCAAAATTTAAAAATTTGTTTTATATTTTTATAAAAATATAAAATAATTGATTGACAATAATATAATGCTAGTATATAAGTAAATTTGTATATATAATAAAATGTATTTTTTAGGTTTTTATTTATTTACCCGCGTTCACCGCAAATTTGGTAAAGGAAACATGAGTGGAAAATGTAGAGAAAAGAAAGAACAAAATTATTCGGTATGATTTTGATAATGGATAATATAATAATCATTAAAAGGAGCACGTTTATTTTTTTTTTTGGATTATCTTGTTTTAAAAATTTAGTAATTTTATAAATTATTTATTTATTTAAAAATATTATTTTAAATATGATAATATTTAGTTGTTAAACTCGTTAATCACAATAATATTATCGCAACTAATTTTTATTTTGCAATCAATAGCATGCTTCTAACTACTATTATTTAATTTAATTTTAATATAAATAAAATGTTCTAATACACACTAATTTTACTTACTAATTAAAAATTATTAATTATTTATTTAACTCTCGGTTAAAAACCAGACACTTTGAATCCAAAACGGGCCATAAAATTCAAGTTATTTGTCTTATGTAGGAAATAGTGCAATAATTGATGCAGCTTAGGTAAGCTCATACGTCAAGAGTGGTGTTGTGTTGGCAGAAGGTTGTCTTGCTTCTTCTCCAGACAGCACATGGGAGGGAAATGGAGCAAACTGACCAACTGGGCCACCGTTTGTTTTGCTGGTCCAATATTTGGCCCAAAAGGGATCCCATACGTTGAAGCAGGCCTGAAACGGGGACTCTCACATCAAAGGAATGACGTTCACGGCAAGAAATTCGGACACCAATCAAAGATGGTCTGGATTCGTTCACTTTAGCTGAACGTCAACAGGCAGGATTTTGGTGAGATTACTATGGTCCTGAGCGAAGAATAGCCATTAAACACATCATATGTCAAGCATTTTGACAACAACCATGAAGAATTCAAAATAATAAAATAAAATTAACGAGCTATGTATGATTCTGACAAGATATTAATTACCATCTGAAATCAGTGGTTTGGGCTTTTTTTTTTTTTTTGGGTTGTTAAAAGAATAAGGATAGTTTCACCTGAAAAATGCTGTAATACAAATTTACCGAGTCTTCCATGGAAGTGATGTCACGTACTGATGTTCATTCCAAATGGACGATGAATGATTGGACAATGTAATAATTGGATATTTAGCTAAGCTGTTGTTTAATTTAAAATGACGACAACTTGTTTCCTGTTGTTATCAAGAACAAATTGCCCTCCATTTGATTTTCTCTTCCTTCCTTCTTCCTCTTCTCTTAACGCCTTCGGTTCATAGTAATTTCTGTCTTCTCTTTTCTATTTTACTTCCTTGTTTTCGTTATTTTGTCTTCACTTCATTGCACTTCCAAATTTGTAACATGCATCTATATATACATTGATGGGCAAAATACGGTTATCACTTCATTATTTCCCTTTTTTTTTTTTGTTGTAACGAAGACACTAGGCTGGGGATGGGTCAATAATCAGTCATTCTCGTTATTTTGGATGAAATCTTCGTTTCCGGACCATTTTGAAGGAAGGTTCCCGTTTTAATAAGAGATTTTGCATTCCTTAAACAATATTAAAAGGATTTTATAAAAAATATATATTTTTAAAATTGATATTAATTTTATTTTATAATAAAATTTATATAATGACACAGTTTATTTTTTTTGTTGATCACAAATTGATTAATTCAAAAATTAATGTTCTCGTTATTTATATATGTTTTATAAATAAAATTTTAATTTATTGATACATATTTAATTTTATAAATATACCATTAACTATTTAAATTTATTTTTAACTAATCAAATACCTTTTTTTTTGGGTAATTTTTCTCCCTCTCGTCTTTGATCTCTCAGTCCTTTTCTTCTTACCTCTCATTTTTCTTTCTTTATTTCTTTTCTTTTTCCTCATCTTTCTTTTCTTCTAATTTTTGTTTTTCCAAGAATGCCAAATGGAGTTTTGTTTACATCGCATACGTACATACATACATAGAGACTCGGCATTTCTGGAAACATTTGGGCGCTGACATTTCTCCCCTATATTTTATGTAATTACCTCCTTTTATTAACACACCCCATTATACTCTTTAAAATTGTGATATTTTATAAATTAATATTTTGCAATAACAAAAAAATCCTATCACAAAGTTTTAGTATTTTCTTATTTTTTATATTCTTAATATTATTTATACCCTATAATTTTTAAAAATTACATGACAAATAAATTTCTATGGTTTTTTTGATAAAAATTTTAAAGATTAACATAAAATTTATTTTTTTTTTCTCAAAATCTTTTTAATGTATATTTTCTTATTCTGTCTCATTAAAATATTATATATTTTTTTAAATAATATAAGGGAGAATTAAAAGTTGTATTAAAAATATTTATGATTACGTGATATTAAAATTTTTAAAAATTAATAAAATTAGCAATTTAATTAATATTTATTTCTTTATTATTTTAGTTTTTATAAAATTAAAATTATTAAAAATTAAGGTAAGGAGTGGGATGTCATTACATAAATAATAGAGTGGAAATATTAACACCCGAAACATTGTCGGCAAAAAATAGACGAAATATAGATTATTGACCATTCATAATTAAAACATAAATTAAAAAAAAAATTTTACGGTTAGATTTTAATTTGGAAATTGGCAGTTTTCAACGGCAATCTCTCGCATATTTACCTTTATACCCTTGCTTGGCGTTGATTGAAGCCTAACTTTGACATTCATCAGATCGGTAATTACAAACAGAGCAGATGGTCCCGCAGCCTCACATGTCACGTCACATCCCCCATTCGAGATTCCCTCACCCTTTACCAGATTGTGATAAAAATCCCATCAAAACGAAGCTTCCTCCCAGAAGATTTTATTGCCAGACCAGCTTAGCTTGCAAGCATCAGATATCACAGGTGTCGGAGCGGAAAGAAACGGACTCGGTGAAGAGGAAAACCGGGCAAAAAGATGTCGTTGGAGGGGGAGCCCCCAAGACGTCGTGACGAAAAGAAAATGGAGAGGAGACAGTCACCGCTGCAACGGAGGAGGAGGTTGAAGAGTTCTTTGCCATTCTCAAAAGAATACAGGTGGCCGTTAGCTATTTCAAGAATGGTAACGGCGATGGACGTAGCTTAATGGAATTAGAGAACACTGACATGGACATGGTTCATAACAGGGATAATGATGACGGAGTGGCCAAGGATGCCAAAGAACACGTTGGTTTGGATTTGAATGTGGATCCTGAAACGGATTCCGACCCGCTCTAGATTGATTTTGGATTTTTTTTTTTGAGTATAATAATGTAGGGCACTTTCTCTTTTTCTTCATGTAAATGCAAAAAAAGCAAAGGAAGTGCATGCTAGCAATGTTAGGTTTAATTCAGTTTAATGTAATATCTAAGTTGTTGTATTCTTTTCTTGGTAACCAAACACATTTTTTTTGTAAGTTTCATACTCCACTCCAATAAATATACAAATTAAACAAAAAAAAAAAAATTTTTTTCCCCCTAGTTAGTGTAAGGAGAATGAAAATTTATAAGGAACAAAAGTTTGAGCATCGAAATTATAGGGTGTAACAGAGCCCCCTATTTTCAATTTTAAGTATTATTTTCCATGTTTAAATAGATTGAGCTGACAAAATCTATACAAGTTCTTTCTAATAATTTATTCAAACAAAATTTCAAGATTTTCTTTCACTTCGAATTAACAAATTAACAATAGACTTACTTTGTTGTCGTTGACTCATGATTCACGAGTGAAGTGAAAGAGGTCGTGGGACACGAGTTCCATCACGCCTTGCTTTATAACTTTCATTTACAAATTCAATAATACAAGTTGCCATGTGAATGCACATTAAAAACTTCATTCATTCATTCCTTGACCCACAATCCTCGATTCAAAACTTGATCACTAATATGAATGCAATAAAATATACAATTTCTAAAGACATGTCTTTCTTAATTTATATTAATTTTATGTCACGCTTTAATTGTTGAATAATTATTAACAGTAATTCTCTTCTATAGCCAAATCTCTAAAATGGGGTTGGCCAGGCACATCTGGGATCGAAGTTTGGTTTACGGGTTCAATTTTTTCACAACGTAATATAAATTGTGTTTGGTTTTAAAAGAAGAAAAAAAAGAAAAATAAATAAATTAAATTCGTCGTAGTATTTTTATTTGAATTTTTTTAAAATAAAATTTTTAACTTTACTTCTAATAACATTACTTATCTGTCTTCATGACAAGTAAAAAGTTATATTTCCCAAAGTAAAATATTCAGTAAATATTACAGTAGTATTCGTATAAACTCACCACAGAAAACCGTAAAAGAAAATAATTCTATTATGTACACCAATGTAGAATGTGGAATAACTTTATAAATTGCATACTTTAGCTGTCACTAGAAAGAATCTACCGACGAACATATAAATTGCATCAACCATCACAAAATCAATTGCTACTTTCAAGATAAAAAGTTAAAAGCAATATTGTGATTTTGTTTATTTCGCTGCCAATCCGAGACATATCAACTTGCTTTTGTGGTAATGGGAGGGATGTTAAGGGCTCCAACTCAAAACCAGGGGCTTATCTTTTTCATTGCACGTATTCGGAATGCAAAATTAAGAGACTGTTAAAGATTTTCTTTTGCTTTTCCAGGCTTCCACGAACTTCAAACCCTAATATCCGAAATGACAAAAAAAAAAAAAAATTATTTAGAATTATAACCTTTCACAGAATCCTAATAAAATAGTGTGTAAATTAAAACATTTTTAGATATACTTTTTATTATTATTATTATTTAGAACTATTTCACAAAATTTATTTATTGTTGAAATTGCCATTTACAATATATTTATAACACTAAAAATGCAAAATTATTATGACCAACTTGTTTTGAAATAAACAAAACAAACAAAGATATGATTTGCTAAGTAAATAATTCTTTTTTATATGATACTATAATCTTTTAACTAAAAAGTCTTATAGAAAATAATGATATCAATTTATGTTTAGGTACAAGGTGGAGTGGATTTGAGTACTTAAATAATGATATTAATAAACTTGTGAAATATTAATTTAATGCTTGAAGTTTAAATAAAAGAATATTATAAAATTTTCTAGATAAATTATATAAACACTATTTTCAATAATTTTATAATGTATAAGTAAATAAAAATTCAATTCCAATCACATTATAAAAGTATCATGACTATCGAACCTCTTATGTTTCTTATGTTATGAGAAATATTTCTAAAATTAATAAATGTATTAGGCCTAGCGGTAATTTGTGACATAATTTGTTAATTTATCATAAAGGTGACACAGAATTGGTATATTCAAATTTATCTAAAATGATATAATAATTAAATAGGTAACATGGATGGTGCACATTTAATAATGTTGTTTGATTCAAATTTAGAGTTACATACGAGTAAATATATTTATAATATGATTAATTATTCGATAAATCGTATTATTTAATTTAATTATAATTCAATAGACTTATTTATATAGTTATATTTTAATATATTTAATTATATTTGTTACATTTTAAAATGTACTTAGTTATATTTAGAATGAAACTTATTAGTATACGAGTAGTTAACACTATATATATTTAAGAAAATGTATTAACATTTACATTTGACATGATGATTAAACGAGTCAAGCTTTTAATTAGTTAAATGTGGAATATATTCTTTTAAAAACTTTAAATATATTATTGAAAAACATATAATATCTTATGGTAATAGTTTTGAGATAATTGACATAGACGGTTGATTATACTCTTAAAATTTTAAATAAAAATTTAAAATTAATTGTATATTACTATTTATTTTTTAATCTAATATTAAATTCGATAATTAAAAAAGCATGTTAATAGATACATAGTGGCGTATAATAGATGCATGCGAACATTGTCCTAAAATCAAAAGGTCTTCTTATTCTGACCTTCTTTGTGATTTCAACAAAATATTTGATGGCCTTTTTTGAAAAGATAAAGACCAATCCATTGTCATAGTTGCCCAAACACAATATTAACTTTACAAACTTATATTAATACCTGAATATATAATTATATAAATCTCTCTCTCTCTCTCTCTGTATATATTACAAAAGAACATAAGTGTCTTTTGTATAGTACCAATTAAAATTGATATTAAAAATTGTCAAAATATTTGTAATTTACATTTTAAATAATGGTGTATATGAAAACAATGCAATCACTAATAACAATTATAAGTTGGTTAAATAATTAAAATTTGTAAGGAATAACACCACTTACGATCACTCTTAAGGTATGATAATTTAAATTATTGTATTGGATTTAATTCATATTATGTTAAATAAAGGTTAATTTATTTATAATTAATTTAATAATTATATTAAGAATTAAAAATTTTAATTCAATATGATAAATAAACAGTTAAATAGATTGTAATCGTATCATATGTTAACTTTATTTTATATATATTGTAATTTATATCTATAATGCTTATAATACTAAGATATTGTATAGAGAAATATTAATTAATTTTATTTTAAATATAACTAAATACCTTTTAAAATGTTATAAATATAACTAAATTATTTAAAAATAAAAAAAATATTTAAAAAAATTATTAAATTATAAATAAATTTATATATTAAAAGTTTTAAATTAAATTTTATATAATTATTAACTATTTATTTTATATTAAATTAAATTTATAAATTCATGTAAATTCGTATTGTCAAAAATTATCACCCATCACCACTTCAGTTAGGCCGGTTTGACCCGAAGCAGCCAGAATGGAAACTTTCATTGGGATACAAGCGGGATTCCTAGCGGCTGCTCCACGTTTCATACATCATCTTAACGTTGCCTGAATGACGTAACGTTCTCACATCACCGACCCATCACTTCTGTCAATTTTACTGTTAATTGTCAGAGCAGACTCGAATATACAAATAGGATTATAGGAATAGCACATATAGCACACCATTATCATCACACCTGCGTAACAAAGAAGGAGATAGAGAAAACCTGTTTCTTGGAAAGACAACGGCCAGCTATGGAAAGAGAGAAACGAAGGCGGGAGGATGATGGAGAGATGAACGGAAAGAGGAACAAGGGTAACACAGAGGCAGAGGAGACGGTTACGGAGGATGAGGTGGAAGAGTTTTTTGCAATACTGAGAAGGATACAAGAGGCCGTCAAGTATTTCGAGAAACGTAACAATAACAAAGATGCAGGACGATGTAATCTGACTGATACAAGAAGGCGACCATGTTTCGAAGCGGAAGATTTCGAAGAAGTTGCGAAGGAGGAGGATTCGGGTTTGGATCTGAAATCGGATCCTACATCCTCCAAAAAATAGTTACTAATACAATATTTTTAGTTGGTTGAGATCGAGAAGAGAGTTGTGGGGTTGGTAATTCCAAATCTTACCCTTTAATTTTAACTGTTTCATTTCTTAACGACAGATCACGGATGTATACGTTAGTTTCTCTCTGTTAATAAAATGAAAAAACTCTGTCTGTTACTTGTTTATTTATTATTTTTATTTGTACGGAATAAGTTGATTGACTCTGTCTTCTTTCTTCATTTTGCTTTGTTGGTTCTGCAAATGCACATAGAAGAGAATAGTGGTGACTAAACAAGATAAAATGCATTGTTGATGCTGATGACGACGACGACGACGGCGACGGCGATGCAGTTTCTAAGAACAGCAGGGAACTGATTTGATGATTATTAATTTGTTGGTTTGGATGTTTCGTCGGATGCGTATCAACATCGCAATTTGCCCACAGAGAAGCAAGCACGTGTGGCAACGCAACACTATGTCTTCGTTTGTTACAATCATGTGTGTTTCGGTATTAGGTCCAGGGCTTAGGTAACCGGTGCGGCTTCTTGATTTGTCTTTGTGAGTCATGCTATGACGTGTATTGTAAATCAAGTGTAAGTCAAGCGTTTGTTTCATTTTGTCTTTTCACGCAGAATTTTTTAAGATTTTAAAGTGTTGTCTATCTCGAATTTATATTTTAAATAATTAGACATTTATTAAAATAGTATTTAATTTTGATCCTAAGTAATAATAATTTTTTTATTTATTAGATAGTGAAATAAAGGAATTAATCATTTCATAAAATATAAAATTCATGGCATAATTTCATGATACAAATTCATGATATAATTTCAAAAAACTGTAAAAATGAGTAAAATAGCAAAATCTCTTATAATTATAATGTTAGAATCCAACTAATTTATTACTATGAAGTGAGATATAATTATAAATTTTATTATTTTAGTTTAATTATTTTTAGCGCAAGTGATATGGAGGTAAAGAATGGCTAGTATGAACTTCAAAAATTAATATTTAATAAATTAATAACCTCTATCGTATAATAATTTTTTATGTTCACAGTTTGGGCCGACAAGCTTAATTAATAATTTTGATAAATTCATAAATAATACTTTTTAAAAAATTCTTATATAACTTTGTGGTTTTATTTATATTATAAATTATTAATTTGCTAGAATTAAAAATGTAATAGACTATGATATTTTATTAGAATACGATTCTATTATTACGTATCATAAATTCATTGTTGTAATTCTTTTTGAGTGTATGTGAGACGCTTTTCATTATGCTCACATAACTCACATAATATTTTATTCATTTCATTTGTCATGGTTAATTTTTAAACACCTTATAATGAGAAGTCATTGTAAATGCTTAAATAACTTATAGTGAAATATTATAAAAAAAACTTTGTGTTTGTGTATACAAAGATCATTTTTAACCTAATTTATTTAATACATTTAATTAAATTAATGCATTATAATGAATATTATTAGTTAAGTAGATAAGTACATTAAATTTATTTTTTTTGGTTAATTTAATGCATATTTAGTGAATTGATTCGTATTTAATTGATTAGATTGGTATAATATAATAAATTTTAAATTGATTAAATATATGTTTATTAAATTATTATTATATTCTATAAATTAATAACTTATTAATTTATTGATTAATTAATACTTATTGTAATTAATAAATTTTATATGGTCCCAACACTAATTATTTTATAGAGGTTATATTGTAGTGCATAAACATTTAATAAATGGATATGACAAATTCAATTTTATAGACATTGGTGGAAGAGATAGATATAGTTTCAAAAAACTAGTACCCAATTCTATGTAAGATTGGAAATATACAAAGTCATTGTAAATTTTTAAGTATGTCCAATAGTTCAAACATGTGATAATAATTTTATATAATAAATATTCTTCTGTATAATTTTTTTAAAAATATATTTTATTTTATATTTTTCTTTAATGTAACATAACATATAATTTTTGTAACAAATAAATAGTTATTATTTAGTAAAGACAAATTTTTTAGATGAGATTTAAAAAAGCTATAACTTATTATAATGTGAAATTTGTTATTTTTATAATTGTTCAAATTGAGACCAAAATTTTTATGATTATACAGAGGATATTGCTAGAGAGTGTCATTGTAAATATATCTTACTATATTAGACTTCATAAACCTTATTCTAATTTTATGTATCTAAGTAATGGCGTGACTTTGTTTGATAGGATTATAAATTTTGCAACTTTTGAAATAATTAATTACTCTATCTTATTATTAAATTAATACAAATTCTCTCACTCTATAATAGAAAAGTTGGTACAAAGCTAAGCCATAATTTTAAATTGTAATAATTTTACTTAATATTGGAAGTAAAAAACTATATATATATATATATATATATATATATATATATATATATATAAAAGAGAAGGAATAAGAATCCCTTAACTATACACAATTAATTAAACTATTTTTTAATCGTTAAATCAATGTACTTTTAAAATTAAATTTAGCTTATATAATTAATATATTATAATTAATGTGTAAACTAGATTTAATGTTAACTATTAAAAATATATTAATCTAATTATTGAGAAATTAATATAAGAAATTGTGTAAAATTAAAAAATTTTCGGTACTTTTTTTATACTAGGAAAGGATCAACAACTCTTTTAAGATTACATAATTTTTTATGCTTATTACTAACTATTAGATTAATTGCTTATCGAAAGTGATGATTAATCGCAATAAATATAGAGATTCTACGTACTTAATTATAAATATCCTTTATTATGTTTTTATAATTATGTTTCTTAATGTATTAAATTTTACTATCTTTCTTCTTAATTTTTCTCCTTCCTTATTTAATTTTATTTTTTCTTATCTTAACATTTATTTTCTCTCTCATTCATAAATCTTTTTTTCTTAAGATAATCTTTTCTATTTTTTTTCTCTTCACTTATCTCTTAACATTTCAAAAGTTATTCTTATGATAACAAAGGTAGTAGAAAGAAATAAAAACTAAAAAAATAATTATTTTTATTGTACTACTTTATATCATCTTCAACAAGAATTTATTTGACTTATTCATTTATTTTTTATTAAATTAGATTTTAGAAGTAAGAAGAAAAGACTCTATAATGCTTTTTGAAACATCAGATGAAGCTAGAAACTACTATAAAGATTACAGTAAGTAGGAAGGATTTTGGATTCAAATTTAATCTTCATCCAGGGTTAGATTAAGTTCAAATGAGATGACAAGTAGACACTTTGTTTGTGCACATCAAGAAAAGTATGTTTCAAAGAATAAAAAGTCTAATGCCACTAATGAACAAAGTGAAAAAGATGCAAAAGGAAAAGGTAAAAATTATTCTACTATTAAATGTGAGTGTGAAGCTAGTATATGGATTGTGTATAACAAATGGTCAAATAAACAGAAAGTTTCAATTTTTAGAGATACTCGTAATCATAAAGTACTCACTCCAGCCAGAAGAATGAAGATGAAATCTAACAAATATATGTCTAAAGCTGCTAAGAATTTGACGAAAACATTTCATAGAGAAAATTTGCCAATTGAAAAATTTTGTTTGGTGCTTGGAGGTTTGAATATTGGTTTCAATAATAGGGATTGCTATAACCACTTGAGAGATGTACGGTATAAATTGTCAGAGGGAGGGGATGCACAAATAATTTTTACTTATTTTAGAAAAAAAGTAGAGAATTCTCAATTTTTTTTATGCAATTCAATGTGATGAAAATGGGCGGGTAGCTAATTTTTTTTTGGTTGATGCTTGATCACATTTGGCATATCATTATTTTGGGGATATGGTCATATTTGACACAATTTGTAGAACAAAAAGTATGATATGTCATTTGCAATATTCACCACTTGCAATCAATAAAATTCAGATGTGCACTAGTACAAGATGAAACAAAAGTAACTTTTCTATGCTTTTTGAGATATGGCTTGAAGCCATGGCAGGAAATCCTCCGCTTTCCGTCATTACTAACCAAGACTTAGCAATAAAAGGAGTAATTGCCAAGATTTTTCTAAATACATGCCATTGATTATGCCTTTGGCATATTAAGAAAAAATTTGTTAAGAAATTGCACATGTGTACTTCAAGAAGTCAATATTCAAAATAGCGTTGAAAAAATATATATGTCAACCTATAGGATAACATAATTTGAAGAAAACTGAAAAAGTTTGATTATGGAAAATGGATTGGAAGATAATGAATGGCTAAATCATCTTTATGAAATACATGGTTGTTGGGTGCCTATTTCTAATCGTAGCACATTTTTTGCTAGAATGAATTCCACTAGACGAAGTGAAGGCATAAATTCTTTTTTTGATAACTTTGTAACATCCACAACAAATCTTAGAGATTTTGTTGTCAAATATGAGTAAGCGTTGAAAAAAATTATGGAAAAAAAGTGATGAAAATTTTGAGTCTGAACATAAGTATCAAATAATCAATAATGAAGATTTTCTTTAAAATATGTATCAGAATTGTACACCAAAAAGGTTTTCAATAAATTCAAGGATGAATGGAGTTAAGTCAACAAATACAAGTTGAGGAAAAAGGAGATGATGGTGAATATCACAAGTACCTTGTTAGAAAAAAATTTGATGAACTCGAAGAATTTATGGTGAAGTTAAATCTGCTAACCTATACAAAAACGTGTAAATGTCAAAATTTTAAATTTGTTAGAACACTCTGTAGGCATTTTTTAAAAGTGTTTGTTCGTTCAGACGTTGATATGGTATTAAATCATTTTGTACTACTAAAATGGAAAAAAGAAGCTAACAAATTTAGAATCATGGATTCACAAGATTTTTTGAAAAATGAAAATAAAGATAAGCCAAAGGCTTTAAGACTTAGCCATATGTGTCAACAAGCTTATAAATTGGCTTGTATTGCATCATTCTCAAATAAAGCATAGTCGATTTATATGAAAGCTATAAATGAGTTAGCCAAAAAGATTTTAGAATTTTCAGAGCATCCAACCAAGACATTCCAACAAAAAGATGATCCATATATTATCATTAATTTCTTTCGATTATTACTTTTAGATCCTAATATCTCATAACCAATGGTAAGAAGAAAGATGTTAACAACTAACGTATTGAAAAGTGGTATTGAGTTAGCTTTTGATAAGAAGAAGAGAAAGTGTATATTGACAAGACCCGCCCTAATCTTCTTGGAGTCAGAGATGAATTTTAATAAATACTATACATTCTATTTTCATATTATCTTATTATAACTCTTATTAATAAAATATCATAAAAAACAGCATAAACGAACCCAGTCTTCCATCATTATTATATATTGAGACTCTATATACCATAACAACACACACACACACACACACACACACATATATATATATATATATATATATCATTTATTTATGCATATGTAATTTTACTATATGTACATATAAATATGATATGCTCACAAAATAATCTATACAATATATTTTTAGTGGTCCCAATCTCAAATATTAATAGTAAATTGCACGACGAGACCAAAAAAATATAAAAAAACAAAAAAATAATGAGCTTACGATTCAATGAGTCCATTTAATTTTTTTAAAAAATACTTTTTCATAATAGTTGTGCAAATCATTTTAAATTCATGCATCATTCATGTATCAATTACATATTAAATATATATTTTTTGCAATAAAATTAATCATTTCATATTAATAAGTATCCATAAATCATATCATATTTGACGAAAAACTTTCGTTACGCAAATAAATCAAAAACATATTCGATGGTCTTGTACTCTCGTCTAGGTAGTCAAATTCGTACCTCATGATCTCCTATTCTCGCTAAGACTTATAATCATATTATATCGTATTCTCATTCGGACAATCATAACCACTGCATTCTCATATTCTCCCTAGGACTCATATTCCTATCATAAATATATCACAACAATTTACACACACACACACACACATATATCAAATGTATGTCATGCATATCAAATTTAACATGCACGTAGATAATTATAATCATACGAATTTCAATACAATATAATTATTATCTTAAAATATATATCATGTTAGAAAAGTATTCACTCATAATATGATAATTATTTTTAGGTAGTTTTAGAATTTTTGTTGCATTTGCTCTTAAAACATATATGATTTAGAAATTAACCCTTAAAATCGATTCGAAATTTAATACACATTATAAATATAAAGATATAAATATTTTAATTTCATCACTGTGCCTCCTATTTAATTTTTAGATGTATTTTCAACTTTTCAAATATATTTCCTACATTATTACTTCCATCCATTGTTGATTTTTTTTCCTTTTTCTTTCTTTTTTCCTTCTTCTTCGTTTCTTTCCCACTTCCTCTCCCTCTCTAAATTCAATCCCAAGTTTCAATTTTTCTCTTTCATTAAGCAAACTTTCATATGTATATATATACATATAAATATAAATATAAATATATATTAATTACGTCGGTCACCTGCTTCATCAATTTTTTTTTAAAAATTAAGCCATGTATTGCATGCATTATGTCAAAACTTGGGACACGACAAACATATTTGTTTTACAAATCCAAAGAAAAGAAGGATTAAATTAACTAAATGCAGGTAAATAATATTTAAAGTTGTGATAAACATTTTCAAAATTTGAATCACTTTTATAAATTTTTGAATTTTATTGTTTGCATAAATTTAGAAAATGAAGAAACACACGAGTTAGATCAAAGTTTGAAAAGTTACGAAGAAAACTTATGTAAATTTTACTCAAAACTTTTATTAATTAAAAACTCTTTATTTTTAATATTAGTATTTATCATAATATATTTTGTTTTACAAATTTATTGCTTTACTTCTATGTTTAGGTTGCTACTATGAGTTTTGTATTGTTGCTGGTTGTTGGCTAGTTGTGTTTGCTGCGCTACTGTAGTATTGCTGTAAGGTTGCTAAGGATTCTGGTGCTTCTGGTTTTGGTTGGCTGCCTATTTGCTTGTGTGTTTTGCTACTACAACGGCTGGGAGGAGAGAACACTCTTGTTGCTAATGGCTTTGCTAATTTTGCCTTATTTGTTGAATTACTTATGTGTTTATGACTCTAGCATTTTTATTTTTATTTTTATGATATTCAATGAATAAGTTTTTATTTCCTCTTCTCCAGGACTTGCACTTTTTATGTGCAGCTCAACGTCTTGTGACTCATAAACTATTGACATTTTCCAATCATTTGTGGTCTGAACACAACCTAATAAACTTCCATTCTGAGCCATTGCCTTTGGGCTCCCTTTAATTCATTTTATAACATACTCAACTATGATTTTAAGGGGCAAAATTCTTGTATTGATTATTGTTACATCATATATTATTATTTTTTATTATTTTTCCTTTACTGCTCTCTTAATAGATATGACGGCCTAAAGAAGTTTGTTCTTTTATTTTTGGTCGAATTTTTATTTCAAAAAAATAAAATTATATTATTATAAAAGGATATAAAGAAGTTTGCCGTATTTTAATGAATAATTATATCTACTTGATGGGTAAAGAAGTTTGCTGTAGTTTATACTTACTTTCAATTTCTAATTCAATAAAACTTGAATTAAAAATTAAATAAAAATTTAACAAAAGAGATAAATAAAGAGAAAAAACCTTCATTTCGTGCAAGAATAGCTTTTAAAATGTCAAGAGATATGAAGAGAAAAAAAATAAAAGAGATTATGCAAAAGAAAAAAAATTTATAAAAGGGAGAGAAAAAAAGGTGTTGAGATAAGGAAAATAAGATTAAATAAGAAAAGAAAAAAATTAGGAAGAGATGGTAAAATTTAATACGCAAAAAAATATGACTATAAAAAGATAATAAAAAATATTTATAATTAAGTATATAAAATTTCTACATTTATTATAATTAATCCTCATTCTTAATAAATTCTTATATATATATTAGAAAAAAAGATGATAAAATTTAATGATTAGTAATAAGTGTAAAAAATTATATAATTTTCGGAGACCGAATTTGTGTGTGTGTGTGTGTGTGTGTGTGTGTGTGTGTAGTAACACCGATGCAGGGCTCATGATTCTCTTTTTACGCATCTGGTACTTCAATTCCATGATAATTGTTGTTAAAAAGTTCACATGAATAATAAAAGAAATTCCAATAAATGTAGTTTCGCTCTGGTGAAAATATTTCGAAACTTATAGAATGACTAATGCAAGTGATCAATCAGTGATCACACACGAAAGCACTAACATAGCGACGAGGGCAGCTAATGCCAGCAGGACATCACTTCTTGCACAATGATACGTTATTTGATTTAAAATACACCCGTTCCATTTCAAGTTTCAATGCTCCTGTATTTATGGTATTAAAAGATTTCACAAAAGGGTGTGATCAGGATGGGCATGGGCTTCGCATAGGGACAATCGTCGATACATCTACCCAGCCACCAATGCAGTCCAAGTTTGGTGGACAAATGCAGCCCAAAGAAAGCAGAGACCCAAAACACATCAACTTTTGGAAAACAATTTTGTATTTTTCAAGTGAAAAATACCTTAAACGTGTCTCCGGTTAGCTTTGTTGAAACCCCAAAACATTAAAAAAAAAAAAAAACAGCGTTTCCATATTTTGTTGCTTAATAGCATGCGTTTTTAATATAGACAATATACTCATTTTCTCAATACAACTATTTTATTCATTTAAAAAAATAATATAAAAATATTCATTAAAAAAAAACTACTTAAAAATAATTATCAAATACATTTTTTAATCTCAAAATATATCTTCATTAATTTTAGAAAAAAGCAGTTTTTCATAATCATCTTTGTTTCTTAATCAATAACAAGCTTATCCATTTGTATCGTTCTTTATTTTATTTTATTATTTTTTTTAAATTCATTATCGATGATGATAAAATTACAACTTATTATTGAAATTATATTCATATAGATTAAAGTAATAATATTGTATTACTATCATATATTGATATTATTTATTTATTTTCATTTTATTAAAAATTTAAGACATGTAAGAATAATATAAAATTATCATATCAATCTATTTGAATAAATTTGTACAAAATTTTGTATATATATGAGGTATAAGACTAAAGTCCTCTCCTACGACTTAATCCTATGTTTACATACGACAAAATTAATAATAAATAATTTAAATTATATCTTAAATATTTTAATTTATATTATAAAATATAAAATTAATTTATAAATTTTATTAAAATATAAGTTGAACCATTTATTATTAGTTTTGTTACGTGTTAATATTTTATTAAAAGTTAAGAATAAAAAAATAAAAAAAAAAAAATCCTAATCCTCATTGGGTATGATTTGGTCAAAAGAGAAGTAATCTAGGACTGCATTTTAACCGAGAAAGTAGGCAATGAAGCCATAACTGGTAGAAAGAGTAAGAAACTGAAAAAAGATGGTGGAAGTTTATATGCAATATTTGATGTTTTGGTGCAACCACCATTAACGTTATAGGATTAGGAAGGTTGCGTTGAATCGCATCTTTTAAGCTTGCCAATTCAATTTGGTTGCTCAACTAAATTTTGATGCTCACATGGTTTCTTTATCGGGGTTTCATTTAATTTAATTTTCTTATCATTTGGGTTTTCAATGAAACCCCATGCATAAATATGGGGGTGTTTAAATGAATTCATTCGCGAATAAAACTTCGACAGCTTGCCTTTATATTTCACGTAACAATAATAGGCCAGATCATTTTTTGGACTGCATTCATTGGTATACGGCTCGACGATTTTTTTTCTTTTTCATCTATTTGTAAATATAGATGATTTGGCCAATTATCACCATGTTGTCCGTTTTGCCATATTCAATCCTTGTCCTTGCAATTTTATTTTTAATACTCATGATTTCCAATTTTAGACTCAAAAGATCTTGCACTAATTAAGAAAATTAAATTACTTATATGACATATTTCAGACTCACTCTTGATATAAAGTTTTACTTCAATTTTATATATTAAAAATAATTAAAATTTGTAAAATTATTTCAAAATCATGACTAGTAACTTAATTCATATATTTGCATTCAACATTAAATACTGGTTTGGTATAGTTCTTTCATGAATCAAAAGGACATTCTTTTGAATGTCAAAATTTCTTTTAAATTTTTCGGTTCGTACATTGTTATTGAATAAAAGTTTTTGGTGAATTAAAAAAAGTTAGTTTGCTTCTATTAGGAAAAACCTAAAATGTAAACTTTTGCAAGTAGAGCTATTAATTTTTTTTTTTTAAACATTTATAATGTGAAAAATGCTCTAATATTGTTTTGTTAATTCCATCGCACCCCTAATAATTTAACTAGTATTTACCATGTTATAGTTGCAATGGCTATTAACCACTTTTAAAAAAGGCAAAACCCTGTTTAACTCTTTTTTACGTTATTATTATATTTGCAATCACCAGTAACTACCTTAATCGTAAAACAAAAACCTATTTAACTAGTGTTTATGTTATTACAACTGTAAATCACCATTAACCACCTTCCTTAATAATAAACAATAACCCACTTAATTAGTTTTTGTTAGAAATCTAATTTTTCATGCTGGAAATTATAATCAATATACAGTTGTACGAAAAAATTTTCAGTAAATTTTAATAGATATTATGTAAATTTTAAATAAATATAACACAAGAATATATGAATTATACCTCCATAGTTAATTTGGATAAGTGAATCGCCTCTAGTTGCCTCTAAGTGTATCCATAAGTTAGTTTTTAATAATTTTTTGATTAAATTATTAAAAATCTTAATTTAGATTTGTAATACAACTATTATAGATTTCAATAAGCTTTAAACAATTTTTCTACAACTAGAAAATTGTTCTTTACTATCCACAATTAAAAATGTATTAGAGAAAATAATTTTTCTCTTTTCTTCCTTATTTCCTTTCTTATTTTTCCTTCCTTTTATCTTAGAAAATACTAAAGAAAATATTCTTTTCTTCCTCCCCTTATAATGGTCGAAACTTCCTCTCTTATTCTCTTTATTTTTTTATTTCATTTTTCTATTTATACTTTTACATGTATTAATATATATTAATGAAAATAAACTTAGAAAACTTTCATTGGTAGTTCCAAAATCCATAAAATTTCATTCATTTATTAAAATTTTTTATTTTGTCAATTTAATTAACAATTAAGTAATAATAAATATTAATAATAAAATAAAAAAACTTAGGTGTTAAAATTCTTACCATTAATTTCTATCATTATGGATAAACATTAACAACATATTTCAAAATATTTTATATGATGCCACTTGTCAAACATATATTCAATTAAATATTTTAAAGTATTAAATTTATAAATATTAAGTATCTTAATCCACATCCTCAATTTGCACCGTAATTAAATATAAGGAAGATTTTAACATTTGCTGGCATTTGATTTTACCATTTATCAAGAAAAAAGATTTATTTGATTTAAATACTTGACAACATCTTATGGTGCCACTTGTCAAGCAAATATTAATGTGATTTATAACAATATTTATTAAATATTAATAAATTAATTAATTAATTAATTTATTAATATATAAATTAAATAATACGTTAATTAATCTTCTATATATCTGTACATTATATTTATAATATTAATAAATTACCATAATACTTTTTAACTAATGAGTACTAGTACGTTATTGTCAGAGAATAAAATTATCTTGCAATCAATTTACCAGTATAATTTAGCATTTATTAGTACTAAATGTCATTAATTAGTTTAATAATATTTATTTATTTATCATCATGTAACTGGTTATTTTGCGTAACTATTTAAGTTTACTGTGAACTAGACATTAGTTAATACGAACTCTTTGTATTATTTTGATATAAC
This sequence comes from Swietenia macrophylla, assembly GCA_032401905.1. NCBI lineage: Eukaryota > Viridiplantae > Streptophyta > Magnoliopsida > Sapindales > Meliaceae > Swietenia > Swietenia macrophylla. The sequence goes on along the minus strand of CP135584.1, from coordinate 4,551,319 downwards.
TTATTATAACTGAAGATTTCAATGATTATGAGTGACTTCTAGCAAGATATCATGACTTACCCTTCAAAACATAAAGAATAAATTTTCAAATAAACCTATGTCGTCGTACTTGGATGTGAAAATTCCTTTGCTATCGACTCCGAATCGAGTGTAAGTTATAGAATCATCAAACTTCTAACTAAATCATAAGGTTGGGAACTCAATCACATGCTAGATTTATATATTCACAAAACTTGTTTTTTGATATTAAGTACTCTGACTTGATATTCTATTTTCGTGCATGTCATTCCCACCTAAAATCTTAAACTTAATTATTTAAGCTAACAAATTATGTTATATTTTTAATCATCACTTGTCCTCGTGCAATAAAAATATATTGCTATCAAGTTTTTTTCACCATGTGTAGCTAGCTTAGTATAATATACGTAAGTGAATGATGTGATTTAGTGCAGAAAGTAACCGTGATACCTTTGTTGAAAAGGCTAACGATATACTAGTACGACTATGTGATGAATCATTGAATGTGGATAATTACCCATGCATTTTGTCACATTTAGTCACGTTTAGTAATATATTATCTAATGCATTACTTATGTTCATACTCTTGTGACATAAGATTTGCCGCCTAATTATTAGCATTATATATTAAGTAGTGGTAGCAAACTGAACATGCTAGTCATGCAATATCATTGTCTCTAACGACATCACTTTAACCAAAAATAAATTTAGATATACTTGAATTAGAGACTTTGTACTCATATCTATAACTCTTTGCAGATAAAATCTCGATATATAATAAATCACGGGATCTCATTTTATATATAATTAAAAAATAACAATTAAATAATTACAAAATAAAATAATTATTATTTTATTAATTATAAATATTTTTATATCTAATTACAATATATATATATATATATATATATATATATATAGAGAGAGAGAGAGAGAGAAAGGAAGGAATGAATCTCTAAATATAATAACACGAATGATTCTAAAGAATATGTCCAATGAACTCTTGCTTGCATTAAAGTCAATCACTATAATAATCAATACCTATTTTCTCAAGATAGTGATTCAATTGTTATTATGTCACAAGTTTAGTGAGTCATCACATTATTTATTGACGAAATCTTTTACACGACTAATTGTTTATTAGTAATAAACTCTTTAATCAAGTGATATTTTTGCTGAATATGTTTAAGTTTCTGATGAGACTTAAGTTACTTAGCATGTGTTATAACTCCATTTTTATCATAGTACAAAGATACTGTATTAAAAATGGAAGCAACCATTTCGAGTTCACTTATGAACTTATGGATCTAAATAACCTCTTTTGCAATTTCAAAAATAACAATATATTTAACTTATATAGTGGAGTCAACTATAATAGTTTGCTCGAAACTTTTTCAATTAATAGCTCTCCTATTATACATGAAAATAAATGCGGACATAGAGTTTGTATTATCTATGTCTAATTGAAAGTTAGAATCAATATAATCATCAAGCTTTAATTCACCACTTAATAGGTCAATATTAAATCCTTAGCCCTTGTTAAATATTTAAGGATTCTTTTAACTGCAGCTTAGTGTTATTCTCTAGAATTTGCCTAATATCTACTTGTAACACTTGCAATATATGCTATATCAGGTTTGGTACATAACATAGCATATAAGGCTATCTATCACCGAAATATAAGGAATTTTTTTCATACACTTTCGCTCAACTTTAGTCTTGGTTTTCATATCTTTCGAAAGATTAACACCATGACTGCAGGTAAGAAACACTTTTTAGAGTTATCCATATTGAACTTTTTTAGTACTTTTACTCTGTTTTTATAGAGGTAAATACCTAAAATATAGGTTACTTGTCCCATATCTTTCATGGAAAACACATTAGATTATTATAATTTAACCTCAATTAACATAGCCACCCATATCATTGTTAATAAGAAGTATGTTATCTACATACTTGCTAACAAAAAGTATGTCATCTACAAATAATACAAGAAATGTGATGGCATTGTTAGTCTCTTTCTTGTGGACACAAGGTTCTTCAATATTTTTAATAAAGTCAAATGACTTGACTGCATTATCAAATCGTTTGTTCTAACTTTTGGAAAGTTGTTTTCATTTATATATGGATTTATACATTTTACATACTTTATGATTATCTATAGAAACAAACCCCGTAAGTTGTTGTATATATATGGTCTCCTCAATAAAACCATTAAGAAAGTAGTATTGCTATCAGCGAAAAAGTTTCCTCATAGTCAATGGCATATTTTTAAGCATAACCATTCGTCACGAGCTTTACTTTAAAAATCTTAATTTTTTTTTTTATCTTTGTTAATTTTTCTTTTGTAAATCCATTTACAACTACTAGGAATAATTTTTTCCAATGAATCAACAAGTGACCACATTTGGTTGGCATACATGGAGTCCATCTCGGATTTCATGGCTTTAAGCCATTTTCTAGAATCAATATCTGATATTACCTTTTCTTAAGTTCTATGATCATCTCTTTGTTTATCTTCTCTTATGATAAATGATTCAAAATTATTATTAGAAAAAATAAATACGTCTGTGAAGAACGCAATATTATAGTGAGTTTACATAAAAGTTAGTCTATAAAAGACTGAACATTAGAATGAATAGGTTCATCTGAATTAATAGGCTTATCTATCTGAGGTTGGCAAATACTATGCTCTTTAAATTCTTCTAAAAGTTTGATTTTTCTACTTATATTACTTTCATTTATGAATTAACTCTCGAAGAATTGTGCATCTCTATCGATTAAAATTTTTTGATAAGTAGAAAAGTAGAAATAATATTCTAAACTATCTTTAGAATAACCTTTAAATTGACATTTTTTAGATTTTACATCCAAATTTTCAGGTTTAACAATTTTAACCAAAGCTAGACAACTCCAAGACTTTATATGATTGAAGTTTAGTAGTTTCTTATACTATATCTTATACGGTGTTTTAAGAATTGTTTTGGGTGCAATCCTATTTAAGATATAAATTGCAATATTAAGAGTATATCCCCAAAGATTTGTAGAAAAGTTTGTAAACTCATCATGGACTGTACCATATCAAATAAGATATGATTCCTTCTTTCTAATATACCATTATATTGAGGTATACAAGAAGGTGTTAGTTGAAAGATTATGCCACTAAACTTACGGAAATTTATAAACTCAGTATTCGAGTATTCTTCACCACGATCAGATCGTATAGCTTTCATACTCTTTCTTGCCTATTTCTCTATTTTTGGTTTAAATTTTTTGAACTTTTTAAATAAATTTGATTTGTACTTTATTAAATACACATAACTATATCGTAAAAAATTATTAGTAAAAGTTATGAAATATCAAAAATCACCTTTGGCCATTTTACTAAATAGATCATATACATCAATATGGACTAATTCAAGCACTTCACTGGCTTTATTCTATTGATCAACAAATGATTATTTGATTATATTTCCTTGAAGATAGGATTCACAAATTATATAAGGTTCAAAACCTAATAGCCTTATAAGTCCATCATTACTCATTTTATTAATCATTTTCTCTTCAATGTGTCCTAATTAATAATGCCATATAATTCTTGAATTAATATCATTTTTAGATCTTTGCTTATTAATGGTATTTGTCATGTTAATTTTAATTATTTAAAGAACATATAATCCATTTACATTCAAACCAGTACCAACTAATTTATTTCTTAAATAAATATAATATTCATATCCATCGAAAGTAAAAGTGTAACCATATTTATGCAATTATTTAACAAACAAAATATTTTTATTAGTTGTATTAAAATACAGTATAAAAGTATAGCATGATGGCAAAACAAGTTTACAAGATCCTGAATATCTGGTAGCAATTGTTGCTCTATTTGCCTTCTTTAATATGGTTGGACCCTATTCGATTAACTTTTTACTCTAAAGGTCTTGTAATGACATACAAATATGTGAAATGGTGGCTAAATCTATAATCTAGGCATTTGAATTTGAACTAGCACTTAATTTAGTTTAATAATATGACAAGAAAACATACCTAACATTTTCTTTGTGTTTAAGCTTTCTAAATAGATAGGACAATTCTTTTTCCAGCCTCCGAGCTTCTTGCATTTATGATACTCATCTTTAGCCTAACTTTTCTTACTAGGTTTAGCCTTACTCTTTTTCTTTGAGACGCCTCCTTTGAATCTATACCCGAAGGTCTTTTTGCCTTTTTTCTTCAAAAATGTCTTATTAGATAATATTGTGGTAAGAACAATCTCTCTCCCTTTTCTTTGTATAAGTTTTCTTATGATAAAAGATAATCTCTTTCAAAAGTTCAGGAAGAATGTTTTTCAATTTATTCATATTATTATTTGTAATAAATAAATCAAAACTCTAAGGAATGAATTGAATGATCAGAACCATCTATAGTCCAAAGTCCTTGGTAAACCCTAAGGTATCAAGTTGCCTAATAAGATTTACCATCTTTAAAATGTGTGGCTCAAAAGGTACTCTTTTGTTAAGTCTCATTCCAAACAAGGCAGCAGATAACTCATATCGCTTAGGCATCTTGTATGTCCCCATTTTGAGCCTATAAGTCATCATTTATCGAGGCCATCACATATGATCTAACTTTTAGATTATTATCATTCCATCTTTGGAATGAATCTCTCTCTTTCTCTCTCTCTCTAGCAAAGCATTTACAAAAAGGGCTATATGCATAGGCTCATTAAGGTTATAGCTGAACTTTTTAGAATCTAAAACTATTTTGAGATTTTTATATTAGACCTTCAAGTTAGGTCTGGCCAGTTTATGAGCGTTAAGTATTTTAGGAAAAAGGTTAGATATTTTTTTATTTCAATTGATTGAATTTTTTACATTTATGTGAAATTAAAGGGAAAAAAAATACATCAGTATGTATGTTTATATATCAAATCATTCAATTATGAACTTTAAATTGGATGATGCTCTCACTACTTAAATTAAATCTTATACACCCTCAAATATGATAATTGTAGTCATATTACAGATTTTTTATGGATGATCATATTATTATCAAATTTATATAATCCACTTAATAGTTAATGGTATAATAAATCTAATAAGTCAGAAACTCATTTTTATTTACAACTTCTTATAAGATATGATCAATTTATCTCTAAATTTATGACACCTTACTTTGCATTTATTGGTGCCAAATCTAGTTAGGCTAGACCCAACGTTTTTTCATAAATAGGTATGTTATTAGACTTCTCACCTTATAGTTATTGGTAGTCCAATGCACCTTGTGAAGAAACATGCTAACTAGATCACGATATTTTGTTAGGACCCTTACCTAACAATTATTGAGTTTTCTCTATCAAAAATACTTATAATCTATTGACTGTATTGGAAAGTTTAAGTCTAATTTTTATGAACAAATAAGAGAGATTTTATAAATCCTATTTTATTCAATATATCATTATATATTTTACAATTTATGTTCAATAACAAAATTTAATCCTATATCATTTCAAAAATATTTTTAACATTGAATCCTTATTCGTTATTAATTAATAGAATTAATATATAATAAATTAACAATTTAATTTATTATTATAGCAATAATTACAATATTTTCATGTTAATATATGCTCATCTTATTACTCCTATTAGAATTCTATTAATTCTATTTGAATTAAAACTATTAGAATCAATATTTAAATAATTTTAATTTAGAGCAATTATTTTATTTGATTAGAATAATTCTAATCCTAAAATTTTAATTTCACTAAAAAAAAATACAAATCAAATTAGTTTTAATAAGAATTGTGATAACAAATTTAACATTATTGATGGGTGAAAGTTTTCGACCAATTTTTTAAAAAAATCTAAATCGGTCTCTACATGACAAATGACAAAAATACCCCTTAATAGACCATTTTTTTGCAATTACCATATATTCAACACAATTTAATATATTTCAAAAATACATTAAACCCATGATTAACACATTAATTAACAAGAAATGAATTAAATTCCACACAAAATAATTTTATGCAATTTCAATTTCATTTCATAACATAATACAATATTATGCATAATTTAGAATATACGACAATTTTGCATATTCTTTATATTACCAAAATGTATCATATGCGTCAAAACAAATTCATATTCATCATATTTAATGTCCAAACATTTCAAATATATTTAGAAGCATGTTACTACATATTAATCATTATTAATCATAATATAATAACATTTATTTACACAAAATCATCATAAATCATATTTTTCATGATTTTTTATTTTATTATCAACATAATAAAATATTTTGATGATATTACATGTATAATCAAATTGTTCACAAACAAATCACAATTCTTATATTTGTATGAACATATATACAACATCCAATGCATGAATTTTTTAAAATTTGACATAAATATCAGTCTAGGCTCTAATACCATTGATAGAAATCTATTTTGTTGTGCCAAAAATTAAAACCATTATATAATTGTACGAAAATTTTTTTGATTGATGTTAATAGATATTATACAAATTTTAAATAAACATAATACAAGGATAAAAGAATTACACTCCTATAATTGATTCAGATGAGCGAACCATCTTCAGTTGTCTTAAAAGTATTCACAGGTCAATTTTTGATGATTTTTTTTTATTAAAGTATTGGAAGGCTTGATTTAAATTTGTAATACAACAATTACAAGTTTTAACAAATCTTGAATAATTTTTCTATAACTAAAAAATATTAACTATCAAGAATTAAGAAAGTATTAGAGAAAATATTTTTTATCTTCTCTTTCTTATTTCTTTCTTTTTTTTTTCCTTCATTTTCTCTTAAAAAATACTGAACAAAATATTCTTTTCTTCCTCCCCCTATAATGGTGGAATCTTCCTCTCTCATTCTTTTTTTTTTATTTCATTTTTCTATTTATACTTACACAATATATCAATGTACATTAATGAAAATACGCTTAGCAAAATTTCATTGATAAATTTCAAAATCCATGAAAGTTAATTCATTTATTAAAATTTTTTATTTTATCAATTTACTTAATAATTAAATAATAATAATAAATATTAATAATGAAATAAAAAATTTAGATGTCAAAATCTTTACTATTTATTTCTATCATTATGAATAAATATTTACAAGATTTTGACACTTGGCTACTTTACATGATGCCACTTGTCAAATAAGCATTCAATTAAATATTATAAAATATTTGATTTATAAATATTAAGTTTCTTAATTCACATCCTTGATTTTCATCATAATGAATATGGATGAGAAAAATTTTGACACTTGAAAATATTTGATTTTACTATTTATTAAAGAAAAATTTATTTAATTTAAACACTTGATAACATCTTATTGTGTCACTTATCAAACAAATATTAATTTGATTTATAATAATATTTATTAAATATTAATAAATAAACTAATTTATTTATTAATATATAAATTAAACAATATATTAATCAGTCTTTCATATATCCGTAAATCACATTTATGATATTAATAAATTACCAAAATATTTTTCAACTAATGGGTGCTAGCGCATTATTATTAAAGAATTTATTCATTACATTTAAATATTAAAATTGTCTTTCGATCAATTTATTAATGTAATTTAATATTTATTAATACTAAATATTATTAACTAATTTAATGATATTTATTTATTTATCGTCATTAATTGGTTACAGTGTGTGATCCCTTTGTTCATCATGAACTAGATATGAACTAATATAAACTCTTTCGTATTATTTCTATACTTCTTATTGTAAATGAAGATTTCAATGATCATGAGTAATCTCTAATAAAATATCATGACCCCCATAACATAGAGAATATGTTTTTGGATAAAATCAAATAGTCGTAGTTATTTGTAGTAAAATCTCTTTATTGTTAACTCCTGATTGAGCGTAGGTCACTGAATTGTTAAACCCCTAACTCAATCATAGGGTTGGAAACTCAATCATATGCAAAATTTGTATATCCACAAAACTCACTTTTGGATATGAATAGTTTGACCAAAGATTTTGTTTTTATGTATGATATTCCCACTTAAAATCTCAAACTCAATTATTTAAACTATCATTTTTTATTTTTTATCATCATCTGCCTTGATACATTAGAACACTTTACCATCAAGTTTTTTTCATCAGGCATGGCTAGTTTACTACGATATATACAAGTGAACAATGTGCCTCAGCGAAGAGAATAACCATGATACCTCAAGTTAAAAAACTAACAGTAAATTAGTATGATTATGTAAAAAATCATTGACTGTAGATAATCATCCATGTGTTTTATCACATGTGGTCACGTTTAGTAACATGATTTGTAACATACTGCCTATATTCATACTTTTGTGATAGACACTTATTGGCCTAACTATTAGCATCATATACTAATCATTAGTAGCAAATCAAATATGCTAGTCATGTAATAACACTATCTTTAATGACATCACCTCAATCGAGAATAAATTTGGATGTATTTAAATTAGAGACTCTATACTAACATCTACAACTCTTTGTAGATAGAATCTTGACATATAATATATTATGATATCTCATTTTGTATGTAATTAAAGACTAACAATTGAATAACCTCAAAATAAAATAATTATTATTTTATTAATTATAAATATTTTTATAACTAATTGTAAAAATATATATACAAAGGAATGATATTCTCGAACTTAATGACATGATTAGTTTTAGAGTATATCTCTAACAATTTTTTTATTATAATAATAACCATTAACCATCTATGCAACGTACTCTTTACTTAAATTTGTTTTTTTGTATGTAAGTTTATATTTTCTACTTTTTTCTAATTTCTTTTTTAAAATAATTGATTATCTTTAGATGTTTAATTTATTTAGTTTTTTTGTTATGTATGTCTTTGTTAATTGATTATATTTTTATGTTTAATTTATAATTTATTTTTGGCATATTAATTTTTTTTTTGACAGTGCTTGATAGAACTACCTCGACTACTTCTTAAAGTCTAAGATGAATTCTAATAGTTACTATACATTCTATTTTCATATTATTTTCTTATAATTCTTATGTGATAAATTACCATGAAAAATAGCATAAATAGCCTTAACCATCCATCATTATCATACATTAAGGCTTAAAATCGTAACATAACATATATATATATATATAATTTGTTTACATATATGTGATTATATTACATATATATATATATATATATAAACATGATATATTTACAAAATAATCCATGCAGTATGTCTAGTGGTCTTAACCTTAAATGTTAACTGTACATTGTGCGAATCTTGCGAAATTTAAAAAATAAAATAGGAAAAGAGAAAAAATAATGAGCTTGGAGTTCAATAAGTGAATTTAATTTTTATAAAAATTCTTTTTATAAATAATTATGCAATCTTTTTAAATTCATACATCACTCATGCATTGATCACATGCTAAACAATTTTTATAATAAAATTAATTATTTCACATTAATAATTATCTATAAATCATATTATAGTTAGCAAAAAGAATCTTTGCCTAAGCAAATAAATCAAAAATATACTCAACTACCTCTTACTCTTGTTTGGATAGTTAAATTCATACCCTACAACCTTGTATTTTCACCAAGACTCATAATCATATCATAAACATACCCGATAGTCTCATATTCTTATCCGACCAATCATAACCATATTCCATAATCTCGTATTCTTGCTAAAGCTCATACTCATACTCACATCATTTTACCATAATTTATATATCAAACATATGTTATGGATGTCAAATTATCATGTCATGTCAAATTTATTATGTATATAAATAATTGTAATCATATGAATTTCAATACAATATAATTATTATACTAATACACACATATATATATATATATATATATATGTTACTTTAAAAAAAATATTCATAATCCGATAATTATTTGTGGATAGTTTTAGAATTTTTAGTGTTTCTACCCTTGCACTTGCTCTTAAAACATATAAGATTCAAAAATTGACCATCAAAACTGATTCAAAATTTAATATACATTATAAATATGAAGACATAAATATTTTAATTTTATTATTGTACCATCCATTTAATTTTTAAATATATTTTTAATCTCTCAAATATATTTTTTGTATTATTCTGTTCGTTGCTGTCAAAAAATTTTTTTTGCCTTTCTCACTTTCTCTCAATTTTGCTTTCTCTACTTTACTAAATTCAATTCAAAGTTTCAATTTTCTCCTTCATTAAGCAAACTCATATGCATACATATATATATATATATATATATATATATATATATATATATATAATGTCATTCACCAATTAAAATGGAATGCCCTACATGCTTCATCTTATTTTAATTAGCTGTCTACTTCATTAATTTTCTTTTAAAATAGAGCCATGTATTACAGTGCTCTTAATATTCTATGATAAAAACTAAAATATTTTTCTTTCAATAGTATTTTTAAAATTCTAGAATTGAAATGATTTTTTTCAACAATACTATTAATTTATGATACAATAAATTTTTAATACATTGTTTTTAGTAATTTAATTAATAAAAATGCTTTTAAAATTTTATAACCAAATAATATATTAATTCAAAAATGTATTCAAAAGAGGTATTTTAATTGACAATTAAACAATTAAATTTTTTTCTCCTTCCAAAAGCTCAATACATAAAAGCTACACTCACAAAACATCTAATTCTAGAAAGTTTATTTGAAAGTTATACCAAATGAATTCTAAGTGAAAAACTATTAAGTTTAAATTTTATTGAAGTAAGGCCTAATTACTTAGTTTTTAGCTTAACTATTAAGTTAAAAACAAATGCTTTCAAAATACAATTGAAATTGAATTATATTTAGACTTTAGATGAAAAACAAACATGCACTTAATTTTAAAACATTTGGTTATCAAATAATATTAGTCTTTACCCTTTTACTTGCATTTAATGTCTATTTTTTTCCTTTTTTTGTGTAAAATTTGTAAAAATATAATTTTTTGCATATAATTTAAATGATAAACATAAATATTTATCTCTAAATTATTTTTTTAAATATCCCGATACGTGTTGAAGAAATTATTTTTTTATAGTTAGATTAAAATATTAGAAAAGAAAGAGGCAGCACATGCACTTATGATGTATTAAAAACTTCTTTAGTTTGTAAATATGCTTCGTATAATAAGAGTCAAGTAAAATTGTTCATCGTCGATTATTCCTTCAATAAAAAAAAAAATACTTAGAACCGCGTTTACTTTCCTTGTCGTGAAGACTGTAGGTGGGGGACGGTTAATTCTGATATTTAAAATATTTTTGAGTTGTATAACGTGCGAGTATGCGTACATGTTGATTGATTGATAAACAACAAAAAAAAATGACAAAACAATATTCAAATCGTGCGTGCATATCTTATCATAAATAAAAGCGATAGTTGATGCACGGGAATCTAATCTTTGTGGTCAACAACAGCTTGCAAAGAATCTGAACAAAACCAGATGACTGCATCCACAAACATAGTTCTCCAACTGTAAACGACAAGACGCATCTGCCGTCTGATTCCAAATCTTTGTCTTTTCTTTTCCTTAAAACCATTAAAATATTCTCGATTACCGGTCAGACGCAGCTGTGAAAGCCCTTTGTTTTCGTTGTTGATATCACATACATACATACATACAGACATAGCTAAGAAAGAAATACTGCCAGTATTGCAACATTTTCCACTAAGTTGACACAAGTATTAAATATTGTTAACATCTTAATTAAGATTTTGGGGTGGTGGTGATGATAATCATGATGTTAAATTTGAGTAAATTCCGTAAAGATGAATAGCACACCGACAGAATTGAAGGTTAAGCAGGTGATTAGGTAGGGCGGGTTAATTAAACCTAACAAGACATGCAATATTGTTGCATATATTACATGATCATGTTCTTAGCTTTTGTTTTTGCTTCTTTTCTTTCCTTTCCTTTCCTTTTCTTTTCTTTTCTTTTTTTTTTTTTAATGTGATTGAGAGTGGAGCAAGTGGCAGTGGGTGTGGGGATGGATGCTCGTTAATTATGCCGTGCTTATCTTTTTATCTACTTCCTTTTGCTTTTCAAGAATCAAGACAAACAGGTTAGATACTGGAATTGGATGGTGTATGCCAGCCATTTATATTATTGTTATTATTGATTGAGTCAGGTCATCTGCTTTTTTAGGTTTCATATTTATTTTTCAAGTCGCCTTGATCCTGTCTTCAACCTATTTTTTTCACGTTTCCATGTATGCTAACAACTCAAAACAAAAGAAAATGCAAACCAAGAGAGATTGATTGTATTATAACAGTTGGAATTTGTAAATTTAGATCAAATAAAGATCGAAATTAATTGATGCAGCACTCGTTCAAATGTTCAAAAGTTTGAATTATGAATTCATAGCCAAGATTTTTATATGATGTTCAATATTATTGTGATGTCATAGATTTGGATTATGGCCAAGAAAAGTAATTATAATTGGAAGAATAGGCTTAGGAGTCGAGTCTAATACAAATTATAGAAGATGATTAGTAGTAGGAATATAGTTAAGAAATATTGCTTTCAAGCAGCTGTTTATGGTCCACCACTAACCCTATCTTTGGGCAAATAAAATTTCCAAGTTAGATGTGATTCCTCTTTCCTTTAGGTTTGTGAAAGCTAAACTAATCAAATATATAAATTGACTGGACTTGCCATTTGGAAATGTCGATCCTACAAGTCATAAAATTGGAAAATAATATTCATTCATATAAGAAAAAGAAACCCATTAAGAATTTGTCTCCCCAAAACATGGAAATTGAAATGATTCAAACCAAAAATAGTACTAAAATTTCTGAAGTGGAATTCCAATTTGCATCTTCTACCATATTGTCTGCTAAACGTGTCACTGAAATTAGTCTCGATCGGCAAAGTCTAGAAATTGTTGGTTTCAAACACGTGTAATGTTATTAGAATGATTTGAATGATGCCATCCGAATTGCCAGTCGTGTTGTGTTTGCCGGTCTTTGTCATTAATAGTTTATATTGACAAGACTTCACTAACCCAAAAAAGCATAAAACAATAAAAATAAAAACCATTTTTATGAGATGACAAACATACAGGCAGAAGTGGAGTCGGTGGGAAAAGCACGTCTTCCAAACTTCCTTTGCATTTTCATGTGAAAAAAAAAAGTCACAGCAATGAAGATAGAACATGTAAGTCTTATTTTCATAAAATAACGAAGGTAACTTTATAAAGTGTCTACTAATTTGGATAGGTTATTGAATTAATGATACCCGTATGGATTGAAATATTGAGATTGAGTTTTATTAAGTGTTAATTGATTGGTCGCACTTTTTTTTTTTTTAAGAAACAAGCTAAATACCATATTATTTATGATATAAACTTATCAATTACATAGTGTTATTGTGTTAACACTAATTAAATTATAATAATGATAATAATAAACAAAATTAATCCCATGTCATGTTAATCGACACTATCAATAATTGTTGATTTTATACTGAATAATAATTATATATATATATATATATTTTTTTATTTGATAATTGTATACAAGTAACAAGTCAATTATTTTATCAATTATCAATTGTGATATAAATTTCATGTGTAATTCATAATTAATGACCCTTTAAATGAACCCCTTCTTAATATGCTCAAAATGGAATTTTCCATGGAAACTACTTCTACGTATATATTTAATTCTTTAATGAATATATATATATATATATATATTATCTTGTTCTATATTCTATATATATATATATATATATATTGCTCTGTATTTACAGCGGCATCTAAAGTAAGCGTATCTTTTTGTTAACTAATAATAAATCCAATCGTCCATGCTGTTCAGTTCAGCTAACAGTAGACAATAAATAAAATAAAATAAAGAAAAAGCGGCCGAATTCTGAAGAACAGACCATCGGTTTTATCTACTTCAAATGTTGGATCGTTCAGTCAGCCGAATCTTTTGTCTATTGTACAAAGATTCCTCTCATTGCCGTCGCCGGCCTCCCATTTCGTGTTGTCTGCTTGCTTTTGCTACGCACCGTCTCGAACTTTCTTCGTCTATTTTTGGAATTCGTCAAGAAGTTGTATCATTGTATGTATTTATTTATTTATCGTTTATAACTGTACCTTATGGACGCGTGTCGTGTAAAGGGCCGCCGAGTGTCAACTTATTATCCTCCACTAAATTTTATAAAAATAATAATAAGAAAATTAAAACACAATGGCACGTACCATGTGAACCCAAATTTCACACAAACCCCTATATTTTATATTATATGTTTTGATTTAATCCATGTTTAATTATATACAAAATTTAGAAAGAGAGGGTCTATTTAAACCCTGAATATACTTTGAACACTAATTTTTTTAAATAATTATTTTTTAAATAAGAACACTCATAATTTAATTTATTATCAAGAATAATTTAACTTAATTGAATAAAATTTTATTATCCAGACATGCATATAAGACATATAATATAGATTTTAAAGAGTTTTTTCTCCAATAATTTAAAATTATTTGTTACCAAGTACTTGTCAATTATGCTTATTTTAATATTTTTCTTTGATAAGTTTTGTTATTTTTTTATTTTGATTTTTAAAATTTTTATTTCAAAGAAAAAATCAAGCATTCTCAATATTTTTATGAGTGCTAATTTGCACAATAGAAAAATTTTAACTAAAGGTGCATGTTGTAAATATCAATTTTTTGATTTTTTTTTTCTTTTACATGGGTGTGGAGGATAAAAGGCTGTGAAGAGTACATTTTAGGGTGCAAATAGAGTTGTGCTTTTTAAATTCTAAATTAAAAAAATTTTAATTAAATAAAAAATTTTAAAATTAATTAAACAAAGACTAAATTTTATTTAAAAATTTATTATTATATTATATTTTATTGACTGTCGTAATAATATTTGCAAATAAAATTTATTAGTATTTTTTTGTATATACTTAATATTTTATTGCATAAAGTTAGGGTGCATCTGTATTATCTCCCAAACCCGAGGGGGGCATCTGTCAATATCCCATAATCAAATAAATAAACTCAAATGGCAGACGATTTCTAATGGTCATTATCCAGACACTTCGGGGAAAATACACTGATGATGCTTCAAGCAAAATCTACACCTTTGACACGTTGCTTGCACTTGTACCTATCTTAACATATCCACCGTTCAATTTCTCATCGCATCTCATCAGTGTCGTGACTCAAACTGTCGATCTTAGTACATGGTTAAGTCATAATATTGTTTGTGGCCGTCTGATTTGCACCAATCGGTTCCTTATCTATCAGGATTTGTCAATGTTTTGTAGCGACGGAAGATCAGAAGCATGTGATTAAGTTTTTCAATAGCACGATCCGCACAGCACGGCAGTCCTCATGGAAAGCAAAAGGCAGGACGACATGGATGACATTGACATACACCGAACAATCAGCTAAACCATGTGACTGCTTTTAAACGTCCATCCCACTTGAATGTTAGGGGCCAACACATGGTCCCACTTCGAAAAACGTATCAATCTTTCTAGCTACCAAAACTGGAAGAATTAAAAACGAACAAAAAAAATTGCAGAAGTCGTCACGTGGAAACGTGAAAGGAAGGGCAAGTTGTCAGATTTTGATTTTCGAGGAGCGGCTAAAGAGCTGACGCGGCGCCTGCCCGGCCCAGCCTATAGAACCGGGAAACTAGCGGCTGAGTAACGTTAGACTTGGACATCTCACCTCTCGAGTCATGAATATGCCTAATTGCTCACTCTTTATTTTAGACGGTTGTTTTGTTTGTTTAGTTTGGTTTAGTCGTTGCTTCTCGAATGTGTCGGCGCGCCAATTAATAGCAAGCTGGATAGGGTTGGCACAGCAGTTTTGCTTTAATCGGCTGCTTTATTCGATAGCCGGGCCGGGACCTTATATTTCACAACAATTTTGCCGACTTCAACCACCCATTTATTCAAATTAAATTAAACGTGATTTTTTTAACCTAAAGAATATTTATTTTTAAAAAGATAAACACTGTTATTTGGAGTATTTGCACCAATCTTTGATATTGAACGATAATGCACCCTTACCAATAACTAAATATCAGAAATATAATGGGTGGGCTGAGGTAATTAACGATGGTGAAGAACATGGAGGAAGTTGGCCTTTTTTGTTGGTGGGGTTGTGAGAGTGTGTGGAAAAGTGGGGATGAATGATGGGTAATGAGAAATGGGTGTCCCCCACTTGGCCAATTTAGATACTTAGAATTTGGGTGCTTAGAAGGGATTTGGATAAATTGAATGAGCATGAGGAGCTCCTCCACCAATGAATCGAGGTAGTTGATAAATGGGAGGTGGAAACTCGGATGGGACCAAAATATCATGTTTTATTTATGCCATTTTCTAATTCCCAGTCACGTGCTATCCATCTCATCCTCGTGCTTCATTGTACATGATTAATACAGTACTTGTCTTTCAAATTTGTCTAACCCTGCCACCGTCTACTTTTATTATATTTAATTCGCGCTATTTATTTTATAAAATTGATCAATTAAATATTTCTCCTTTTTATAATTAAAATAAAATTAAAAATACCAAGATTCAAGTATTATAAACTGATATATAAAATGGCACATTCCTATAAAATTCCAACCACTTAGGTTCTTTTGCCTGACGTTAAAATAATCATTCGGTTTGATTTTTCCTTCTTCTATGTTTGTTTCTTATATTGAGTGAGAATTATCTACAGATGATTTTCATTGCTGGTTATAGTTGTTGTTTTGATTGATATAACAAAAATTAGGACCAATTTTATAATTTTGAACCAATAAAATCAATATATATACACAACTAATTTTGTTAAAATAATAGCATGCTGTTGATTTTACTATAATTAATTTAATAATCTAGAATATGATCATGATTCAAACAAGTCTTTCATAAATCATGAATTATTATAAAAATAACGTCCAAAGTATAATGTGAGTAATGCATTTAAAATAAAATTATAATATTAAAAAACATGCTCGTTAGTGCATCTTAAAATTATTTTTTAAAATAAAAATCAATGAAAATATGTTTGGTATTATTTTTATAAATTAGTAAAGTGATTGCTTCTAGAAAAAATTTGTAATTAATTTCAAAAAATAAATTTAAAAATAATAAAAAGTTAAGTTTTACTTACAATAATTGAAAACAATATCAATATTTCCTTTATTTTTCTTTTCAAAACAATTTAAAAAAGCAGGTCAATTTAGGTCACCCAGTACCATTAATTAAAAAAAAAAATTGAATTTCATAAAATAATTATTTCATGACAAACAAGCATACAAAATAAACTATCATTTTCTTGTTACTTTTTTTTTCTTATATAACCATTCAAAAATCAGTTATTATATTGATATTAATTATTTTAATTTTAATTTTTCTTCCGTTTAATTACATAACAAAAATTTAGTTACTGGTGTTGTATTTTTCTTTATTAGAATTATGAAGTGTATTCTTCTCTCATTAATTAAAAATTTAAGGAAAAACCTCTCTCCTTATTTACAGATTTTTGTTAGCCAATGCCATAATCAGGAATAGCAATGGTGTAAATTTGAAACAAATACCTTCAAATTTATTTCTATGTTCATTAAGAAAATTTAATATTAAATTCGCATTAATTCCTTTGCGAGTTTGATATTTCATTACTAAATCTATTTAAATAAATTTTAATAATTATTAAATTTAAATGAATATTCATAAATTTTTAATAAATTTTTTTGTATTTTTAAATTATACTTATAATATTATTAAATATTAAATTTAAATTTATAAATTATCTAACTAAAACTATAAATTTTCAGATTAAATCAAAAATAAAATATATTATTTACATAAAATATTAAATACATTTAATATAAAATAAAATTGATTATAATTTCATAAAAAAATAAAATAATTTTTTTACAAATTCATACATAAATATTATAAATTTAAAATAAAAGTTTACAAACTTAGAAATTCAAAAAAAAAAGAATGACAAAAATATTTCTTAATCTAATCTTGCAAATAAGATGATGGGTTTAATATATTGTGTATAGCACTACAAGTGCAATGATTGTTTTCATTATCAAATTTTTTGTTGAGTTGTCATGATTATAGATACACTAGTTATATAATCATATATATTTAATTAATTAACTTTTTATTAATTTTTTTATAATAAATTTAAGAGTATAGGTAGATAACAAATTTGAAAGAATTAAAAAAATTATTGAATTTTGAGAACATAATAAAGATGAACTATTTATAAAATATTATAAGTATTAAAGTTATAGTCATCAAATTTTAAAAATTTTAGAAATATCCTCAGTAACATTAATTATAATAAATTTATAATTTTAAAAGAATAAAAAATATAAAATTAATAATTTTATTTTATTCTATTGTAACAGGTTTGTATATACCTACTGTATATGTTCATGGAAATCTATTTACAATGGTATGCTTTCTAAATTCGCTATGAGTTTCAATTTTTTTTCTTAAACCTATCCTAAATTTGTTAAGTAACATATTAAATTCGTATTGTAAGGAACTAATACTAGCAAATTTGTTAGTTTGCGAATAAAATTCTCCTTCTTAAATAAAATTAAAGTTGACATTTTAAGACCCAAATTTTATGAATATAATTTGTCTTTAAGAACCATCATATTATTAATCTAAACTTGCATAAATCAATAACTTAACGTGTAAGTATTAGAAATAAATAAACAAACAAAATGAGAAGGACCTATGCAATAAGATAATAAAAGAATATTTTAAAGTGTTAGAAGTTTGATTTTCTTTCGTTTAGTAAGGAAGGAGTCATTGCGAGCGATGTATTGATTCTTTTGAAGGCAATCCATTAATAAGAGGGAGCTGGTACTTTATGGATCAAATTTGTCCAAAGAATATAATTTTTTTAATTTAAAATAAAAAATAGAAAGTTAATAACGTGTAACATGATT
The DNA here is from genome assembly GCA_032401905.1 of Swietenia macrophylla. Lineage (NCBI taxonomy): Eukaryota > Viridiplantae > Streptophyta > Magnoliopsida > Sapindales > Meliaceae > Swietenia > Swietenia macrophylla. The sequence goes on along the minus strand of CP135584.1, from coordinate 4,532,289 downwards.
CTCGTTCATAGTTGACATGACCCATATTATTGTTATTGTTTTCTAAATGTAGTGCACATCATCATCATCATCGTAACCCATTGAAGTTTCCAAGCAAATGCGCCATCAATTACCTACAACTTTCTTCGAGAAAAGAAAAGCCCGTCTCGCCGCCCCGTCAAATCTATACGTTCAATCAAATTCTAAATTCTAATTCTCAAATCATTTTAAAAGCACCTCATTTGTTGGACCAATATACCCCTCTATACATGCCTCCTGATGCTTTCCCCCACCCGATGCACACGTTACACACACGTATGCACCAATTCTATTCTATTCTATCTCAGCCGAGCCAAGCCAAAGACAATAGCTAATCCGAATCATAAACAAAGGGTAAAAACCAAAGGCCGTGATTGACTAAGTGACCGGACTTCAACACTAATTAATAAATGTTAATATAATAAAAAAGAAACGAGACATCAAATCTGAAAAATGAAAAAGTCTTTATTCTAGGAAACAACAAATAATGGCGAGACCTCCGGGATGGTCTATGTATTTGCTCCCACGCGCCCTCCGTCATCATCATTACACTCTCTCTCTTTTTCTCTCTACTTTGGTCTCACTATATAAACTTATGTTCCCCTCTACCAATTCTCATCCCAGCCATTAAGCATTATTCTCCCTCTCCTGCAACAAACCCTAACCCTACTTTTACTTTTTTTTTTTTTTTCATTTCTCCGTCCGTTCTATCTTATTCTACTTGCGTCATGGAAGAGTTGAGCATTATTAAGAAGCGAGTCAGGGAGGACTCGGCCGAGTCGGAGTTGGATTTACCTGATGTCAAGAGACTAAGGGATGATTTGTTATCCGGTTTTCTAGACGAGTCGGATTCGGACCCAGCAATTCAGGACCTTGACTCGGTAATGAAGAGTTTTGAAGAAGAAATATCAGCATCTTCTCCGTCACCGATTCAGATCGTGGATCTGACATCATCGGAATCCGGTGACTCCCAGCCGGAACTTGGATACCTTTTAGAAGCTTCTGATGATGAGCTTGGGCTGCCTCCTTATAGTACTGTTTCGAGTGAAGGGGTTAAGAATGACGAATTTACTGAACCGGTGCGAGTTTCATCCGGGTTGTCTAGAATCGGTGACTTGTGGGGGTTTGAGGACAACATCCCAAGTTATGACTCGTTCGGGTTGGGAGTAGGTGATATCAACAACGTTAGCGAGTACGCGGCATTTGACGACGGATTATTCGAGTATTCCAACGTGTACTTTGACTCGACCGAGATTTCCGACTTCTCGTGGCGACACGAGACTTCGCCGGCTGAATAAATAGTAAAAAATAATTAAAAAAAAAAGGTCCAAAAAACGGTTTCCGGTTCTACAAATACGTGGAACGACGCCGAAGATTGTAAATTTGATTTTTTTTTTTATAATTTTTTTAAAGGAACGAAAGAAATATGTAGAAGTAGAAATTTATATGAAAGAAGCGGTCACTTGTGTAAGGGAATCAAAATTTTAAAGCCTTTTAACGAATCTTGTTTTATGAAATTCGCGAGGACCGAGAAATTGGACAGTGTCTTCCATATATGGTTGCGTCTACCTTTAATTTTTTTTTTTTTTTTAAAAAAATATGATGTACCTGAACTAGTACGCCTTAAGCTACGATTCATCCAGGGTAAAGTAGGTCTTTTGCTATTATTTTTTTCTTACCTCAAGAAATCATTTACATTGCAATTTGTATTAACTAAATTTAAGGTCGATAATACTAATTTATATCTTGATCACTGCATATATAATCACACCAAAAGAATAACGTAAGCCATTATTGCAAATGAATTGCTACTGTTATGTCTTGTGTGACAAATTTAAACCCTATTGATTTCAGGGTTATACAAAATAAAATTACATCAACGGAGATAGTTGAAGGTTGGGTACAGGAAATCCGGTATAATTTATATATATGTATATGTATGTGTGTGTGAGATACAAAAATATGATAATATTATAAAAAATACAAAAATAATCAATTATTATATTTATTTATTTTCTATTTTTATTTTAATAGTGTCTTATTATCATCTTGTCAGAGATACATATATTATTATTATTCAAATTCATTTATATTACTATATTTTTGAACTAAGTAATACTGGTTGATTTGCCATTACTGGGTTAGATCTTTTAATGTTAATATTTAGTTGATTTGATATAAAGTGGGTTTCTGATAATATTACTGTTGGTGCAATTCAACAATTGAAATTAAAATTGATTAAACATAAAATGTTTGTGGGTAAATTTTGTAATGCGCTGGTATCAAGACCTAACTGTTATCAGTAGTTGTATATATGGTTGGTTTGGTGGTGGTGACCTGAAAATGACAAAATTCCAACCCTCGCGAAAAGGGAAATGAGATCAAAAAGATGCGAAATATGTGAGGAAGTTTCCTGGAATTTGCAACATTAATCTCATTATCCTATCCTTATCCATAGGTGGTCGTCCTCAATTTTCTTAATTTTTATAAATTTTAAGTAAAATTTTTAAATATAATTTTTATGAAATTTAATATTAAACTAATTTTTAACTAAAATTTGGAGTCCGGATCAATTTACCTATCTGGCTTGTCTCAAGTTCCTTCTTGCCTATTCTAATGCCAGTGGATATAAAAGCTCTATCCCATCTCTTAGTATTTTTACCTAAAAATTTAAATTCACGGGCTTATGTGCATGTCTTATCACCATTGCTTATGATGCATGTGAATTGGAAAGCTTGTGCATCCTTTTACCGTCGTTTCATTCCATGTCAAATTTAATACCAGTTAATTTTAAATTTATTAAAACAAGTATACAATATTATTTAATAAATTACTCTTTTGAATAAATAGTAAACGTTCGATCTGTGATAAATAATGCCAAAGTGTACTCATATTTTTATTTATACATAAATTTTTAAATACCTACATTTATAGTCTATTAAGAGATTGTCACGTACAAAATAGATCTTTCAAAGAACGTAGAGATAAATCTATGATGGATGAATTTATTTGTAAAGAAATGGTTACATGATTAGATATAAGTAAATATTACATTTCACGTTAGATAAAACATAAATTAATTTTAAGTTTAGAAGAATAAATATATAAAACCACTTAATTTTTTAAATTGATGGCAAGGCTTGCTTTGCTCAAATTCTATTGCTATCGTTTTTCTTTCCAAGTTTCTTTTTTTTTTTTGTTTTGTTTTTTATCCTGGTTTTTTTTTTTCAATTCATATTGGCCCCATGTAAAGTAGAGAGATTAATCCTTCTTTGGAATTTTGGTGCGTCCAACAAGTTGTTGGGCTTGGTTTCAATGGGCCTCACAAATATACCTCAGGAAAAGAGATCTTAAAAAAAAAAAGAAATAATAACTAAATTACTTGTAAATATATTTTATACAACACAAATTCAATTTTTTAAAACACGATTATACTTATTTATTTAAATAAAAAAATATATTTTTTAATTTTTATATTATTTCTAAACGAAGAAAGCAAAAATATACAATGAAAAGGAATGTGAAATTACACAAAATATGGGCGGGAATATCATCACAGTAAATTTCTTGGAAGGACAGAGGAGGTAATGGGCTTTAGAAATATGCTGCCATGTATTTTAGCCCAGTTTGGAGCAAAGAGTGGTACTAAATAATTTGAAGAACAAATGTCCATCTACATTCACGTTTTAACAGGATCCACTCAATGACACGCTCTATTGGGCATGTGCCCATGTCGAGTTAACTTTGGGCCTATCTTGTATTTTTATTAACATAAATTTTACATTTAAATAAAAAAAATATTAATTGTTTTTTGAATTATTATTTACAATTATTTTTGAAAAGATAAATTTTGTATATTCCTTCTTCTAGATGCCATACATGTTTTACGTATTTTGACTTGATAATACTAAAACTACCTAATTGCATGTTAATTATCACTTAATTATTTCAATACCAAAATTACCTAATTGCATGTTAATTATCACTTAATTATTTATTTTGAGATTATAATTAATCTTTTGAGCAGGTGGAATTTCGAGATGTTAAGAAAAAAAATGTATTTTATTTTTTTAATTTAATTGATAAAATAAACGGCTTGCTGATGTAGAATTAGCAAACCAAACGACTCTAATACCACTTTGGGAAACCGGCTTATATCATCCAAATAACACCTAGCCAAAGCTGAAGTGTGCCACATCGACAATGTGGACCCCTCTATCCACATTGCATCTAATTTAACCGCAAGATCAGTTTAATGATACGTGGCTTCATAACAAACCGTCCTTCTGTAACAGGAAAAGACACAAACAGATGCTCTCCTTCATACATATAAAAAAGTTTACCAGAAGGTATTCTATTGTACTTTACTTGTGTTCTGGTTTTCTCTCGAGTGTGTAAATAGGTAGACGTAAGAAAGTCCTCGCGGATCGGGGGGGAAAAAAAATGGTTAATTAGTAAAATCTAGAGATTCCGTACAGAACATAAGGGAAGATTAATTAGTGAAATCCTGAAACACCGCATAGCACGTAGGAGAACATGAAGATTTTCGTTAAAACTCTCAAAGGAACTTCTTTCGACATCGAAGTGAAGCCTGATGACGCGGTTTGCTTTTTTCTTTTGTTAATTTCTTTGTTTGTTTAGTTATGTTGCAATTGGTTATAGTCTCGATTATGGGTTCTCTATTAGGTTTCGTTCTTCGCTATTTGCTGCTTCGCTAATCGTGTGATATTTAGGGTTTATATAGTTGGAAATCACGTAGGTTATGAATTGATTGATAACTGTACGGTTATGTTCTGTTTATTTCGTGCGAATTTTAAAGTGATTGGTTCATCATATTCATGCAGTATAAAATTGTGTAGTTCCCATGTTTATTATGCTGGGGTTACATCGAATAACTTAATTAATCGGTGGTGACAGTGGTTTGAATATCTGCATATAATTTGAGTTAAGTATTTCTGGCAGACATGTTTTATCTATGCTGTAAGTACAGAAGTAGAAAATGTGGATGGCGCTATTCAGTTAGAAAAATGAACAACCCAAAAGCTCTGTTGTTTTATTCACCTTAATTCAACCTTTGAACAATGTGGAAAATATATTTTCTCCTCAACAATGCGTTTAACTGAGTGCAAATAATTGATATTATCAGAATTAACGTATTGCATTGTCAATCATGTTTACCTGCCTTTAAACTCATTGTGGAATAGTAGATGCCAAATTGAGTTTAGAATATAAAGTATCAAGGTGGATGGTATCCATTTAGATATCAACAAGTTGATGAGCGAAGAGGTTGTGTTATAGCTTCTTCAAATTTTTGGGTTCTTTTCTTGGTTGATGGGTCTGTGGACTAGTACTTTGAATTTGAATATGTTGAAGATGGTTATTTGTTTTTTTGGCTTTGGTTGCTTCCAACTAAAGTAAGTGAACTCAAGTCAGAGTTGCAACTTATGGAACTCACTGCTTTATTTTTATGCAAAAGCTATTGAATTTGAGTGTTGTGTACAAATGTTCATGTAGATTGGTTACGTGTGCCTGGGGGAGGATGCAGGCAATGGAAGACTTGTGGCGTTAATATGCCCGAATTGGTCAAGAACTTTATTCAAAATGTGAAAATTTACAATGTATTGTTGGTGATAAGTGTATTTTTGTATGAATAAGACACGACAAACCATCTCAACAGCATGTCAATTCCAGCGAACTAGATCTGAGCCAAGTTCTTGACCCAACAAGAGAAGAAGGCATTCAAAAATGCAAAAAGGACGCCTTTGTTTTTTGTTGAACCTTCTGGTGTACTATTGAAAATGATCATAAGTTCATGTAAATTTTATTGACCTAGATGAGATTAACAAGGGAAGAAGGTGCTGGTCAATCGGAGTAGGACTTTTTTTTTTTCCCCATGTTTTATTTAAGGGTCATGCTTTGTTATTCCTCTTGCCTTTGTCCATTCTAATGTGTTGTATATTTTCTTTATTACCTGCCCGTTTCCTAAACAACTATTAGAACTCATGATTGTTATTTTTAGGTTGTTGATGTAAAAAACAAGATAGAAATTATTCAAGGAGCAGATGTTTATCCTGCTGCACAACAGATGCTTATTTATCAGGGGAAAGTCCTAAAAAATGACACTACGCTGGAAGAGAACAAAGTAACAGAAAATAGTTTTGTTGTGATTATGTTAACTAAGGTGAGATTAGTTTTGTTGCCAGAATTTTACGTAACTGCTTTTGATTGATTTCTTTTGTTCTTTATATTTATTTTTCTACGAGAAAGTTGTTCAGTGTTGTTTTGTTCATTTTTTATCTTTGTGTCCTGCCATGATGTTTTAAATTTGTTGCTGGAATCTTTCTTATACACGAGATTTTACATTGATGTCTTATTCTATATGTAAAAGCAGTGAGGAATTTCTATAGCGAGAGCTAAGAGGGTAATGATTCTTATTTTCTGGTGCTTGAATAATATGAAGTTTGACTAATTGAGTTCCTCAGACAATGTCTTAGTGCTTATATGAAAACAGATAGGCAGTTGTCCAGCAAGAGCTTGTAATGGGTGGAAAATTGGTTCCCTGCTCATATGGGGTCAATTTTAAGACTGATGACACAAAGCGCGTTCAAGCATAAAAAGCATTGACAAGATCAGATTTCCATTATTTTACATGATATTGATTGGATTTCGGTTGACCCAGAAAAACAAATAATTAATCATTTTCAATGTTAAGGAGTTACCAACAACTAAGAGATTTTTGCTTGAACCTTGATATGATACTGAATTAGGAATCTTAAAATGATGCCTTCATTTTTTGCACGCATCTCTGATCTCCAACATTAATTTTAATGTTTCTGGTGAATTTTCTGCTAAATCTTGGTGATTTATGGTGACACTTATCTCTTTTTTCTTCTAATTTTGTTTTTCTCCTTTGCAAATCCTTAAATAATGCTTAGAATAAGAAACCATCTGGAGAGGGTTCAACTACATCAACTGCACCTACAACTAAGGTAAGAACAGATTTTTTTTTTAAAGTCCCAGGTATTTGAACTTTATTCTACTAGCTGTTTTACTGTTTAAATACCTGTTGGTCAGAATGGCTTTGCTTTTCAAGTATTGTATAAAATTGCCCCAAGAACGACATATGCCAAAGTGGTATACTTGTCTTTGCACAGATTGCTTACTTTCAGAACAATGTTTCCTTTTATCACAATGACAAGCGAAACTATGGAGGAAATCAGTTCTTTTGGAGCACTAATGCATTTGCATCTCTGTATAATCTGCCAAATTATTGAAGATTTCTCAAGCATCTTCTTGATGTAATCCAGATAGCATGTGTATAGAAAATATTCGCATATTTTTGCTCCATACAGAATTTTAAATTGATTGTAGTTTGGTGGCCTTTGTTCTTCAAATATGGTTCTTATTTAATAATCATATAAAAATTAGTTTTCTTGGGTTTGGTGCTTATCTATATTTTTCTAATCTTAAATTTTTCTAATCTTAATTTTGTTTTATGTTTAAGTTTTTCTGTTTAGTAGACTACTGCTCTTTTAGGCTGCCATTGTCACAGTTGCTTCTACATTATCTCTTAATTCTTCTGTGTGGTATCCTCGGTGATCTGACCCGCTGGTTTCTTGGAATATTTAGTTTTTAGCTGAAATGCAGTGCTTGAACTCTTATTTTCTTTCAAAGATTTTTTCGAATAACTTTTTGTTTCTGTACACGCAAAGTTCATGCAATGAATGACTTTACTGTAGGCTCCCCAGACAAGTGCTCCAACCCCAGCACCGACTCCAGCAGCAGCTCCTCACACTTCTGTTCCAACCTCGGCACCGTGAGTCTAAGATTTTCGTGCTTTGCCTGCACAAAATTAAAGACTATTTGTTACTTGCTTGCATTTCTGTTCTAATAATTGTATTTTTATATATTTCACAGGCCTACAGCTGTTACCTCCCCTCCTCCTGCTCCTGTGTCGTCTGTTTCTGCTGCGTGAGTATTTTCACCCTTAGATGGTAAATCAGTGCTGCTTCTTACACTGTGGAGAGCATGTCTCTCAGTTTCATCTTTCTTTTATCATTTCCTCTTTTGGAGATCTTGTGTGCATACATGTATGTAAACATATTTTGTACGTAACATTAGTGTTTTTCTCTTAAAATTTGTCGCTGTTTTTTGTGGCAGGCCAGAGACAGTGTATGGGCAAGCAGCATCTAATCTGGTTGCCGGTAGCAACTTGGAGGGAACAATCCAACAAATTCTTGACATGGGTGGAGGGACATGGGATAGAGATGCTGTTGTTCGTGCTCTTAGAGCTGCTTACAATAATCCGGAGAGAGCTGTTGAATATCTGTATTCTGTAAGCATTTTTTTTATATGATTTCTTTAAACAGTTATGGTTCTTATGGGACAGGGCATGTAGACTGTGGTCATTTGCAGAGTGCATTCTGTCATCAGATTGTTATTGTTTTTATTTGCCTTTTCATGATTCAGCAAGCAAAAAAGGTCATGTTATGCTGAGTCTGTATTAACTAAATAAAGAGATACATTGAACTTGTGGGTGATGTATTTGTATCAATTCTATGATTAGTGTGGTATATTTTGATGTCTTCCTGTCTTGATTATGGTGGGGAATGATGGTGAGCTCTTCGTAGAGGAATGGATCAGCTTGGTTGCTAATTTTGTAAACTCATGTATGGTTGAAATTACTAATATTACTATTGTCATTTTCAAAAAGTTCTAGGTTGATGATGATATTTATTTGATGTTTATCATCCTATTGTATTGGTTTTGAATTGGTTGTTGCATATCTTTCAGATAAACATTTCTCTACTTTAACAGCTATCCTATGTTGTGCGTGATTCTTTGTACAACAATATTTAAGTATTATGCATTAATCCTTACAAGCATAGAAAGTTTTGAAAGTTTGCTTAAAGGAACATCTCTTGTTTGTTCTTTGGCGTAGTTTTCCCAATCAAGGAGGCAATGCCTAAATTTGCTCATTTTGTTTCATGTGATTTCCTGGAACACCATATATATTTGCAATTGCATATGACTTGTTTTCCCCATTTTTGATTGAAACTATCCCCATTTTTGATTGAAACTATCAGGGTATACCTGAGCAAGCTGACGTTCCATCTGCGGCCCGTGCCCCTGGTAATGGGCAAGCTGCAGACTCTCCAATCCCACCAGCACAGCCAACACAACCATTACCTGTTCCTTTCAGTGGACCCAATGCAAATCCTTTAGACCTCTTTCCACAGGTACTTTCTGTGTGATTTTTTATATATTAATTATGGAAGTTTGTTTGGTTGCGGCACTGAAGTTATAACGAAACAGGGCCTTCCTGACATGGGTTCAGGTGCAGCCGGAGCAGGCACTCTTGATTTTTTACGTAATAGTCCGCAGGTCTCCTCTCACTCTCTCTCTCTCTCTCTCTCTGTGCATCCATGCATGCATAAGCATGCTCGTGTCTCTTTAAGTGTGCATGACTGATTCATGTTTAAATGAACTTTTCTGAAACATCTTTTTTTTTTTGTTTTCATAGAAATGATTTATTTATTTATCTTTTGTATTGCAGTTTCAACTCTTGCGAGCTATGGTGCAAGCTAACCCTCAATTATTGCAGGTTCTTTCTCCTTCATCTGATATTTTAGTCCTTCAGTGGATCATGTTTCTAATGATCTCGTTTTTGCAGCCCATGCTTCAAGAGTTAGGGAAACAAAATCCACAACTAGTGAGGCTTATTCAGGAACATCAAGCTGACTTCCTTCGGCTTATCAATGAACCTGTTCAAGGTGGTGAGGGGTAAGACTTCCTTATTGCATATTTTGTTGCTGTGGCGGGGGAGAGGGGGTAAGATTTTGATTTATTTGTTTGTTGTGGATATTTGTTGACTTGGGACATTTACTTTGTTAGTTATTTAGATTGTGTAACTTGTAGTATGCTTATATTGATGCAGAATATGATTTTTAATTTTGTGATGTTTATGTTATTAGGTACAATGAAATTAATATAACCTTTGCTTTTGTGTGCTCAAACCCTCAATTTAATTATTGATATTATATTTGATTTTTTATATATTACGTTCCTGGTAATTATGCGATTATGTGTGTTTTACTTTTTCTAAATATTAGATTTTTCTAGCTCAAATGTTTTTATTTTTTATTTTTGAGTTTTATTTAAATTAACATGTAATTAATTAATTGTTTTTTAAAATAGTTGATTCTTTTTGGCAATTGAATGGAAACTAGATATCTATGGATATTCGGCATCCATCAAGATATTATCCTTATCCATGACTGGGTAAAAAATCCCGAGTATGTAGCTGGGGAAGGATACTCCCTTACCCCAGCCCAGGCAGAGGAATTGCATCCCTAGCTGGCCCCCCTGCTTTCTTCTTCTTCTTCTTCTTCTTTTTTTATAATAGGTGGTCCCTTAAAAGTAGAGAGAGCTTGAAAGGAAGTGAAAGCAACAATTAAATAACTCATCATTGAACCTTACCAAATGCTGGCAACTTTTTTTGTTGTGTTTTAGGAATTTGGCGGAACAGCTTGCTGGGGCAATGCCACAGGCAATAACGGTCACTCCTGAGGAACGTGAAGCCATAGAACGAGTAAGATCATTACTGTATGATTTGACTTTGGATAAGCATATGACTTTTGTTGTGCTGCTGGATCTTCAATTATGGATGCAAATGGCACTTTTTCACTGCCTATGTGCTAGGTTGCCCGGATTAACTTATTTATTTAATGCAATAATTAAAATTCCTTGTGATTGTTTCACGGTTCAATTTCTCGTGTGACGGATGAAAAGCTAAGTCTTTACATGTTTTACACTGGAGGTCATCAAACATTTTTTTTTTCAATTAATGTTTTGAGGGGTCTTCTAGAACCAGCCTTGAATAGTTCTATTACAGAGCAGTCCAGATTTTAAAATTCTCATGGATCAATTTTATCCCAAACGCATTTTAAATTTTTTGTAAGGATAGGAAGCTGGATCTAGTTGATTGTAACGAGTTGTATGTGCTAGGTTGCCCGGATTAACTTATTTATTTTGATTTTCTTAAGTGATGATTAGTTGCAGCCATTACTTGAAAATTGATTGTTACATTTGAAAATATCCTTATTCTGTTAGTGATGGTTTATGTTCAACAGATCATGCATGAGATCCTGTATATTTGTTAATATGATGACAGTTTATTTCTGGGTTGTGATACAGCTTGAAGCAATGGGCTTTGATCGAGCAATTGTATTGGAGGTGTTCTTTGCCTGCAACAAGAATGAGGAACTTGCTGCCAACTACCTTTTAGACCATATGCACGAGTTCGAGGATTGATTGAAGAGGAAATAAAAATATATTAATGGGGAAAGAGATGGTCGTGAGGGACCTTATGAAAACTTACGCATCTTTTTCTCTTAATAGTTTTTTCTTTTCTTTTTCTTGGTTATCCTTGATTTTATTTGTTAAACCAGTCAACAGAGTTTCATGCCGTGGAGTGTCTGGAGTGGACAAGTGATTAATGCAATATGTAGCATTCTTCAGTTTCTCTCTTTTAGGATACTTTTAATACGTTATAAGCATAAATCTCTTGCTTAGCTAGTTTTCATTTTACTGAGGTTACTGTTTTCATGCAATAATTAAAATTCCTTGTGATTGTTTGACGGTTCGATTTCTCGTGTTTTACCCCGGAGATCGTCAAACTCTTTTTTTTAGGTTTAATGTTTTGAGGGGTCTTCTAGAACCAGCCTTGAATAGTTCTATTACAGAACAGTCCAGATTTTAAAATTCTCATGGATCAATTTTATAGAAAGCACATTTTAAATTTTTCGTAAGGATAGGAAGTAAGGACACTGTCGCTATTTTAGCTAGGAGTTTGTTTCTGCTTTTGAATTTGGAAACTCATTGAATGCTCCCCCTTCAAAACTAATAAATTACAGAGGGTGAAAAATAATTGAAGTTTTCAACCCTTGTTCATAAGAGGTAAAACAATGTTTTTATGGTAGTAAACAAGCTTTCGTCAATGTGGGCTAGGTTTGACTCCTCGTGGCCCAATTTCATTGTGCTTACGTATTCCCAAAGTTTGTTTGATCCTTCCCAGCCTGTGAGTTTATGGGCGTTGTTTGCGCCTTTAATATTTTCGTGTAGTAAAAAATAAAAATTTTAAATCTCTTCAATCGAAAAAGAGAATATTTTCAGTATAATATCAAAAAGAGGAAGGAGAAAAAAATGAAAAGAAGAGAATGATGAAGCTGCTGCCCTCAATTTCTTCAGGAAAATATCAAACCAAAACAAGATTTGTCTCTTGGGTTCTTTTTGGATTTTAATTTCCAAAAGATATTATGTGTATTTGTGATTTAGTTTTTTGGGAGTGAAAAACGGGTTCATGAATTGTTGTGTTTGTATTTCCAAGAGTACAAAATATCTAAAATTAAAAAATTTAAAGAAGAAAAGAAAAATAATGTTGTGAATATTAAGTTAATATATATATATATATAAAGAAAATAGAAGCATATTGATTGTTCACTATTAATCGGAGAGCAAATAAATAAGAGGACATTGGTGGTATTTGATAGGGTTGTGAATGACCAGTAGAACGAAATGGATTGAGAAATAACTCTCCTTCTATACACTGGTGCACGTTTATAATAACATATGCCACCACATATAACCAATCAAACATACACGTGTTTGCCCACTTTACCATATTGTAACATAATACTTGTCAAAAGTCCAAAAGATGCCAATACAGGGAGCCAATCAAAAGAAGTGGCGAAAATCCATCAATTGCAATTTCTCCTTTTGGATGACACCAATTTGTTGATCGCTGTTGATTATGTATACCATTATTATATACTAACTATTTCTCAAAAGTTAATGCAAGTAAAATTTTGTAAAACGATCAATAAATTTATAGAGAAGGTATCTGTTTAGCATTAATCTTTTAATTCTATGGTAGCTCATGAGTGTAGAATAATTTTGGTAAAATAAATTTGGTTGATCTCCCATAATGTATTCCCCTCTAACTTGAGAAATACAAGTAGTATTATTTTTATTTACTGTTATTGAAATATATGTAGCATAATATATACTACACATACACTAAATATGATGAATGACACATTACAACCTTGTACATTTTTGGCTTGTTTCTTATAGTGTGATAAGAAAAGGTGTCAATAAAAGTTTGTTTCATAAATCATCGTAAGATTGTTATATTATTGTAACTAAAAACATACTCCGTTTGTGAATGAGTTTCATAGAGAATTTAAAGATAATCAACATCTGTATAATTAACAACTTTTAAATTTTGTGTTGATTCATTATAATAAAATAATGTCAAATCTATAATTCTAAAAAGGTAACAAAAAATGTATTTAATATCATTCTAATTTCAAAGTATAGGTGTAAAACTACGTCTGGTTAATAAGTTTACAAAAAAATTTTTTTTTATCTAATTTGGTCCATTGTGTTAAATATAATAAAATATCAATTGCATTAAAATATGATACTTGTGGATTGCATTAGGATACGATACTTGTAGGCCAAATATCTTAATCATTTTCTTTTGGACGAAATGGAATTTTTTTCAGAAAGAAGAGATTGAATAGTAATAAAGTTACTTAATAAGTGAACCTTATTTAAGTTAAATGTTTCAAAGTCTTTTCAATATAAGTAGATTAATGGATAAATATCTAGACAATATTTAGTCTTTCTTTATTCCTTCATTTCAATTCATTTTTCAAGTATTCATTAGTTTTTTAAAACATCTTAGAGACTTCCAGTTATATTAATGTCATAGAATTGTCTGTGTTTAGCAAATTAATGTAAATGACTAATAATAAAAAGCTACTTAATAAATTAATATGGGTTTGACGTTTAGTTGTTCAAGTAGATCAAACTAAGACATTTTGACGAAGGCAGTTTGAGCTGGTCGCCATTGTTAACTTTGAAACATTTAAACGCACCAATTCATTATCGTAATCACAAATATAAATGCACGCAATAAAAACAGAAAAAAAAAATTAGTTGAATAAATTCAGAATTGTTATTGTTAGAAAGAGTAAATGAATTGTTACAATTGTCTTTTCTTTGAAATTCAAAAACAATTAGCATAAAATTGAAAAATAAATTATGATACAGTTATGATGTAAAAGGAATTTTATTAAATACTTCCTCTTGTATTTGTAATAATTTTACTTTATAATAATTTTTGTAAAAAGTCACACTCATCACCCTACTATTTTATGTAGATGATATTATAATTTTTAGTAAAAATAAATTTAGTCATATTAACTGTATAATAAAAATATTATAAGTCTTAGAAAAAGAAAAAAAAAAGTAGTATCTAGAAAAAAGCTAGAACTATTCAAGCAAGAAATAGAATTTTTGGAAATAAAAATTAAATAAGGAAAAATAGAATTACAAAACTATATTGTTACAAAACTATTGGATTTTTTTAGATAAAATAGAAGAAATAAAAGAATTACAAAAATTTTTACAATTACTAAATTATTATACAAAATTCATTTTATATTTAAGTATTTACTAGAAATTTTGTATAATAATTAAAAAAGAATGGACAAAGATATTTTAATAGCGAAGACATAACATTAGTTAAAGAAATTAAATCTATGGTATAAAAATTAGAACCTTTAGGTTTACTAATAGATAGTTACTATAAAATTGTACAAATAGATACAAGTACTCTGGGATGGATAGGTGTATTACTATAAAACCCTAATAAAAATAGTTTACAGTTAGACGAAAAAATAATATTATATATTAGTAAAAATTTTACAAAATCCTAGAGTATAAAATCTAGTATAGATTTAAAAATATTATGAATTATTAATTTTTTAAATTTATTTCATTTATGCATACAGTCAAAACAAATTGTAATAACATAATTTAATTCATTAATAAAACAAATAATAAAGGTTTTGTGAAAAAAATTCTTTTAATAATAAAAGATGGACAGAATTTTTAGATAGTATACAAGGTAAATGTTATAAAACTAAATTTGAACATATTAAAGATAGTAAAAATTAAATGGTTCATATTTTATCAAGATTAATTCCTTCTTAATTGTTGTTACAAGAAATGGCTTGTGACAACAAAGACTTGGCAATACAAAAGCAAATTAAAATATAATTTTTTTAATTTCAATTTTTATCCTAGAATTGCTTTTCAGCCACTAAATACATTAAAAGCTAAACTTAATAGCTAAACTTAATGAAGCTCGGTAGTGTATTTTAAATAATATTTGATATTTTAGAAATAATAGAAAATATTTTTTAGATAGTTTAAATACATTAAGCTACATATTCTTCAAAAGCAAGCGTTTACAATGTTATGCTATTTTTAAAAGCAGAAAAGTAGGAATATTTTTAATATAGAAAGAGGTAATTCTGTCAATTGAAAATTTTTCGTCATTAATTTCTAGATGTTTTTATAGTTTGGGGAAGTAGAAGAAAGTTTTAAGCTTTTCTTAGATAATGAAACAAAAAAAATGATATTATGATATATTGTAATAATCATCCTTATAGTAGAAAAAAAGTATTTGTATTTTTCAATAATTTTAAAAGCATTAATGAGTCTTGGCATATGACATTGCATAATTTAAAAAAAGCTTATGAAAAAAATATCTTTATTAGAAAAAGAAATTTATTCTTTAAAAGCACGAAAATATTACATGAAGCTACTACTAGTAAAGCTGTATGTATAGAAAAAAATAGAATCATATAATAGTATAGAAATATTAAGCACAATTAATGTTACTCTTATACAAGGTAAAACAAAGAAAATTAAAAAAGCATTGAAAAAGATACCTAATGATATTAAAGCTCAAATTTATGGTTTAGTAGAAAACAAAATTATAAATTAATTTTTAAGTTACAAAAAATTTAAGTTCATTTTTAAGATTACAAAAAATTTTATGTTTAGTATAAAATTTGCCAACAAGAATATATATGCTGTATAATCAAAAGCTAATTAGTAGCAAACTATATTTTAAATTTATGATTATGCAGGTTAACTTGCTCAAAAGTTTATTAGAATTGGATTTAGTTACATCTATGGGTCTAGAAAAATTTTACAATATCAAAATTATTTATCTATAAAGTAATTGATTTAATATTTGAAACACTTAACAACATCATTAAATATATGTCGGAAAAGTTTCAATAAGTTATTCAATGTTACTTTGGCTTTTACAAATCTTATTTAGATATTAATTCTGTGCCATGTTCATGGAATGGGAAGTTACAATAGTTACCAATTTATCATTACATTACATTAGTACAATTTAATACTCCAGTAAATTTTTACACGAGAATTAAGAACAAATATTTATGGGTTTAATGTCACAAATCTTTATAATTTTGAGCCTAAAAGTATTATAATTATGTAAATTTATTATAAGACAGATTAATGACCCAGACACCTCACATGTCCATATTTTAAAGAAATTTAGAGCTATATTTCAAATGCCTTATTTTATGAATTTCTCTAACATTAGAAGAAAATGAATATTTAAATGAGATCTAAATTAGAGAAGAACTAACTGACAATAATTATGATATCATAGATGACATAACATATTAGAATTTTGACACTTGAAAAAAAGAAACTTATAGAATAAGATTGTTATGCCAAAAGTAAGGAATAGTAAGGCAATCTTATGTATATCTTTTATTTTACTTTCTTTCAGTTAAAAAATGAACACATATAAAATAAAAAATAGGAAAATGAAAGTGATGGGAATGTTCAACATTTTTATAAATAATAAGTAACTTTAGTTATAAACATAGGCTCAAATCTAAAAATGCCTACAAGCACTTTCAATTTGAGAACTTGTAAAAAATTTCACCCTTTTCTTTATAAAGAAGTAATAAAAAACAAGAAATTTTCTTTAAACATTTCTTTATTTATTTCTTGCAAGTTCATAAGATTTTTATTTTAAATTAGGGGCACAAGGGGTTAATTACAAAAATTATTATCTAAAAAGATAATTACAAAAAAGATTTTGATAAATCTTTTATACAAAAAATTGATTTTTGAAAGTAAAAACTAAATAAGGATCTGGTTGTAATCTCAGTTCGGCTTTACCACGGTTATAATCTCATTATACCATATAACTATACTAATCATTCTCTTAAATATCATAAAGTAAAAGAAAAGAAAAATACATGGAAGACTGCCTCTTTTTTTCTCTTTTTTATTCCTAGTGGTATTGTACTACAATAAATAGTATAATTAATTAATTTAGGACTAGAAGAGAGATAAGTATGTCTTTTCAAAAAACTTGCTACAAAGTGAAATTACCATAAATTTTATAGGAGGTATCTAATAAAATTCTTTAAGTAAAAATTTAAAGTTATAATAACATAATCCTATATACATAGAAAGAATTATTAAATAATTGAGTTATTTACTTTTAAATAGTATGCTATGTATTTTTTTAATATATTTTATCAAGTAAAGTTGTAAAAATACCATCAACTTTTAAGAAGTTCCCTTTTCTCGCAATGTAACTTTTATTAGTTAAACCATATCCAAACTATATCTTCATGAAAGCAACTTAGGGCCATTCGGATACTTACTTTATAATAAATTAATTACCACCTATACATTTTCTTTTGGTCACAAATTGAATCAAATGTTTCTTTTTCATGTTCATTGTAGGTTTTAGGCCCTTTTCAAAATGTATGTGCATCATCATATTTACTTTATCAATTTTGATTCTCACACATGCTCTTTATAATCATTTTTGTCTTATAAGTTAAAACGAATGAAAGATAGCCATTAGGTTGAAGAATGTTTTTGTGTATTTTCTATTAGCAGCATTACATTATAGGGTTGAGAATATCATGTATTTATACACTGAGAAAAAAAAATAGAAAAATATAATAAAATATAAAGACAAATGAATAATAAGACAAAGTTTATTTTTTGGTTATGTCATTTCTCTGTTAAATTGAAAATTTACCTTATACATAGAGCATTGTACTATTGTATGTTTTTACCTATATTCATCTATGCTTAGAGGACATTCTCTTGAATCAATCGAGCCTTGGATGTCACTCAATTGTTACTTATTTTTAAAGTAATTGAACATTTATTCAGTAAAAGGCTTGGTTAAGATGTTTGTAGCCTATTCTTTAGTAGATAGATACTTTATCATTACTTCTCTATTCGAAATTTGCTCCATTATGTAGTGATCAATCGACTTTAATTCTATTTACTTTGACTTTGGCTGTTGATAGTAAGATAGGTTGCTCTCAAATTATCACACCAAATAACTAATTTTTTCATTTAACTTCAACCTCAACTTTTTAATTATTGAGTTCATTTGTGCCATCTTTATACCAGTTTGTGCTAAAACTTTATGCTCTAATTCAGTGCTTGATCAAGCTACTGCCTTTGCTTCTTTGAACACCATGAAATTATAATTTTATAAAAAAGAATTGCATAACTTACCATAGACTTCCATCCTCATTTGTTAACGCCAAGCTTTAACTTAATAGTATTGAAATAGAATTACAATTCAATACTTTAATTTAATCAACAGATAAAAATGTACTTTGTTTGCTTTAAATGTATTCCATTAATATTATGTTTAACTTTTATACCCATAAAATAGTTTAGAGAAACCAAAATTTTACGAAAAAATGTGTGGCTTAACTTGTTTATGATTAATTTGACCTTCATATCATTGTTTCTTGTTAGTAATATATCATCAACATATACTAAAACTATCACCATCTTCTCATTTTCAGGTAAGACAAATATAAATGTATCATATCTTAAATTTTTGAATTCTCACTGTATCAAGACTAATATAAGTTTCTTAAATCAAGCCTTAGGTATTTATTTTAGTCTATAAATAGTCTTATTTAGCTTGCATACAAAGTTGGCTTTGGTTGTATTTTTAAATCCTTTAGGTTGTTGCATATACACTTCTTTACCTATCACTCCATTCAAGAAAATATTATTTATATCTACCTACTTAATGTTCTAGCCTTAATTTATTTTTATTGCCAAACTAAATATTGTCTTTATAATTGATGATTTGACTACAAGACTACATATTTCACTATAGTCTATTTCTGATGTCTAATGATACCCCTTTGGTAACTAATCTTGTCTTATACCTGGCAACTGAACCATTTGGATTACATTTAATCTTAAATACCTACTTAATGCCAATCACTTTCATTGTTTGCTTCAAAGGAACTAAGAACCAAGTTTGGTTTTGAACTAGAGCTTCAAATTCTTTATTCATTACTCTTTTTTAATATTTATGCTTGAAAGTTTATTGTGGTGACTCCGAAACTTCTTCCATCTCTGAGTGATTTTTAGAAGATATATAAAATTTTGGATTACATATCCCTACCTTTGACTTGGTAATTATAGGATGTATATTTTGATTTGGAAGTCATATGTTTCACTTCCTTCTTAATTTGTTAGAATGATCTTTTGTGGGTCTATTTTTATGTTTATTGGATATTTTATAAGAGTGAAATCTGAGCTTAATTTTGGATGTTTGAGGCTGTTTCATTTGAGTTAAATGGATTTTAGTATTGACTGACTTCAAATGGATTTACATCTGTAACTGACTTAGAGTGATACTGATGTATATGTACTAATATGAACCGTGCATGCAATTTTTCATAAATGTTTTTTGCGTGGTTTGCGTCTAAATTGAAATCTAGGTCATTCTTGCATGGAAACTCATTTTCATTAGAAATTACATGTTTAAACACATAAATTTTTCCTGATTTATGCAAGCACTAGTATCCTTTTTTAGTTTTGATGGTAACCTACAAAGATACACTTTGAAGTTTGGTAATCTAGTCTATTTTTATTAAAAGGTCTTAGATATGAGAAACAAGCACACTCAAATATTTTGAGAAATGAATAATTTGGTACTTCGTTAAATAGCCTTTGATATGGTGAAATGAAATTAGTGACCAGTAAATGCATTCTATTGATGAGATGAATGGCTATTTCAAATGTATTCTTCTACATTTTAAGAAGTAATCCACTTTGAGCTAACAGAGTTGGTCTATCTCAGTTAAGTGTTTGTGCTTTTTCTCAATTATTCTATTTTAGTGAAAAATGTGTGGAAATCTCAAGGTTATCCTTTTTTGCTTAATAATATGTTAAATGGTTTAAACTCACTTTCTAAATTAGTTTGTAGAGTGATGACTTTTGTATTTAGCATTTTTTTTGCCTTTTGAATGAATTATATAACACTTTTGGTGGTTTTAGATTTATTTCTTAAGGGAAAGGTCTAGCAATATCTTGAAAAATTATCATGTATACTTAGGTAATACTTGCTTCTATTATCTGATTCCATTGGTGTAGGTTCTTATATGTCTACATATATGATTTTTAAGGGTTTGTTGGTTTTATTTTCACTAAATTTAAAACATAGCCTATGATTCTTTCTAAGTTAGCAAGTTAAGCAAAAAGTGAAAGATTGATTTTTATTAATTTTTAATAAGTGATTGCATGAAGTAATGATCTTCCTTATTATATCATCACTAGGGTCTCTTAATCTTCTATGAAAAAGATTAAATACATTTGCATTCATTTTTTGGACTCTATGAATAAACTTTGATACATTCATATGCAAAATGTTGTTGTATATAGAAAGTAAAACTAGTGACTTTAAAATTTTTTTGATGGCTCTTTCCTTAGATTCTACTAAACTATTAATCTTCCTTATGTTCTTAAGTAGGTATCATCCACTCTTAGCAACTTCTTCCAATATAATTTTTTAGTTTTTATCCTTAGTGACATACACATCACCATAAAATTCAATTGTTAAGTCATTGTCTTTAATGAGTTTACACTAACAAAACTTCGGTTATTTTAAGAACTATGAGAAAATTTTTAAGTTTTAGGAAATCATAGAATTTCAAATTAACAAGTAAAAAAGTGTGTCTAATGTGTGTGATTTTTAGTATTTCTTTATTACCAATAGTCAAGTATTCCTTACCTTTGTACTTTGACTTTATAGACAAATTTTTCAGCTCACTAATGACATGGTTTGTTGCACCTAAGTCTAAATACTAACTTTTTTCACTTCTTTTCTCTTGAGTGGTGACATATGCTGAGCTTTACAATTGGTTCTTTCTTTGTCATTATAGTCTTGATCGAACTTATACTAACATATTACTGCTGAATGGCTATTCTTATTCTAAATCTAACAAGTCACTTTTGAAATGCCTTTCCTTGTTGAGTTTTTACCCCGGCTTTTCGTTTGCTTAAACCTGCCTTTGTTAGCTAAGAAGTTTAATGCTTTTCCCCTTCCTTGCTTCTTGTTCCAATTGTTATTGCCTATCTTTTAAGATATATTTACTTTAGTATTTGAGCTTATGATAGTATTGTAATGCTCAAGTCTACTTTCAAATGTTAACAGTTAAGCATACACATCTTTAAGAGTTAATATTTTCATTTTTAATGTTATGCTAACAATAATATCAAAATTTTGAGATAAACCAATAAGAAAATACTTTGTTAACTCTTTATTTAAAACATATTTTTTTACTATTATGAAAGAATTTGTTATCCCATTCATTCTGCTATAAAAGTTATTGATTGATAGTGAGCCCTTCAGAGTATATTGAATCTAACTCTTAAAATGAAGTACTTGAGCATGAGATTATAAGGAGAACATTTTTCCTATTACATCCCATAATTCTTGTAAGTGACACAATTAGTTTGTATTGTCAAGATTGAGTCACTGGTAATAAAGAGTAGACAACTCAGTAATAGCTAATTTCACTTTCTCCACTGTAGGAAAGTTTGATTTGAACTAGAGTTCACGTTTAAGCAGATTCATCAAATACTATTATGTGTTGGTTGAGCGGTGTTTTTGTGCCATTGGTGAAACCTTCCAAATCATTTCTTCTTATTATTGATAAAACTTAAGCTTTTCAAATCAGAAAGTTTTATTTGTTGAGTTTCACTGACACAACAAAATGTCAAGCTAATGTAATGGTTGATGTTGAAGAGGACAAATTTGCAATGCTTGAAGAGGATTCTTGCAATAGTGTTGTTTTATATATGATTTTTAGTCTACTATGACACCAATTTAAAAAGAATGAAAGATAGCTAAAAGAGTTGGAGAATGTTTTTGTGCATTTTCTATTAACAACATTACATTACAGGGTTGAGAATATCATGTATTTATACACTAAGAAATAAGGGAAAAACCTAATGAAATGTGAAGTCAAATGAGTAAGAAGACATAGTTTGTTTTTATTTATATTCTTTCACTAATAAGCTGGTAATTCACCTCACACACATTACATTATATTATTGTACGATTATTCTCTGTCCTTGTATGTGTTGAGAGGATATTCCCTTGAATCATACTAAGTTGTAGATGTCAGTAAATTCTTACTTATCAACCAAGTATTTCTAGCATTACAAACATAAGTAAGGTTTTTAGACCTTACGTTTCATTAATTTCCCAAATTTCTTGAGTAATACCTAACAGTCCAAACTTCCTTCCAAAGAAATAACATTGTTTCAAATTTATGGTTGGAAAAATTTGGTTGGCTTAAGTTCGAACGTGGAGAATTTGTTGAACTAAATTGTCTTTTACGTTTAAACAAAGACACGTAACATAATTCATTTTAATAATTAAATAGATACTAAAATTAAGATATGTAATACAATTAAATTCAATAATAAAATATATATTATTTATTTTGAACACAAATTTTGTTATAAATTTATCTTTTAATTTTATAATTAAAAATACATCTATTTAATTAAAAAATTCAAAATTTATATTCTAATTTAAGTTCGTCTTTGCTAATAATGTGAGTGATGATATTAAGTGCTATCACACGTTTATCATTAAACTGAGGGAAAAATGTTGAAAGTTTTTAGAAATGGATTGACATACATACAAGAGCAGAGGATGTCTCTGTTATCCTTTACAATATTTTTTAAGAATTCTTTTAGGAAGGACATGGCTAGCAATCACTTTAGGCAGGCATGATAAGGTGCATGATTTAGAATCTTCGGCTCTATATCAAACCACAAAAGTTGCATGGACAAAAACAATACCTTGAGTCTTTGATGGGGCCATTATTCTCACCACCCATGTTCACCAAGCTGCATGTGCTCAACTCAATGGTCCCCTAATTCTAATATGTTTGATTTGGAATATTCAAATATTAAAAATTTTATTCTAATACTATTTAGTTATACTGTCAAAAATTTGTAACTATCTATCAATTTTTATTTAATGGGTAAGTAATTATTTAATCTTTAAATTTTAGTCTATAATTAGTCTCAATTATTTAAAAAATATTAATTATTTCAGTATAAAATTTTTTTTGCTTGAAAAATCAATAAAAATTAATGGATTGAAGTAATTATGAATATTTTTTTACCAACTGAATGGATTTGTACAAATTTTAAAAACTCAACATAATTTATATTTTATGTAAATTATAACAAAAAAACTCTTATTTTGCGTTACAAATTATAGAATTTGTTGAATTATTTGCATGGGTGCGGTATCTTAATACTCACAATAAAAACATACAGTAACCTCATAGTTGCAAACGACAAACAAAAAAAAAAGGAGGATCTTGGTCGGTCTTGTGTCATAATGTCAACAGCAAAGGACCGCTTGGTCATGTCAATCTCCTAAATGGTCCCACTTAGCCCACCCCACTTTGCTGCTCTGCTTAATGTGTCAAACTTAAATACGAGACTACAACTATAGGCAGTGATGTCGCTGCCAAAGAGTCACAATCAGATCGACCCCGATTCAATCTTGCAATGCTACAAAAAGTGGGACACGTGGGTGATGCATCCACCATTAAATTTGATGCCCAATCACATGTAGTACTGCCTGAGTTAAAACTTTTAGAAGATGACAGAACCAGAGAACTGATTTGTGAATCCAAATCAAATAGGTTAGATGAAATGAATGATAAGATTTCAGTCACCGCCTTATTGCTTGCGTCATTTCTCACGTCAATAAAGTTGTGGGCATGCGGATGCAGTAGCAGTAGCAGTAGCAGGACAGCTTGCTTGCCTCATCTTCTTCTATCATTTGGTTATTGAATTTTGTAGAATTGTAAAATGCGGACGTGGTTATCTTCGTTGATATTGCTGCTTTCACAATACAAGTTCGTCAAGACTCTAAATTCATAGCATACATGCTTGTGGTACGGCTATAACTTTATTCATCATTTCTGCTACTAAAATTCTAAGCCATAATCAAATCGTTTGAAATCCTATGTCTATCTACAAGTTAAAAGCTGAATAATTATTGGCAATGTCACCGCTTCAGTGTTGATCTTTCACACGTAACTTTGAACGATGCTCATGGAGGCTAGCAAAAGCTCAGAGAACATATTTCTACTGTAGGGGAGCTCGGAATTCAGTTCAATCAGAGCTTTTTAATAGATTCCGCCAAGTATGTGTAAATACATTAAAATCTGTTTTAATTTATTAAAAACTAATATAATAATAATTTTAAAATTAAAAAATATATATTATTTTATAACTTAATGTAATAAATTTATTAAAATATTTATATAACCCAATTTAAAAAGATATTATCTTTGTTATTAAATTAAAAAATAATTATTTAAAATATACAATATGTTTCTTTACACTTCCATATTACTCAAGATGATTTTGTTTCTTTTTCCTTTTACTCCATTTTGCCCTTCACCTAGCTTTCTTCCTTTCCTCAACGAGTCCCCTTAATTTTCATTCTCCATTTTTCAACTTTTTACTCAACTCAACCTATTTGATTCAAATTTTAAATCATCGCCTAAATAAATTTTTTAAATTAAAATCCCAATTGAAATTACTTTTCATATTTCTTCATTATTGTTTTATTTTGAACCAGTTTATTTATATATTTTATTCTTATTGTCTCAATTAGTTTAAATAAAAAAAATTAAAAGATATATTTTTAATTTGTAATGGATTAGATATTTTATCGTCCCATAGATTAGTTCACATTGAAAAAGTTACAATTCATCAAGTGATGAATCAAACACGAATTTGATGAAATCTTTCCAATCTTATTCGCTAAACATGCTTAGTTTATTTGATTTGCTGATAATGTTTAAAATTTATAATATACAATTTATATTTATTATTAACATATACGATGTGTGTTAGATTCTTTTTAATGCTTTTACTTGAATCATTAAAAGAATTAAACACTTATGATATGATTATACCAGAAAAAAATTATTATAACAATAATGCTGAATTTTCTTCCCTTTTTATACAGCCCAAAAATATTGCTAAAATATGTAAAGATTACATTAATGTTTTGATATGAAAATAATATGAGTGAAGGTTCATTGTTTAGATGGTAATGCTTGTATTTCTTGATGTTCCTACCGTCTTGATTATAACTCAGTCTAATATATCTCCCTTAGTTAAATGTCTTCTAAATTATAATTCGTTATCTTTTTTATTATTTATGAGCCTATAAAAAAGAAGCTATTTGTGCGCTTAAAAGGATCAAATATATAGTAAAACAAATAGAAATATAATTAAATAAATTTAATTATTATTTATTATTGTGTTTGCAAATTTGCAATCTTTTTTTGGTTTTTTATTTTTTACCTTTATTTCATAATAAGTTAAGTTTTGTCCAAATTTAGCACTTGTAAATTAACTAAACAAATAATAACCCAAATTTAAATAGAAAAAAAAAGAAAAGAGAATCATTAACATAACTGATGAATCTCACCTACTTCCCTTTAAGTTTGAGAGAAGGGTTTCAAATCCTAAGCGGGGCAATCTTCCTAATGTGTTTGTAGAGTAGATTTTTGTCATAAATTGAGAGTAAAAATCTTCACCACACCCCCCCCCCCCCTGGGTAAAAAAAAAAAGAAACAAAAAAAATTGTAAGATTTTTGAAACGAAAATTATTTAATTTTTTATATTGTAAAAAATAAAGTAATTTTATGAGAATGGTTTTTGAATTGAACTTTAAATAAGTCATTCAGGTGTAGTGTTGTGTTAGTGTCACAAACTTTGCTGATTCTATTAGAATAAAAAATCTCTTGGGTTAAAAAATAAATAAATTTAATGTTTGAATAACTCTAAATGATCTTCATATTTTGACTTCATATATGAAAATAAACAAATAAAAAAAACTCTTTATAAGAAGGTATTTTTAGAATTAAGGGTATTTTATATCTATTGTAAGATTGAATCTCTAGATTTTAAGTACAATTTAAAAAGAAATAAAAAGACACAGAAGTAAACTATTAATTTTTGTTTACAAATTAATATTTATTAAACACTAAAATTGTTGTATTTTGATACATGCTCTAAATTTTATTTCATAATATATTGAATTTCATGTACCGTTAAATTTATTGTTTTGAAATTCTCAACCAAAACTTAACTTTTACAGTGAAACAATGAACATCATCTTTTCATCCGTATTAAAATTATTAATGTTTTTATTTATTTATTTATTTATTCATTCATTGTACTCTTTTGTTGACCTATTAGTATCTTCTAAAGTATCTATGTAATAGGGTTTTAACATCTTGCATAAGGTATGTCTTAATTATTATATATTTTATTTTTATTGAAAATTTTATATCTCAACTTGATAAAGATAAAGTTATCATTTATATATTAATCACATATTATAATCTGTAATTTTTTTAAACAAATAAATTAAAGAGAATATGAACTCCCACCCTCTCGATGCCTACATTATTAAAAAAAAAAAGAAAAAGAAAAAAAAATACTCTTTATCTTAACCATGTTACAGAGGATGCATAATTTTGTTCCAACAACAACGACGACGACGACGACGACAACAATAATAATAATATTTTTTTTGAGGTTTATATCTTCCTCAGTTCTGTCCATCCCCACTCAGCTTTCACCAACAGGCGCCAATAATACAAACTGGAAAAAGTCGATAATGACAACACTTGCCTGCAGGGAGGGACCTGCATTGTATGTCTCTTTACTTCTTAAACTTTTACCTAATTAGCTTACTACTATCTATTCAATTCAATCCCATCTACATTCCTATCCATATGTTTGCGGACATTATTTTACTTTACAGTGTTAAAAACTTCCATCTTGGCCTATAAATAGGTTTTAAGGCACACCATTCCAGCAAAACCACAGGGAGAAATGGAGAATATGGAGGAGAAAGGCAGCAGCAGCAGCCATGTCAAAAGAAAAAAGGGTGGCATGGTCACTATGCCTTTCATATTTGGTCAGTTTTTTATTGCACTGTGATTGATTTACAAGTTTTTTTTTTCTCCCTTTTCTTCTTCTCCTCTTCAACCTTGTCTCATCTATTATTCATTGATTATCATGATGGTTTTATAATTTTGGTGCAGGAAACGAAGTGTGCGAGAAGCTGGCTGTTGTGGGGTTTAATACTAACATGATTAGCTACTTAACAACTGAGTTGCATATGCCTTTAACCAAAGCAGCTAATACTCTCACCAACTTCGGAGGAACTGGAAGTTTGACTCCGTTGATCGGAGCTTTCATTGCTGATTCGTACGCCGGACGTTTCTGGACAATTACAGTTGCTTCCATCATCTATCAAATTGTAAACAATCCCTCTCGTTTGAATGAATGAAGATTATGATAGTATCAGTAGCACACATCAGAATTTTCCTTTCGAAAGAGATAATTATTTTCAAGAATATCCCGTAGTCACAGTCTCCCATCAATTGACTGATATTAAATAGTAGCATACGTCAAGAAATTATAAATAATTTTATGTCAACATCGATTTTATTTTTCTTTCGGGTTCAGTAAACTGTTCGATAATTCATTTTCTCCTTGTTTTTATGTAATCAGGGGATGATTTGCTTAACCATTTCAGCAATTCTTCCAAAACTAAGGCCACCACCGTGCAATGGAAACCAAGTTTGCCAAGAAGCTAATACTGGACAGGTGGCAATCTTATACATATCTCTCCTACTCATGGCCATCGGGTCGGGTGGAATTCGACCCTGTGTAGTAGCATTCGGGGCGGATCAATTTGACGAAACGGATCCTAAACAATCCGCAAAGACATGGAAATATTTTAATTGGTACTATTTTACCATGGGAGTATCAATTCTAGTGGCTGTGACAGTTCTTGTTTATATTCAAGATAATATAGGCTGGGGTTTGGGCCTCGGTATTCCCACAGTCGCGATGTTTCTATCAATCATTGCATTTTTTTTTGGGTACCCACTTTACCGGCATTTGGATCCGGCAGGGAGTCCGTTTACCCGATTGTTACAAGTATGTGTGGCTGCGCTTCGGAAGAGAAAGCTGGAAATTGCTGATTCAAATTTGTTGTATCAGAATGAAGAGCTTGATGCTTCCATATCTTTGGACGGAAACCTTCTTCATACAAAACATATGAAGTAAGTTAATTTCTCTCTTTCACGTTTATGAACACCCAATCACAAATTGCATCAGTGCGTATAATATCACAAAAATGGAAAATAAATTTATTGGACTTGGGAGTTCCATAATATATTGATATTTGATAATGGTATGCAGATAGTCGTGTCCCATGCCGCGTTAGCTTTACTACTTGATCCAACATCTTTTTTGTCCACGAGAATTCTTTTATTTTCTTTTGTTGAATTTTGAAGTCTATGACACAGATCACCGATTTGATTGTCTCCACATTATATCACCATATTTATCATGACTACTATTGATTAGAAGCAAACAAATGAGCTGTTCAATTTGTGTGTGTCAAGTATAAGTAGGACCACGATCCAAGAGAGATGGATGGTCATGAGCAGCAGCACCACATAATTGATCCTCTATTATAATCGTTGCTTAACTAAACAACAAAAGTCATGCGTCTCTTTTGCCTTTATGTCTGTCATAGCAGTCATCTCTTCTGTGGGAACACGTTTCTCTTCTTTTTCTTGTGCATTCGTTGTGTCATTCAATAATTTGCTTCACTGCAACCAAACCCTTTTTACTTCGTGATCAATTAATACATTTGTGAAATGCAGATTTTTCGACAAGGCAGCAATTGTGACGGAAGAAGACAACCTCAAGTCACCAAATTTATGGAGACTAAACACTGTACACCGCGTAGAGGAACTGAAATCTGTGGTCAGAATGGGACCAATTGGGGCAGCAGGAATCCTTCTAATCACAGCTTATGCACAACAGGGCACATTCTCCCTCAAACAAGCCAAAACAATGGACAGGCATCTCACCAAATCATTCGAAATCCCCGCTGGCTCAATGTCTGTCTTCACCATGGTCTCCATGCTCTCCACAGTCGTTTTCTACGATCGCATATTCATCCCTGTCGCCAGAAAATTCACAGGCCTCGACCGCGGCATCACTTTCTTACACCGCATGGGAATAGGATTTGTAATATCAGTGTTAGCCACTCTAGTTGCTGGATTCGCTGAAGTGAAGAGAAAACAAGCAGCGTCAGCTCATGGTCTTCTCGACAAACCTCATACAACAATTCCCATTTCAGTGTTTTGGCTTGCGCCGCAATATAGTCTTCATGGGATAGCCGAAGCATTTATGTCAATTGGTCACTTGGAGTTTTTCTATGACCAGGCACCAGAAAGCATGAGAAGCACTGCAACAGCATTATTCTGGGCGGCAATTGCAGTTGGGAATTATTTCAGCACGCTTTTGGTTACTTTGGTGCACAAGTTCAGTGCTGGACCTGATGGATCAAATTGGCTGCCAGATAATAACTTGAATAGAGGGAAGTTGGAGTATTTCTATTGGTTGATCACGTTGTTGCAAGTTGCTAATCTTATTTACTACCTATTTTGCGCGAAAATGTATACTTTGAAGCCAATTCAGGTGCATAATAAAGGAAGCGATTCAGAAGACGGCGTAGAGCTTGAGAACAGGGTCTAGTTTGCATTTTCAGGCATGCTTGTGGTCGACAGACAAATAATTTCAGTGTCATTGTCTTTTGAGTGACCAAGCTTGTAGTTGCAGAGCGATTTAGGAGAATGTGCGCTCATATAATATATGTATGTAAATTTATGATAGTAAGGAATAATCCTATTAGTTTGTATTACACAAAAATTTAGAAATTTGCCTTGTGTGCTTTCTCGCATACTCTCTGCTGGGCTTACTTTGGGCTTGTGATGACTTATATTATACTTTAAATGAAAAGCAAAAGGAAATATTTAACATCCAAGTGAAATTTATTAAATCATAATAATTGCTAATTTTAGTGATGAATAGTCCTTTTCAGTTAATTATGGGCCTAATTGAATTCAACCCAATACGGGCCAATTGTAACAATAAACGGATCCTATCATTCTAATCATTGGTCGAATTGAACTTAACCCAAAACAGCCATGAACTAGAACAATGCAAGCCAAAAATGACCAACGGAACCGGCACGAAAGTAGTTTTGCGCAGCTTCGCGGACCAGACCTTTGACATCTCTCCTTCACATACGTCTTACCGTTGCAATTACGAGTTCGGTTTCCTTAGGCAGACCGCATCCATAGCGAACGCTTCACATCCCACGTACCAGTCAACTCAATCCAAACGTCAAATGAAAACGGATAGGAGTAACTGAAGAAAGAAACCCCAATTGAGTTGAACACGTACAAAGGAAAATTCCAAAAGAAAAAGATGCAATATTCTTTGTTCTTGGAGATTTCTCACCAAGAACATTGACATATTCAAAACACATCGTAAGAGATTCGCAGCACAAATAAAAATGGAGAAGGTAGATTACAGGTATAAAGACGAAAGAGCAGTGACCGAATTGTCATCGACAAGAAACACAATGACGCCTTTGTCAATGATTGTGGGTGCATTTGAGGAGCTTGAAAAGTTGCTGGATTCTAAGAGCAGTAGGAGCTGCATAACAGACCTGCGGTTGGATACTTTCTGTGAAGCTTGTTCGTTGGTTTCTGTTTTGTTTCGTTGTCTTGGACTCGCTTTCAAATTCGCCGAGCTGGAATACGTCGCCAAGGTTCACATATTGCAATGTCATTTCTTCTCTTTGTCATCATCTTAATACATTATCTGGGTTATATAATCAATCTTTTCTGTTCGGTAACCGCAATTATTAAAATAATTATAAATTACAAATTCTATCTGCAGAAGAGATTGTGTTTACATGAGGGGTTTCTTTTGGTCTCTGATGGGCATAAAACATTTTCGTAGTGATATTGCGTTTTGATGTTACATAAAATGAGTTTACAAATTTCATTAGATTTCTCTCTTCCAATTTATGATAATTATATTTTATAATAAAATTTATAAAAAAATATATATTTATTTATTAACTAAAAAATGAATATAATCTTAATTTATTTATTTTTATAATTAAAAATTTAATTTATTCATCTTTATTTAATTTTTAAAATTTATTAGATATATTTACTAATACAAATAAAATAGTTTTTATTAAATATATATATATATATGTGTGTGTGTGTGTGTGTGTGTGTACCCACACACTAATTATTTAATAAATTAATTTAGAATTATTTACTATTTCATATAAAATTTATAATATATATAAAATATAACTATTTTATATAAATATTTAATTGTGTTAATTAATAATGATATTAAGATATTCTAAATTTTATTATTTAGAGTTATACAACAGTAATTATACAGTAAAATTTTAAAAATTGAATATAAATTAAATAATATGATAATATATTAATAATATTAATTTTAAGTTAAAATTTTTACATTTTTAAAATTTAGAATATAAACTAGCACTTAATATAAATAAATTATAAAAAAATTAAATAAAAATGAATAAATTAAATTTTATTTATGAAAAATTAACTTATTGTTAGAGGGAACACGAATATAATCTTTTTACGTATGAAAAATATTTGATCAAATTCATTTATATGCACGTGTGTATTTGTGTGTGTGTGTGTGTTTATGCGACCTCTGTTCTTCAATTTCATGTTTATTTAATCGTATGATACGTTCAGGTAAAAGATCTGGTGGAAGCATCAAAGACTTATGATACGTTACATGATATACTTGATCTGGATATCGCAAATGCAACTGTGAAAGTACAGGGAAGCCATTCACGCAATCTAAGACGAGTTAGGCAGGGTCTTGACCTCATCAGAGTTTTATTTGAGCAGTTCTTGTCAACTAAGTATGTGCTTCTTCTTTGTGATACTCTGCTACCATACAATCTGTGAAGATAACATTATGTGGATGTTGGATACAATCTGTCAAGTTTTAATTGTTATGTTGATTGGTACAAACACTTGCATCATCAATCTTTGTTTTGGTTCTCTGGTTCTAATATCTCAAATTCGTCAAATCCAGTGATTACTCCCTGAAGGAAGCAGCATCAACAGCTTACGCGCAAGTTTGCGCACCCTACCACTCATGGACTGTCAGGACTGCAGTTTCTGCTGGAATGTATACTCTTCCAACTCGGGACCAACTTTTGCAGAATCTAGACGAAACAGGTGAGTTTTAACAAACTTGTGTGCTTGTAAAGAAAGGCCACTTAGCGTGGAATTTCAGTACATCTAATTTCCAGCGGGTTGTCATGTCTTCTCGGCAATATGAGATTTAGGTAGTTTGCAGCCTGGATAATCTAGAATCCTCTGATGATGTTTCCTCCTAGGAAGATAGAAGCACCTAAAAAAGCACTTCTAGGCTCCAAATATGACTTTGCTGCCTCCAATTTATTTAATGGAAATGCAATGTCATTGTAGAAAGGGTAGTAATTTCTTCTCGTAGAACAGACCCTTAATTTCAGAAGCCTGGTTTTCAATTTCATAGGATGTCTAGACATTAGGAGCTTAATTGCAAGCAAGATTTTGTTGAGCT
Source organism: Swietenia macrophylla (assembly GCA_032401905.1). Taxonomy (NCBI): domain Eukaryota; kingdom Viridiplantae; phylum Streptophyta; class Magnoliopsida; order Sapindales; family Meliaceae; genus Swietenia; species Swietenia macrophylla. The sequence continues at coordinate 4,499,460 of CP135584.1, read as the reverse complement.
TGGACCTTAAATCTTAATTTTTTATGGCAACAGTTTGAATTCAGTTGCAATCTTCCATCTTATCCATTTTTCACAATTTTCTTTGCAGATCAATCAGCAGAGAAGAAAATGAAAAGATATATCAATGCTTCTGCTCCAGTCATTGAGTACATTGATAAGCTTTACATTTCTAGGAATATCAATTTGGATTGGTGACTTCTATACTGTTCAGGCTATTGATTCTTGATCTTTGCGGGTAGTTGTAAGAAATCTTTGCGGCTGTGAAAAACTCTTTCATCTTCCAGCAGCAATCCTCAAATTTCCTTGGCATCGTTTTCAGTACAGCTCTGCTAGTTGCCAAGCAGCTGGAATCAGAGAGCACGAGCCGGAACTAATACTATAGTATCCATAAACAGAATAGATTTGTACATAAAGCAATCGCCTTTAAACGAGAAAGGATATAACAACTGTTTCTTTATATTCGACCATAACTGCCTTTTACTAGTTACCTGGTGTTAACTCTGAGATGCAATGGCCAATAATTATTATTTCTTAAATTTGATAAGACACACAAACCACCGTGAATTTTAATCAAACGAAACAATCTTCTACTGGGTTCTGTCAAAACCTTCTTAAGTCATTTGTTTGTTTATAAATCAACGCAGCACATCTGAGATGGTATCTGAAACTTGAAAAAGAAAATCAAAACAAATTGAAGTACAAGATAGCATATTTTTGCTGGGACTACAGCAAAACCAGGTTCCTTGGCAAGGTACTTTGTAGGCACCATTATGTCGTTACTCAGGAAAGAATGGAGGCTCTGTTCAAACTGAATTCATCACATAGAAATACTACACACGACCTACAATGTCAGGCCTTCTGGATTCTCAACAATCTTTGAAAAGGTTTGAAGGAAAGCAGCCAAGTCAGCACCATAAATAATTCGGTGATCAGCCGTTACATTCACCTGTAAAAAGAATTACATTCAAATTAATTCAGTAGAAATTTCAAACTACAAGAGATCTTCGTTGTATCAACCACCCAGATTTAATGATTGAAATATCAAGTACCAAAGTCAGTTTAAAGAGCTCAAGAGGTATAAAAACACTTAAAAGTGTTCAAGAGAGTATAAAAACACTACAGCTGCTCACATGCTGCCTAACTTCTAAGCAATAATCAACACTTGAAAATTTGCAAGTCATGCGGTTAGCATTCAGAAAAACAGAAAGTCCAGTGGTATTTATGATCTGCATTTTAACCGATCAGCTACTTTCAGTAAGGCTGACTCCTAAAAAACATTTAGTCCAAAAGTTTGTATTATTCAAAATTTTAACCAACAGTAGTCTGCTGTCTAAAAAGTTAACAGGAAGTTCATATCTCTGGGCCTCAGCCCTCGGGGAATTTCTAGTTGAATGTCACTGTTAGAAACAAGATTGTTCTTGTGTCGAACATCATGATAAGTTGAACCTTTGACAATTCACCGTCTAGTTTATGGAGACATCTCATCTGGATTTGCATCAAAACCTAAAAATCAATTGCACAACATGGCTGTTCCCAATGCCAAATGCAAAGATGATCATATTTGATTTCAAGCAAGAAGCTACAAGGCATAACAAAAGAAACATATAATAGAGTATATAGTGAAAATGTTTGAATTAGTATATAGATTGGTTGACTTAGCAAAGAAGAGTTTGGTCTATTTACAAGGACATGTTTCAGGATACATATTCTGCATTACCTACATATCTTCTGCTGAAGAAGAAAGTAAACTAGTAAAATCCTCACTGGCCTATGTGTATGTTTTGGCATTGCTATGCTTCTACTTCACTTTGAAAGCACATCAGTGTAAGCATTTGGTAAACACCCAATTATACTTGGCAGCTAATATTTAGCACTCACCCTCCCACTTATACTTGACATTTACGGATTCTATCCTACAACAGCTATGGATTAAAATGTCATAGCACATCAATCCCAAACATACCCTAGATCTCAACCTCTGTTTCAGCTGAAAGCTAGATCCCAGCAATTGTTTGGTTCAAACAGGCTATGACAAAAGCAGCAGCTGGGTCACTACCCAACTTTAACAAAACAGCAGCTATAATAACAGCTCCACTCTTCTGCTTCAGGACAATTGAAGAGCTAAATTCTGTTCGTTGGATCTAAACACATGGCTTGAGGATCTAAATTTGGTGTACAGTGAGAGGGTCACATTGGAAGCTGTACTGATGATTACTTTTTGGATCTACCACCCTGATCATATTGTAGAGATTGAGACTTCAGCACTTAGGATGTTGTTCTAGGCAAGATCAATTGTCCATGTCATGCATATCAAGACTTATGATTACTGCTTTATATTTTGAGAGTTTTCAATTAGTTGGAGTTCCTAAACAACACTATAACTTACTGAGGATCTTGTTCAAATCTCATTCTCCCATTCCTCTTTGAATTTCAAAATCCTGTCACGTGGGTTGGCTTAACACTACAGAATTGTTTCTCTAACCCCTATAGTTAAGACATTTATGCTCTAGCTATCGCATTTATTGTACAGAAGATACAACATCCTCTTGCAATAAGAAGCCTAAACAACTAGAAACAAGGATGAATTAGGAAACTTGTTGGATAAAAATATCCCAATTAGGTGCCCCCAAGAGGAATTGAACAAATATCCTCTAGGTGGAAAATCAAGGGCCGTACAACTCAAACCCCTTCCATCCACATACATAAAAATGCCAATAGAAAATATTTGTAACCTACATTGGGATCCATTTAGCATCGCTTATCATATACCATATGTGAACTCCTAAAGAAAAGACAAATAAATAAACTCACCAGCATTTTACTTTTCACACTGAAGAAACCTTCTGCATCAGCTACTGCAGTCGGCTTTGAGGCGCCAACAGCCATGATAGCTCCCTGAACATTATCTTCAAGTCCTCAGCAAATATCCAGATAAATCTCAAGATACAGAAAAATTACATTAGTTAATGGAGATGAAGAAGCCTAGTTCTTTCTCCTCACCTGGCCTGGAGGAAGAATAGCATCAAATCTGTCCACTCCAAACATGCCCAGATTAGATAGCGTGAAAGTCCCTGTAAGACATAGGAGTACAATGTTTGTGTGATTAGTCCAGTGAGACCATAATTCAAGAAACCACAAAGACATACAATACAAAACAAAACAAAACAAAATTTAAATGGCAAAAATGAACTAGTAAATACCTGAATTGTATTCATGGGGCTGAAGTTGCTTTGCTCGAGCTTTCTCTACAAGCTCTTTCCATTTTTGAGATAAAAAATACAGATCCAACTGTGCCATTGCCAAATACAAGTTATCAATTTAAACTAAAATAGTCCAAGGTGCTATCAGCATCAATGCAAAATGGATCATTAAAAAGTAACAAACCTTATCTGCATCCTGAATAACAGGTGTTATCAAGCCACCATTGATTGCCACAGCCACTGCAATGTTTATATTACTATTGTAAGTAAAACTCTTCCCATCTTTACAGCAGGCATTAACAACTGGATGCTGAACAAGGGCCATTGCAGCAGCCTTAGCCAACAGCGCAGTCATTGTCACACCCTTTGGCTTCACCTAAAGTTTCAAATCCCAAAACATCCATATATTATCACCAAACACAATTCATAAATTTATTAATTAGTTAACAAACACATTTACATTGCGTGTACCTTCTCATAAAGCGCGTCGAGAGCATCAGTGATTATTGGATATCCAACACGAAAAGTAGGCACCGTAAGACTCTTGGCCATATTCATTGAAACGGCAGCCTGCATTGTAGTAAAAGGCACCATAGTAGAACCCGGAAGTGGAGGCGGGGCTGCTGCCCCAGGTTTCGGCGAAGCAGTAGAAGTAGCAGTTGCAGTCGTAGGGGCTACAGAGGGTGCCACATTCTTCGAAGGGGCAATTCCAGCCGCCTTCTCCACATCTTCCGGAGTAATTCTACCAAACGGCCCGGTTCCCACCACTGAATTAATATCCACTTTGTGCTGCTTAGCTAGTTTCTTGGCGAACGGCGTAGCTACAATCTTCCTGGGCCCGCTTGGAGCAGACTCTGTCGCTTTCTTCGGCTCAGGTTGGGAAATAGCGGGGGCAGGAATGGACGTAGGAGGAGGAGGAGTGGGAGCAACAGCTTGTTGAGGAGAGGAAGTAGCACCTTTGGACGCTGCTTTGGCCTTGGCTTCAGCGATTTCTTCCTCAGTCTCCGCCAGAATCCCAATCGGCGCGCCGACGGGAGCAGTCTCGCCGTCGGGAACAACAATCGCGGCGAGAATGCCGTCGTAGAAGGTCTCCACGTCCATGTCGGCCTTGTCCGACTCAACCACAACGACGCTCTCTCCCTTGTTGAGAACGTCACCCTCAGACTTGATCCAGGAAACGATCTTACCCTCGGTCATGGTGGAGCTGAGGGCGGGCATGAAGATCTCGCGGATTTTGGATTGGACGGTGAAGATTCGTCGGCGAGAAGGAGAAGAAGAAAAAGAATTCCATCGAAGGGGCACGAAAAGAGAAGAGGAGAAGGACGTGGTGGAGTTTGAAAGGGGAGTCTTGGAGAGAAATGAAGAAAGGGAAGCCATTTTTGGAACTGGGAAGAGAGGAAATTTTGATTTGGGATATGACTTAGCATATGACTTAGCAAATGCGAGAAGCAGAAAGCAACGGAGAGGAAATAGAGGAGAGGGGCGGAGAAGACGAGGAAGACAGGAAATTTTTGGAACTGTTTGAGCTAACTTACAGTGTTTGCATCGCCAAGTCTGAGTAGTTGGTCGTCAAGTTCGTTGGTTGATTTTCTGCTTATTCTGACTAGAGCCATGTTGTTCTAAAATTCTCAAAATGATCTAATTTCGGATTTAGATAATTAAATAAATTTTACTCACATAATTATTTACAATTAAAATATTAATAAATAATTAATGAATATTATTTTTATAATAAAAATTATTTTAGTTCAATCCCAAACAACCGTATTTTTAATTTTATTTATTTATTTTGAATATATTATTTAATAATTATTTTTTTAATATACATAATAAAAAACAAGTTATGAAATTAAATTTATATACATAAAATTGTAAATTAAAAATATATCAAGAAATTAACAAAAACTAATCATTAAATTTATTGTTGGAGACCAAACTTGAGTAGTTGGGTGACAAATAGTATATAGCATAACTTCATTAAATTATCGTTGTTAGAACTGTATAAAATTTATAAATTAAAAGGATGTGTTAATTAGTTAATTAATTAATAATTTATTAATTTATAGAGTGTATTTATAATTTAATAAACCTACATTTTAATTCACAAAAAATTCATTAAATTTTACAAATTTAATTAATTGAATATTAATTAATCTATTAAATACACATTAAACTAAATAAAAATAAATAAATTCATTGTACTTATCTAATTAATTAAATAATATTTATAATAATTTTATTTATTTAATTAAATTTATTCAATAAATTAGATTAGAAATAATTTTTATATAAATAAACACAAAGTCTTCTTATATTTTATAGTAAATTACTTAACCATTTAAAATGACTTTTTATTTAACAAGTGTTCAAAAATTGACCAAGACAAGTAAGACATGTAAAGCATTATGTCGAGTCATAGTTGAGAGCATCTCACGTTCACTCAATAAGAATTGCAGCAACGAGTTTTTCAAAAATTAGAGATGAAATGCAATTAGGTTTAAATTTTAAGAAAAACAATTATTGATGGAGTCATTTTTTAATAAAATATTATAATAAATTATTTTTATAATTTTAACAAATTATTAATTTATGATATGAATAGGACTGCAAAATTATGTAAGGATTTTAAAAAAAATTACCTTTTTAATTTATCAAAATTATTAATTTAGCATATTAGCACAAATCAAAATTATAAAAACTTTGTATATAATAAAGGTTATTAATTTAACGAGTATTAATTTATAGAGGTTATAATGTATTCACCACTCGACTCTAGTAGCTTTTGTTATTCAGAACTATATTTATTAGTATTTATCCATTATTTAATACTTAATAAATGATCATGCGTGGGGTAAAATTATCCAAAAATAATAAAACCATTCAATTTGATAAAATTAAATTAAAGATAATTGTTTACATAAATAGGATCCAAATAAGATCATTTTGAGATTTTTTCCTTCTTCAATTTGGTAACCATACTGAATCTTGATTCCCCATTATTTCTACATTTATGATAACTATATACTAAAATAAAAATCTTTAAAATATGAATATAAAATATAATAAGGCAAAAAGCTTTTGTATTTCATTAAGCACTTTTGTTGGATTGTACCACATTTTAATTGCATTGCATGTGTATATAGCAAAATCTTGGAGGAAGTTAATTGTGTATTTTCGATGTAGAATTGTTGCGAACTACTAAGATAATGACAAAGGCAGTGGAAGTCAACTTAATGATCCAATCACAGCACTTTTCTTTGAATTATACTAATTTTAACTAATAGAAACATGTAATGTTGCCTTTTTAAAAGATTCACTAGTAAAATTTAGCGAGATAAACTTTGATAAAAGGAAAAAAGAGTGCAATGTACGTTTATCTAAAAAAATTTATAATTTTTCTTATGTAACAAAATATATTCCCTCTTATAAAATTCTTCTTTTTAAGATAGTAAATATTAATTTATTAAGTTGTAGAGTTAATGTATATTAATGTCATGTATCAACTTCTTAAAAGTTAATGTCTATAAAATTTTAGTGAAAAGATTAGCAAAAAATATCATAGAAGCAAACCTGACTAAAAATACATTCAACACCATTCTAATATCGAGGACAAGGTGTAAAACTAAATCTGATTAATAAATTTATAGAAAAAGCTATAAATATTCTAGTATACTATGTCAAATATAATAAGGTTATAATTGCATCAAAATATGATACTTTTGGATAAAATATTTTTTTATTATTTTTTAACGTAAAATAGATTTCTTTTAAAATCAAGAGACTAAAAAATTATAAGAGTACTTAATAAATAAACTTTATCCATGTTGAAATATTTTAAAAAAATTTTCAATATAAGTAGATTAATAGTTATATATTCTGTTAGGTATTTACTCGATCAATAGGACAAGACTATTCGGATATGTATTAGAAGCCATTCGTATTATCAGTTTTAAGAATATACTTTGTTTTGTATATATATTATTTATTAATGAAATAAAAAATTTTTTATTCATAAATATAGACTGCTTCTTTTATTTAATCATGCATATAAATAAAATATATTTGTGAATTATTCTAATAATTTATTTAATTATTAAATAAAATTATTAAAACTGTTTCCTACAAAAGTGATATTGGATGGACAATGATATTACATAGTGGCATACTAAATGTCTTTAGTGAATATTATGAGATAATATTAGTGTAAGTAATGTGATAGTTACGTTATTTGGACATTTGTATGGATTAAATAGTAAAAAAATTATTTTTTGAATATGAACACACAACGAAAAAAATCATATGGTATTGCATGTAGTTATTAGTTTATCGTATAATTGTACTAATATACAACATTGTCCTTTGACTTAAAATATTATAATCGAATCTAGTGTAGATGCATGTGATTCATATAGTATATAAGTACGATACTAATCACATCTTGTATAATAAAATCAATTTGATCACGTATTATTTACATATGAAAATAAATGATGATCAAGACAATATTCATTAGCTCGATATATAGGATTGGAGTTTTCGCTGATTCGATTCAGAGTCAAGTTTTTTAACGAATATCAATAAATAATTAAAATAGTAAATCTCTGACTAAAATAATCAAAAGTTACACGAAAAAGTTCATGGTGACAAACTTAGCTCATATTAATTAATAGTTCATATTTATATCGATATAAAATTTTAACATACTATAGACTTTTACTTGATTAAGATTGGACAATGAAAAAATTTTATGCACATGGTAAATATAATTAGGATGAGATTAGATGACATATGACTTCAATGTAGTTTAGAGGTTATGGCACATTACTATATATTAACCATAATTGTTGAACTTTTAAATATAAGATTAATTTAAATATGTAAGATATGTATTTGATACATATAAGATTAATGTATAAATTGACTCCCTAACAAATTATTAAATTTATGCCTTCCATGGTGGGATAGCAATAGGTTCTGTGACTTGGTATTATATCCCAAAATTCTAAAATATGAGAAATGCAGTATTAATGCTATAGAATTCAGTTATCTAGTTCTTGAATGTATATTAGTATCTGGATCAAAATTCTAAAATGTGAAGTTCAGATGAGAAGTACACTTTAAGAAAGCATAGTGGTTCAGATTTAATTAGTTTAGAATACCAAAATTTCCATTATATAATGTGTCTGAGGTTAAGGTAAAGAAAATAAATCATACCTTACATGAGATGTAAAAGGAAAATGTTTTTTATTTATTTAAATTAATTGACCAAAATTCTAAAATGTGAGATTGATTAATTTTAATAAGAATTTGATTCTCTATTACATTATTAAATCTATAAAATTTCTAAAAGAACTTTTAAATCATAATTTAAGAAGTGTAAGATTCAAATTAAATAGTAAAATGTGTTTTACCACACGAGATACATGAGGATGTTATACGTAATGATCATAAGGCATATAAGAAATTGCATAATGATAATCAAAAAGTTTGAGGATATAATGCTTATAATATTCTTCATGTCTTACAAGAGTTATATGACAATAATTTTTAAATTATAGAGTACAACTTATGTGCTTCCCTCTTTAAAACAAAGTTCGGGGAAGGAGTACTACCAGATGATCATGTCATCAAGATTATTAATCATATAAGATAGTTAGATGCTTATGGTGTAGTCATATATGACCGTATTAAGGTGAATTTGATTCTTTCCTCTTAGTTATAAATTATTTATAACTAATTAAAATTTGAACAAAATTAATAGACTTTTTTAAAGTTGTTCAATGAGTTTCAAGAGTTTTATAGATGAAACAACAAAGAGAAGGAGTATGAAGATATCCATATGACTTCTACAAGTAGGATTAGTAAGAAATTAAAAAAGTTACAACAAAATAAGGGGGCCAAAGGTTGGTCCAAAGAAAAAGAGTTTTAGAAAAACTCAGTTTAAGACAGAAAAAGTCAAGGATAAAAGAAATTGTTTCTATTATAGGAAGTTTAGTTATTTGAAAAATAATTGTTCTTAATACTTGAAAAGTCTTAAAAAGACTGAAGTAGGTACGTATAATTATTATATAATTAATTATAAAATAAATATTATTTTAATTATTAGTTTTGGATAATTAATTCAGCAACTACTACTTATATATATATATATATATATATATATATGTCTCTTTACAAGCAATGCAGAATAGTTTGACGTTACAAAAAGGTGAGATTCGTATTGAAGATGGCTAATAGAGTAATAGTTGCTGCAGAAGTTAAAGGATCTTGCTTTCTCAAATTGGTCACAAGACACATTTTTTAGTTTGAATTTTGTATTGTATTTTGACAAAGCCAGTAGAAACATCATTTCTGTTTTGTATTATGTAAATCTGACTAAACTGTACAGTTATAATCAAAATGAATGTTTAATATATTTCAAAAATATATTAGTTGGCAAAGGATCGTTCAAATTCTAAACAACCTTGTGATGGCCAAAGAGCAGAAAATAATGTCACAGATGGCATTGAGATCAGGCCTAAAAAGAGGCATCGTCTATCAAAAGATGATGTGTGTGAATACGGGAAAGAATCGACGGATGCAGCATGTATGGGTGTGCGGGTTTCAACTGAGGGTTCTGTTGATTTCCAAAGTGATACTGGATTGGGCAATCTAACTGGAGTTAGTTTTGCTGCCCTTTTGCCCAAAAAAGAAGCTGCTAAAAAATCTCTGTATTTGAAAGTAGGTTCTCATGTTGAAGTCCTCTGTCAGGACAGTGGCATCAGAGGATGTTGGTATCGAGCTTTGGTAATTAAGAAGAACAAAGTTAAAGTTAAGGTGCGATATAATGATGTTCAGGATGCAGCTGATGAAGCTAATCTGTTAGAGGTATATCTTGTCGTCATAACAAGTCTTAACCATTTTTCGCCATTCACTAATTATTCTTTTTATTGTTATGTTGCAGGAGTGGGTTTTGGCTTCCAGGGTTGCTGTTCCTGATCAATTGAGACTTAGGCTTTGCGGAAGAACAATAGTTCGACCACCCCCCGAATTTAATAAAGGCAGAGTATCATGGGCAGTTGATACTGGTACCATGGTTGATGCTTGGTGGCATGATGCTTGGTGGGAAGGCATTGTAGTTCAGAAGGATTCCGATGATAAATTTCATGTCTATTTCCCAGGTTTGAAAACCTCCCTCTTAAATTGAACAAAAACATGAAATACAAACGGCTAAATTAAACAAAAGTTTCTTATGTTCTGCCATTTGTATTTCATGTTTTTGTTTAATATATTTGTTTTTTATTTTTATTTTTTATTAAGTGGTTGTTTATTGATCTTTTATTTCTCATATTATTTGCAGGAGAAAAGCAAAAATCAGTGTTCGGCCGTGGTGACCTGAGACATTCTCAAGAATGGTTGGGAAATAGGTGGATGCACATAAAGGACAGACCTGACGTTGTCAGTACTATACAACCATGTTTGGGCACAAAACAAGGTGTGGAGAAGTCCTGTGATGGAAACTCAGTGCAAGCTGCTGTTTGTGTTTGCAGATGGCAATTTGAGAACGAAACTGAAGGTAGTGAACCACATTCGGACTCTGGAGCTGACAAGGTCAAAAACTTGGATCTGGTTTCAGATCTTGCAAAAGATGATTTGCTTGCCCAGATGAGATAGAAGTCATCAAGGAAGAGAAGACGTGCTGTTGGGAGCTCTGTTCGTAAGTCACATTATTGTCATCCTGACTGTGAAAACACCAGAGCAGTGACGGGATCAGGTTTTTGTGAAAGATTTTTGATACCCACATCCATAAAAATTGATCATGATAACTGTAAATACATGAGAGACTCTTTATTCAGTTCTCCAGTTGTGCCTCCTCTAACAAACTTGGTTATGTCTAGAGGATGATCTTATCAGGGTTATAGAAAAAGTGCTTGCTTTCCAAGTAGACGTTAGTTTTTCTTGTGCTTTGGTACGTGTAACATGTGGTGCATCTACTTGATGCATGTTTTTGTTCGGGCACTGCAATTCACCATGTCGTCCACAGTTGTGGAAATGTTTATGAGAAGTCCTGGCATCCAAATCTTCTCTCCGAGTCTCGGCCAGCCTATGCATTTATTTGTAACCATAGCCTGGATTGAATATTTCAGCGGTAATTTTGGATGCAGTAGAATAACCCTGTTAGAGTTAGAGCTCTAACTATCTTTGTTGGTCAGTTTGTAGTACCAATTGTGTTGCGTGTAACCTGTATGTCAGCTCTCTGGTAATTAAAGATGCTTTTAATTTGGTCATATGTTTCATTTCTTCATTAACTCTGAGTATTTTTTTTTTCCAAAAATTCATTGGAATTAGTTTCTAAATTATTTAATTTATTTTGATTTATAATTTTCTGTATCCATAATACATAATTTTATATCCAACCAGGCAGCTTTATTCGAACCTAAATTTTATTTCAGTTCTATTGGAAATAAGTAAAGGCTTTAAAAAAAAATAAGTTAAAAGTTTTCTAGTGGATGACAAAAATTTGACCCTTTTTTTTTTGTCTGGCTAAATATATAGACAAAGTATTAAGAGAGTGGTTCGAGATTATTTAGCAAGCATTTAATTATGTTAAATTAAAGTAATGTTATGATCAAAAATGCAAATTTTGAAAATTTTTATTCAAAATTTAAAAGTTTGAATTCAAAAGTTGCAAGTCTTTGATCTAAAACTACAACATAATAATTAAAATGTTTTCTAATTTTTTGGATGTTATTTTCAACATATTTGAATCATGTTATAATATATTTAATCGAAGGAAGGTCTTGACAAACACACGACAATATTAAAAAAAAAATTGTATAATTAAAAGAAATTTAACACAAAATTTTATTTGATAAGATATTTTATAAAAATTATCTGTGAAAAAAAAAATGGTGTTTCTGTTATATGCAAAGACAAGTTGATCCACCATTTCGCACGTTTCGTATTTCGCGCGTGCGTGTATATAATATAATATTCTATTCAATGCATTAACAATTTTTTCCCTTTATTTTTTTGTAAATTTTGAAAATAATATCATGGCAATTGGTTACGGAACTATTTCTTAATATCCATGTTATTATCTCACCAGCTTTCTGTTTAAGTTAAATATAAGTGCAATGACGTTTATATACTAAGCCTATTTTGAAACAGTTCAAAATTCTTCCTTAATGTTCTCGATTTTGAAAGAACGCCAACTTTCAATGCTAACTCTGGTTGTGTGAAATTGAAGTCACTCCTTCAAAATTGCACTAATGACATACTAATCACCTAAAATCACTGGTTTTCTTTGGATTAATAAAATTTGTAATTGTTGTACTGAAAATTCACATGACATGGGACATGGTAATAATGCATGTCATGTTGATGCTTGATGACCATTTATATCACCATAAAGCAAGCGGGGACGAGTCAACTTGTCGTTGCCAGACATATTGCGTATGTGCTGTGTTGGCATCGTAGATCACTGCATGGCGAAGTGGCTCATCATTTATAAGCACAAGGCCTAAAATCTTTTAACTGTCCTGACATTTCTTTCACGTCAATTCGACAACTTCAACCACCCTTTGGATGGACTAAACGCATGTTTGCAACAACAGTAAACATTTGGTAAATTCTAGTGTCAAATTTTATTGGTACGTGAACAATTGATAAGTTCTTCTATTGTCAAATGTCAATGTTGCGTGAGCTATGTTCAGTGGTTGCAAGGTTAGTGTGATATTAAAGGTCACACAGAAGGTACTTGATAATAAGTATGTTAGCATAGGCGGTTCGCACCCCATTGCACGGTCAAAACATGGCATGAACTTAGTAGATGAAATGCATTCTGTCTACTCTCATTTGTGTTGCAAGATGCAGTTTTCACTTCTGAAAAGATTATTTTTGAAAACGAGAACATAGTCTTTAGTATGTATAATCACCGTCAACATCTTAACTTTTTTCATTGTGTTGGGTTCTTGAGTTGTATAACTATTCTTATTAAGCATGATGATATATAAAACGTCTCTTCATATCGAGAAGATAAAAATGGAAATTCTGGTTAATGCTTTCTGAAATTTTGAGCCTCATCTCTAATTGGTTGTGCTTGGCGGAGGGAGGTAACGCCAAGAGGGGAGTTCTCTAGGCTCCAACGGTTACGCAGAGGGAGCTTGTACTTATCTAATCCGTGTGATTTCACCGATTAATTGAAATTAAAAGTAGTTTGGTCCTGTAAGCAATCTCTGAAATAATAATTCGACATGAGAAAATTTTGAAAACAGTAGTGACCTGTGGGCCTCCCTGTGTGTAAAAAGAATCTTTGTCAACTATGCAAAAAAGTCCTCTTTCACTTTACTGTGCTGTTATAATTTGCTGATGTTAATCAGTTGGTATTCCTTCTTCATTCATTCCTTTTTTCCGTCTCCAACAATTGAAGCATCTCAAAAAACGATGGCCTTCCTCTTTCAGTACAGAAGGATCAGCTAGCTGTTCTTGCATCATTTTCTAATTTTTACTCTCCCATTTGCTCTCCTGCAAGATGGGATTAGACCTTGTTACCTTATTGTTTGTCTAAATAAATAGCTTGCGGTATGTTTGGATAATCACGTAGCAACACAATGGCTGCTCTTGCGGATGGTGATGATGGGGTTAAAAATAAAGAGTTTGCAGTTGCAGGGATTGGATTCAAGAAGTCAAGCACCAAGTCACTTCCTGGAACTAGCCTTGCTTCTGCTGAATCGTTATCCATGCCTCTTGTTTGTATTCTCTTCCTCTCCCTTTCCCTTCTCTATTCTTGTTGTGCTGAAATTTAAGTTAGTTTTGATTTTCCTGTGGATTTTGGCTGATTTCTTGCTGATTCGAAGGTCCAGGAAGTTGTTCTCTCTGCTGATATTCGCTGTGCTGAGTGTCAAAAAAGAGTAGCTGATCTGATCTCTAAACTGAGCGGTGAGATTTCAGTATGACTTTCTGATATCTCTTCGGTGTCCAAAATCATCGTAGTTGTTTACAATTGCTTTGAACTGTTTTTGGAAGCACTTAGCTTAGAGTAACAAGGAAATGAAAAGGGTTGCTACATGCAGTTCTTCAACCAGCTGAAAAGTTAGCTTCTCTTTTTCCCGCAGTAATTAGTTGGTGGTCCTGGTTTTGTGTCTTATATGGGCACCACTTCAACATTTTATCAGCTATTTCATAGAGTGGAATCTTTTTGTACAAAATCAAAAGAAAGAAACAACGCCATTTAATCAGTTGTTTCGGGAAACGATCAGACAGAAATCAGAATATGGGACAGAGTTGGGGGGAAAATTAAGAGGAAAAAAAAAAAAGAAGGCAATTCGTTGCCTTTTTCATTGCAAGCTGTAATTATCCCATTTTGTTGCCTTAGTGGCGCAACTATTCATCGGCACTGCCACTGCATGTCTTCATTGGATATATATGATTGTGCAGTTCTTCGGCTGGAGTGTCATCTTCAGTGATTGTAGTTTCGTTTATCTTTTCTTCTCTTCGGTTGTGAATATGGATCAAAATTAAAATCTTAGCAGGGTTTATAAGGTTTATGTGGAACTTGTAATTCAAATGTTTTCCGATCTATGCAAAAATATTCTAATTGTTTCCTTTATGGGCAGACACACAGTCTGTGTTGGTTAATCTGATGGAGAAGAAGGTAACAGTCACTTGTAGATATACTGCTGTTGTTAAAGTATCCACAAAGCAAATTGCAGTCAGATACCGAAATCCTCTGGGAAAAGTTGCCATGATCAAGCGGATTTTTGGCTCTTCCTGCAGTTGATTTCAAGTCAGAAAAGATCCAGCATGGCGAAATACAGATTTTAATAAGAATGTTGTAGGCTGAATTCACAATGTATATACCTATTAATTCACAGTGAAATATATGTAAATCATAGGTAACTATCACTGTGATAACAGTGTAATGAAATAAGATTTTGAAGAAATATGGAGTGACAACTTTGATGTGCTTGCTCTGTTTGGCTGCGTGGTGTCTGGAAACGAAATCAAATGTTGGAGTCTGTAACAGTCTCTTAGACCGCAGATACTGTAAAATTTTTTGTCATATTGCTTCTGTTTTGTTTCTGTTTTTTCTTTTTCTTTGTGTGCGCGTGCTTGTTTTTTCAGGGCAGTCATCATAGGCTGACTTGTGCTTAAATTTTTGTAACATAAACCTTTGAAAACAAGAAAGAGTTGCTTGATAATGTTGCATGTGGTGATACAAAGCAATAAAGCATTTGCCTGAAAAGATGTTTTACCTTTAGTTTATGTCGTAAGGCAAACAAACCTTAGATATGAAGTGACGAACATTGAGCCAAACAGGACAACCAAATATGCTCTTTCTCAAGTCTAAGGAGAAATTCTTATTTTGAAGGACAAGAATTTCCTAAGGAGAAATACCAGTTTGTTCACTGTCATTCACATTCTTCAATTCCAGCAGTTTCTCTGTTGACTTTAAAAAAACCATCATATCAACCAATCACTAATACAGATTTTCCGTAATTCCCAATTCCATGCAGGAAAGACATGTTCAGGTAGCATATTTAAATGCTTATTTAAAGCAATACCCCATTAGATGACATATCAATAACTGAGGAGACTTCATTCTCTCTGTACAAAATTGCAGATTTGTTGCATGGTGATGAGAATTAACCTGGACTGCAGTGGCTGCTGCAGAAAAATGAGGAGAATCCTTCTCAACATGAAAGGTTAGGTGGGCTTTCAGAGTTTTTCTAAATATTGATTAAAAATTTCAGTGGATATAATTCAGCAGTTCTGACATATTCAGTAGTTCTGATATACTTTCTTTTGGTTCGTTTCGTATAACGAAAGAGATAAAGACGCATTTGATTGAGAAACAGCAATGTAGGGAGTGTTTGCGGGAGATTTAGACCGTCTGATGTAGCAATAAAGATAAGAAAGAAGATGAATCGAAGAGTTGACATACTGGAAATTCAAGAGCAGAATCAGAGCAATGAACAAGCAGATCAGAGACCTACGATTTCTAATTATTGATCGCCATAGCCATCGCCATCTTTCATGCTTGTGTCTTTGCCAGTCCTGTCAACACTCAACAGCATTCTTTCTGAAAGCATTGACATGGCAGCTCTAAGTTTTGTAAGAATATAGACAGCAAGGTTTTCATTTCAAAAAAGAAAATAACTCAGAAATTTTGGCTGGGTTTGGTTACATATACTAAATTTGATTAGATTATAATAAATTAAATAAAATTGTATAATGCATACAAAAAAGAAATAGGAACTGAATTGTATTATTTTATTATAAATATAATATTATAATATATTATATTATTATAATAAAATATAATAATAATTTATTATATTTTATAAATAATTTATTATTTTTTTTAATATATTATTTATTTTAAAAAAAAAAAAAAAAAGACAGTGCAGGACTGACCCACAGGGAGCATGCCACAGTCCCTGCGAGTGCCTAACAATAGACAAATGAATATTGGACAACTGTGAGTCCAGTGCTGGCATCCAAATATGCCCTTCTACAATAAAAGAGCCCGTCCTAGCTCGTTGAGTTTCACAATATTTAATTATTTAAATATTATTATTTTAATAAAACATTATGAATTAACAGATTAATCCAACATGACCCATTAGGACTCGAGCTTATAAACTATGCTAGGCTTATTTATAGTTTAGTGGGTCAAGCTTGGCCCGCCCTTAAACTTGCATGAGCTTATTTTTTTACGGGTCGACCCAACCCAATTAACACCTACATTTGTGACTAGATCAGTTAGACATGCAATATATATTAGAAAACTCACGACTAATAAAAGGAAAATAAATCATAGTTTAATAATATTTTTAATAGGAATGATAATTTTATTCGTAAATCTGTTACTACTCGTCCATAATGAAACAAATTTGATATGTTTTTGGCAAGTTTGGGAAGAATTTGAAAAAAAAAAAAATTCACAATGAATTTGGGATTGATACGTGTAATATTGAAGTTCAAATACCCAAACTCAACCAATTACTTTAAGCCCATTTTTGGTTTATGTCTTTAGTCTATATAGTCATGTAATTAATTAAGTAGATAATTATGAAGTAAAATTGAGAAATTGGGAGAAGGTTTTAGAAGCCTTAGAAATAGAGAAGAAAGAAAAGAGAAAGGAGGAGAGAAACAGAAGAAAAATGAGGACAAAAAGAGAGAAAGGAAAAAAGAAAGAGAAAGAAGAACAAGAAGGAGAGAAAAGGGGGAAGAAGGGAAGTAGTAAGGAAATAAGACAACAAAAAAAAAAAGGAAAAGATTTAAGGTAATACTTTTTTTTATTTTATTTTGAAAAGAAAAATATTTATCTTTAATGTAGAAATTATTAAAAATTAAATGAGAATAGGTAAATTTTTATTTTGTTAGTTTAAAAGTTAAAATTATTACTATTTTAAATTTTTGAATTCCATATCTATAGGTTTTAAATTAAATTTGATAGTTTAATAAGGAAATTTTTTAAAATTATTGAAAATTAGATAAAAATCTGTGAAATTTTGATTAAGGGTAAAAATATAAAAAAATATAAAATTTTGTATTATTTTATAAATTAAAAGGTTTATTTACAAATAGTTAGAAATTTTAAGTTATAATAAAAATTCTTATAATTTAGTGTAAGATTATAAATTTTAAAAATTTTATACTTTGAGCATAAATTTTTAGAATATTTTTGTAATTATTTATATTTTAAAGACTTTTTTGTAATTTATCATAAATAATAATTTTATTTTAGAGTCTCGAAATTCTAAAACCTTTTAAATCAAATTTTAATTTGATTTTAAGTTGGAGAATTTATAAATATTTAGGGGAATTTAATTTAAAGATTGATAAAGCAAAATATCAACCTTGTTATTTAATTTAGTAACCTAGCCTACTATTATTTAGAAGGTAATTAAAGTTCAAGAAAGTGACCATTTAATACAAGCAACATGTGTTAAATGGGAAAACGGTGGAATAGTTGATGGATGATTAATTAATTTGTCTAAAGGTTTAAAGCTTGCAAGAAAATTTTTTGTACCAGCAGTGAAGTCACTTAGAGATAATATTGTAAGTAAAATTCACAAATTTAGGTTTACTATTTATCATGGAAGCAAAAAAAACATATCAGATACTATGTAAGTAGTTTTGGTGGAAAGAAATGAAAAAAAATGTGGACAAATTTATGATCAAATATTTGGTACGTCATTAAGTAAAAGCAAAATATCAGAAACTATCTGGATTATATCAACCCCTCTTTATGTCAAAATAAAAATGAAAGCATGCGATATAGATTTTATAGGAAGACTTCCTAAGACTTGAAGGAGTTATGATAGCGTATGGATAATTATAAATAAGTTAACAAAATATGCGCATTTTTTACCTATTAAGAATACAAATTTTCTTAATACCTTAAATAAATTATACTTTCAAGAGATTGTCAGATTGCATGAAGTACTTCTATCTATTATTTTTGACAATAACCTGTGATTTATATCCAAAATTTAGAGTAGTTTATAAAAAAGTTATAAGTCCCAAGTTAAATTTTAGTACATCATATTATCTTTAAAAACAGACGAATAGTCTGAGAGAGTTATATAAATAGTGAAAGATATACTTAAGTATAAATAGTGAAAGATATACTTAATCCTTATGTTTTAGATTTTCAAGACTTATTAGTTGAACATTTGCCTTTAATAAAATTTACTTATAATAACAGTTAGCAATTTAGTATTAGAATGACACTATTTGAGGCATTGTATGGGAGACTTTTTAGATCATCAATATCTTGGACAGAAGTAAGTGAAACTTCATTAGTTATTTTGAATTAGTGAGGGAGATTAATAAGAAAGTGAAATTAATCAAGCAATAACTTTTTACAATCTAAAATCGTTAAAAGAGTTATATAGATCATAAAATGAGACTGTTGGAGTTTAGGTAAGTGATCATGTATTTTTAAAGGCATGACCTCAACTTGGTATTACTAAATTTAAAAAAAGTAAAAAATTTACATCAAAATTTATTGGCCCTTTTGAAATATTAGAGTGAGTGGGTGAAGTGGCGTATATATTAGCATTGTTACCTCAATTATCAAATATCCATGATGTCTTTCATGTGCAACCTATTTCCAGATGTTGCCGCTTAAGAACTGTGTAGTTTATGTATTTTAAAAATTTTTTACTCAAGAATTGCCGTTATAATTTTAAGTTTACAAATTTTTATTATGAGATTGAAATCAAGTTTATAGTTACCGGTGTGAAACAAAGAATTTTACACTATTGTATAATTCAAATATACACAGTAATAATAAAATAATTTATTTATATCATTTTACAACGCTTTATAATATCGAAAGTATAATTTAATTATAATATCATTATTAAGTTCTTGAAAAATTTATACAAAATATGACAAAATAGTAATTATGATATTTGAATATTAATTTTCATGTTATATTTTCAAAATAAAGTATTAACATTTATTTTTGAAAAAATTTGCATACTACAAATAAATTTATTTTATTTTTTTCACAATAAATCAGTATAAAATATTATCTTTCAGTTTTTTAAAATACTAAAATAGTCAATTATATGTGAATTACCTACTTGAGTCAAAATAAATCAATACGTTGATGATTTTCTTGCTTTTTCTTGCTTCTCTTTATCATTACCTAATATCATTTAACAAAATTAATGCATAAGTATTAAAATAAACTAATAACTTATACTTCTTATAGATAAGTCCTTAATTTAAAATCAAATTAAGATTCAGTTTAGAAATTTTTAGAGTTTTGTATTTTAAAAATAAAAAAGTATTAATAATAATTAATTATAAAAAATATCCCTAAAATATAAATAATTATAAGAATACTTTAATAATATTTACGCTCAAGGTATAAAATTTTTAGAATTTATATTCTTACACAAAATTATAAGAAAAATTTTATTATGACTTAAAAATTTCTAACTATTAGCAAATAAATTTTTTTAATTTATAAAATAAGATAAAATTTTTGTAATTTTTGAATTTTTACCCCTAATCAAAATATCACATATTTTTATCTAATTTTTAATAATTTTTATGAAATTTTTTGATCAAACGATCAAATTCAACATAAAATCTATTGATACGAAGTTTTAAAATTTAAAATAGTAGTAATTTTAACTTTTAAACAATTAAAATAAAATTTACCTATTTTTTTAATTTATTACAATTTTTACACTGAATATAAATATTTTTATTTATATTTTTTAATTTATTACAATTTTTACACTGAATATAAATATTTTTATTTATAAAATAAAGTAAAAATAAAAATATTATCTTAAAATTATCTTTTTTTGTTCCTAAAATCTTTATCTCCTTCCCTTTTTTTCTTCTTTCTTTTCTTTTTTTTTCCTTTCTTTTTCTCTCTCTTATTTTCTTCCTTTTTCTTTTCTTTTTTCCCTCTTTATGTGGCTTCCAAGACCTTTTCTAAAATTCTAATTTAAGTTTATTCATATATTTATATATTAAAGGAAATGGTCCAAAACTTAAAAGATTTGGGCTTAAAGAAATAAAAAAAAAATTAGGCATGAGTATTATTACAATTTGGTATAATTTTACTATCAAATTTTCTTAATAAATACTGATACAAATTTAAAGGTATTCATCCCAAACTCACAGTGTTGCCATCCATAATTTTTAAGTGATTTAAATATGGATAACATAGTGCATCACATACATTACTGATATGTTCATTGCCTTAAATATAATTTCAATGATGTATATAACTCATTGAATATCGTAATATTTTGTATTGTCGTTACTGAAATGTTTGTTTAGATATATATTTTTAAAAAAGGTTAGTTCTCACAAATCTCAAACTCTATATTTTTAATTAACACAAGATGTTACTTTGATTATTGGTACATAATTATAGGAGTTGAAAATTTATATAATTATTAAGTTTATTATATCATTTGTTTATAAAAATATTACTATTTTCATTTAAACAAATTCAAAATATGAAAAATTAAATCAACATTTATCATGGCCAATTAACAAGAGTTATTATTGGTATTATTGTAATTTTAATTGACTAAACTATGAAACTATACCTTTATTATTGTAATTCGAGCTTTCATTCACCATTAAATACGAGTTACAAAATTTTTCAACGAAGTTTTATTTTTACATTTTTTTTAAATTTATGTTAATTTTATTTTATAGTAAATTTTATGAAAAAAAATACTTAAATCTTTATTGACCATAAATAAATTAATTAAAAGTAAATATACTTTTAATTTATTTATTTTTATTTAATTTTTAGAACTTGTTAGGTGTATATTCTAAAATAAATAAAATAATATTTTTCTTAAAATTTTTAATAATATATATTATTATGCACATATTATATATACATATTAATTTTCTAATAAATTATTTTAAAATTAGATACAACTCCATATGAGATTCATATACTCTATATTCAAAAATAACTTTATTATATATATATATATATATATATATTAGTGTTAATTAATAATAATATTGAAATATTGTAATTTTTATTATTTAAAATATTTTTATGCTACATTATTATATTATAAAATTTAAAAATTTTAATATAAATTATTTTTTAAATAATATGATAATATGTTAATAATATTTAATTTAAATTAATTTAAATTTTATATTATTAAAAATTTAGAGTATAGATCAGTACCAAATAAAAAACTAAAAAAATGAATAAGTATGAATAAATTAGAGTTTTACTTATAAAAATAAATAAATTAGGAATATATTTATCAATTAGTTGGTTAAATTATGATTAGATGGGAAGTAAGCATATTTTTTTACAAAATATATTATAAAATAAAATTATCACAAATTTTAAAAAAAATATTTGATAAAATTTATTTTTTTAATACTTAACAACTTCAAATTTGATAATGAATAACAATGCACTTTCGTTAGTAATGAATAAATCTCCAATCAATTCGTAGAACATAATATGCCATCATTCATTATTAATATTATACGTTGATCAGAAATTTTAAATCTTGTATAGTTAGGAATAATAATGAATAAGATATTCAAAAAATTTAAAATATTTATATTCATATTCGATTCAAATATTTAATATCTATATCCTTTTAATAATCATTGAAAACTATATATCTAATATTCATATTCATTAAAAAAATTGAAAATTCGTACCCATCTAAAATAATTAGAGATTGGTTAAATATATTTTAGATATTAATTTTCAAGTCAAACCTTAAATTCAAAATTAAACTTCAATACTTTTGTAGGAATAAACTGTAGCATGTATAGTATAAATTTAATTTATAGTTAATTTCAAGTAAAATATTATCTATTAAATAAAATATTATATTGATTTGTGGTTGTATTAAAATTTATCTAATAAAAAAAATGTTTTAATTTTTAAATTATTATGTTATTATTTATATTAAAATTTTTAAATTTAAAAATAGATTAAACAGTAAGGTAATACTCAATTTAAAAATATTAATATTTTTATTAGTATTCAGGATTCGCATATTCTCGATGTTCTCTCTTTCGCTCTCAATACTCAAAAAGTTTCCTCACCCGCCCTAAATAATTGGAAAAAAAACCCTAACCCTATATTTCCACAAATTTGATCTAATGGCCACCGGCACGCAGCAACAAGAATCCCGTCGCAAGCACCATCGTTCTACTTCCGATGATGAAGCCGACATGTCCACGAAACGACACAAACATCATCACCACCGTCACCGTCATCATCGAAGCAGGAAGCACGAAGACGAAACCAAACACGCCGGTGACGATGTGCCTCCTCGTGTTCCGGCGGATAATAGTTCTCGGCTTCATGATGACATGGAGGAAGGAGAGATCCTTGATGAGGACAATTTTGAAACGAAAAAGATGGAGTCTGGTGAAATCCAGGTTGATTTTCGTGATGCAGACGAGTCTCGAAATCCGGTGTGTTCTCATTGCCTTTAAGCTATGTAATGATAGACTGTTTACATTCGTTATGTTGCTTTTACTTTCTGTTTGGTTGCCGAGAAAATTGGGAAAGAAAAGTAAAGAAAATTCAAATTTTTATTAGTTATGTTTTGTTCTACAAAATTAATTTTGCTTGCTCTGGTTTGACGTTTGAAACGATGACATTTTTTGAAATTTAATGTTTGTCGTTTTTCTTCAAGATTGTGTCATATTTTTGAACTATTCCCGGCAACCAAACTGGGTTTGTTTTTTTATATTCGATTTATGGAATTGAACGATGAGTTTCGGTTTGTGAGAGCTTTTTTAGAGTACCTGAATGATTGTCTCATGCATATAAAAGATTCTGCTTGAGTCAATTGCAAAAGAAGTTTCCCCTAGGCGTTTCAATGCAGAGACTGATGGCAAACTGTTGATTTGTAAGAGCTGGTTACATATATATATTCATTTTTATTTATTTTATATCTTTGGGATTCACTAGGTATGCTTTTATATTTCTCATACTTGTAGACCATAATGCGTTGCAAGTTTATGGGCTTAAATCCTTTCAACATTATTTGGTAGGGAGTTGGCAAACTTGATGATGCGAAAGAAAATGTGGGGAAAAAGATTGATGAAGATCTGGGAACTAATTCTTGTATTGGTCATAAGGTTTATAAAGAGTGTCATGTCAATGGGGATTTGCCTCGTGAATATGTAAAAGTGAATGAGAAGCAGCGGAGGGAATCTAGGTCTCCTTCCAGAAGAAGTGGAAAGAGGAAGAGTTACCCTGATGTTGATGCATTTGAGGATGATGGAAACAAATTAAGTGATTGGAGAAAATCATTTTCCACTGAAAGCTCGGGGGATAAATCTAAGCTGGTGGTGCACTAACAATCGCGTGATAGAGCTTGTGATGAATTTGATACTAGGAGGAGCACATCAAGGTTGTGTGATCTTGATAAGGAAAGATCTTGTTCCTGGAGTGTAATAGAAGAGGAGACCGTTTTGAAACAAAGACATCGGTACATACAGGATGTGAAAGACTTTGAAGAAGAGAAGGTGATTCGACACAGTGGGAATGAGCGACATGGTAGTAGGGATTTGGCGAGGGATGATGAAAGGGAATGCAGTACTGGTTACAGCAGCAGATATGTTGGTGGACAAGATAGGCATCACTGTCGAGAGAAACGAGATAGAGAGAGGAGGGGGGGGGGGGGGGGGGTAGAGAGGGAACGGAAAAGAGTTAAGGAACAAGAAAGCATAAAAATAATGGAGATGGACAGGGAACAAAGAAAAGACAAAAAACGAGAGAGTACAGATAGGGAGATGCACAGTTTAAGGGAGGACCGAGATAGGGGCGGGTATGAAGAGGAGGGCAGGAGTAGGAGAAGGGAGAAGGGAGAAGGAAAGAGATAGGAGCTGAGATAGAGCCAAGGTCGGTGACAGGGACATAGGTAGACGAGATAGGGGAAGGGACAGGGAAAGAGACAGAGTTAGGGATTATAACCTGGGGAGGGAGAGGGATAGACAAAGCGATAGAAGTAGAGATAAAAGTAGGGATATTGAGAGCAGCAGGGAGAAGTATGTGAGTCCTGATGATAGCTGTGGCAACCGAGATAGATATAAACGTTCCAGACACTTGATCCATGATGATGATAAAGGAAATTCTCGAGACAGATCAAGCAAGAAGGATCAAGCTAGGATTCATAGTTCTAACAGCTATTCTTTTGAAGGTGATGGAGACAAAATAACAAGAGACGAAGATAAGCAGGGTGATTTTGAAGAAGGGGCTATGTTGAAGCTTGTGGAACAGGAAGAGGAAGATCTTGATAGAATTAAGGAGGAGAGTAGAAAGCGAAGGCAAGCCATCCTAGAAAAATATAAGAATCAGCAGCTACAGAAACAAAATGAATCCAGTTCAGCTGATGCGGAAAAAGATAAGCAGCCTGCAAAATATCATAGTCAATCAACTGATCTTAATAATAATATTCCAGATAATTCTAATGTTATAAGTGGTGGGGATGTCTATCCTGCTGACCAATTATTTTCTGTGAGGAAATCACCTCCACCAAATGGAATCTCTGCTTCTGACAAGACTTCTGGCCCTGGTGGTCTTGGAGATGCTTCACCAAAGGTGTGTCCATTCTCTCTGATTGTTGTATATCTTATAATAAAATAACCAATGGATAGTTTACTGAATCCTGTGTTATTTCTCACTTTATATGTCTCCATCAATTTGTGCAGAGTGAGACATCAAAACACATTTTCTGTGATGATATATTTGGAGAGACTCCTACTGGGGTTCGTAGATTGGTAAGATTGATGGTTATTTTAGTTAAACCTTTTTTGATTAAATTTTTGTTATTATTTCAGATTATTTCTGTATAATGCTTACCCATGTTATGCTTGTGACATTGTTTGGCTTGACCTTTTATTCCTTCCCCCATTCTTATGTATCTGCTTTAAAAATGTCCTGCTGGCAATTTAAAGATGCTGTAGGTAGTATATTTTTTGTGAGAATAAAATGAATTGACCTTTTGCTTGCTGTTGCTGCCCCCCAAAATATCTTTGATCCTTGATTGACTGTTTTCAAATATCGGGCTCTTAGTAATGTGTTTATTTTAGTAGCTTGTTGTAGTTGATCTTGTGTGGCTCAATTATGCACACAATTTGTAATTCATAGGCTAGTGACTTAAAAGCAATGATAATATAATGTAATTTGGGCTTGCAGCATTTTGTTGTTGTTTTAGTTTTATTTTTCAATTGTGAATTTCTGTTAGGGAGTTTATTGAGTGTGTGTTTTTGGGAAACTATGATCATATGATTATAAATGTGTACTAATGATCTCATTTATGAGTCTGCTGAAATTAATGTCTTATTTTTGAAGGGTAAAGTGGAAGGTTTAAAAATTGTGAGTGGTCTTCATGACAACTGGGATGACGCGGAAGGGTACTATAGTAAGTTGTTGCTTCTCTCCTTTTTCTTTTAAATAGTATTGCTGTGTATAGTGTATGCAAATTTGTGTCACCTTGAGATTGTATTTAATGATCTAGTTCTGTTTTCAAAACTTTAGAGGAACCCTAGCTTTGAGGTTTTTCTTATGTAAGATTCTGTTGTGGTTTATATATAGTGTATACATTAATCCCTTTGTCTCTGTTTGATAGAACGAAATAATGTTTCATTTCCTCAAGCTACTGCTGGATTGGCCATCTGTTATTCACTACTGTGCTAGTAGATGTAGGGGAAAATTGCAAGTACTTATGACTTTAGCACTTGAAAGTTAATGGTTTTTCTTATCTGGTTCTTAAACAGATTCTTGTAACTTCCTAATATAAAGAACTATTTCACATTAGTGACTGATTTGGGAAAGGGCAAGCAGGATATGCTTTATACAAATCATGTATCATGATAGCTAATTTGTCCTTTTTTTGATTGGGAAAAAAAATGTATAAAATTTACAGTCTGGCATGTTGGAAGTGACTGTGGGCTGTAGTATATTGCCTCAATTTCGTGTCTTTTATTTTCCTGAAGCTGCTTTTATTTTGAATGTTCATGTTATTGCCTTTATTTTGCACAGGTTATCGATTTGGTGAACTACTTGATGGGCGATATGAAGTCACTGCTGCACAAGGGAAAGGTGTTTTCTCAACTGTTGTTCGTGCGAAGGATCTTAAGGCTTCTAATGGTGAACCTGAAGAAGTGGCAATTAAAATGATACGTAATAATGAAACAATGTAAGTACTCATTTCGTCGCATGCCAATTTATCATCCATTTATGCAGATTTTTCCTGATCTGCTTCTGATGCTCCAATTACTTTAATGTGGCAGGAACAAGGCTGGTCAGACTGAGGTTCAGATATTAAAGAAATTGGCAGGTGCAGATCCAGGGAATAAACGCCACTGTGTCCACTTTATTTCAAGTTTTAGGTACAGGAATCATCTTTGTTTAGTTTTTGAATCTCTTCATATGAATCTGCGTGAGGTCTTAAAGAAGTTTGGCCGCAATATTGGCCTTAAACTGACTGCCGTCAGAGCATATGCAAAGCAACTTTTTATTGCCTTGAAGCATCTAAAAAATTGTGGTGTTCTTCATTGCGATATAAAGCCAGATAATATGCTGGTAAGCTACAGGTACTCTTTTATGGTTGGTTCTCATTTCCTAATAACTTGTGCTTCATTTTTTAGAAACGAATATGCATTTGTTGCTTCAGGTAAACGAGGCAAAGAATGTGCTGAAGCTTTGTGATTTTGGCAATGCTATGTTTGCTGGTAAAAATGAAATTACGCCTTACCTGGTCAGCCGCTTTTATCGTGCCCCTGAGATAAGTAAGTTATGTTCATGAACCACTGCATAGGCTGTTTGAAATATTAAGAATATGTGTTAAGTTTTTGCCTTGTAGGGAAATGTCTTGCGGGATTATGGTTTGATGGTTTCTTCATTGAGAACATATAACTTAGTCTTTGATATATATTTTTTTTCGGCTCTTTCCCTCTTTGCTTTCTTTTTGGCAGTTCTTGGTTTGCCTTATGATCATCCCCTGGATATCTGGTCCGTTGGTTGCTGTTTGTATGAACTTTATACAGGAAAGGTTCTTTTCCTGGGTGCTACAAACAATGACATGTTACGCCTTCACATGGAGTTGAAGGGTCCCTTCCCTAAGAAGATGCTGCGAAAGGTAAAGGCTTAATTTCCTTATTCAGTATATGTTTATTCAATTGAAAGCTTTATTTCTGTTGCATTGGATTTGTGAATATCAATGTTGTTATTTGGTTGTTTTGGATATTGTGGAATTTTAAGATATATTTGAGGTAGTGCTGCCTTTTTACTGTTTTTATCTACATTTTGAGATGTTACATTATTATTGTTATTATTTCTTTATAGCTGATAGGGTTTTCATTGTGGCCTTCTTTCTAAGGGAGCATTTACCGAGCAGCACTTTGATCAGGGTCTGAATTTTCATGCCACAGAAGAGGATCATGTTACTAAAAAGGTATATATTTGATTTTCTATATTTTGTTTGTATATTGACTACTAAGAATATATTTTCGAGCTGTCTTGCTTTGCTCTTATGCTGTCTTAAGTATTTTGTTCTGTGTATGTAGGCTATAAAGAGGATAATTTTCAATATAAAGCCAAAAAATATTGGATCTATTCTAACAGCCTCTCCTGGCGAGGAGGATCCAAAGATGTTAGCCAATTTCAAAGATCTTCTAGAAAAGATCTTTATGTTGGATCCAGAGAAGAGGATGACAGTAGCACAAGCATTAACACATCCCTTCATCTCGGGCAAGTGAACCATGTTGCTGATTTTATGACTCCAGAAATGCTGTTGCACTAGATACTTGTACATTATGGCCTAATTTATATTTAGATATCTAATCATTGGGCATTATCTGTCTTTATTTTTCTGTGCTGGCCTATGAGCTTTGAACACGGTGTGGGCATGGTTTGCGAAGGGGGTGATGTTGGTCAGGAGTACTCCTTTCTGGCGGTTCTTTCAGTGGAATGTACTTTTTTCTATTGTAAGACAACTAGCCAAAGGCATTTTTTCCTCTGTAATCATTCTTAATTGTGGCCATTGTCAAATTTTATTATATGTAGTATTCTCTGCCCTATCATAATCGTAATTGTTATTCTGATGCTTTTTACACATTTCAATTTTTGTGTTAATACATATTGAGAGGAACATACCATGCCATGAGTTTATAAAAGAAGATTTGTTCTTGGAGAACTATGCTGGAGATGGCGAGGAGGATTTCTTTTCTGAACTTCAATAAACTTCCACTTTTCTTGCATAAAAAATTCTCAGCTTTTGGATATCAATTTATAGATCAGGCTTGCAATGCCTGTGTTCTGCTTTTATTGGCTAATCTGCACTTGTTTCTCTTAATCTCTTGATGCTGTTTTATTTTAAGCATTGGGTCCTGGAGTGCCTAATTCAATTTTTCATTCAGGACATCCGCTACTGCTTTTTGAGGCAATCCTCCAGTGCTTAGATGCTCTAAAGGCACCCAGTAGAAGGTACCTTGGTTTGTTTATTGGGATCTTATTGTCAAACTATTGATAGTACATGTCTTGATATTATTGTAAGTTTGAGTGATTCTGGAATTAGTTATTGGCATCAGGAGTAGGATTTAAGCATGTAGAACTTTGTATAGTGCTTGTCTATGTATTTGTACTATTCTATTTGATATATTAAAAATGTAAACGCTTATTGTTTTATGACTGGTGGTAATACCATATACTGCCTTCTTGCTTTGCTGGTTGTCATCATGCATGTTAGACACGTGAGCTTTTGTTTATGGACACTTGTAATTATGTTTTCTTAATTCTTTCCCCGTGTGGATTATTGTTGGCATTAACTGTTTGCTTGCGTGCATATTTTTGTTTTAAGATGGCAGTTTTTCTTATATGTACATCCTAATGAATTTGCATTGCATCTAATCCATGATCCGGTCATTCTGGAGGAACTTGCATTGGAGGGGTTTGGATGCAGTGTAGAAGTGGAAGTATGTTTTGGTAAGTATCTCAACCGTATGTGCATTGCATATTGTTAAAATTATCAATGGTCTCATTTTCTCTCTCACTTTTTTTTTCTTTTCTTATTTATTTATTTATTTTTTGTGGTCTCCTCTAGGTGCAGCCTCATGCTTCTCAGCCCCTAGTAAGTATTCATCAATCTTGCCAACAATCTGAACTCTATACCATTTAGTTTCATATATTTCTGCTATCATGTTGCTTTGTTTTGCTGATGTATTTCTTATTTGAACGTCTATGAGTGATATATAAGTCTTAAAGCATTAACTTTGTGGTTCTTGATTTGTAATTGTTATAGGAAAAATTGGTAAAAATAGGATAACATTATAAATATAAAATTGGAAAAATTGGTTCTTTAATGTTTTAGAAGCTCAATATGTTTGGGCATCTATTGGATATTCATTTCCTGGAGGTGCTTGCATTGTTAGTCTTAGCATGAGATTACGAGGTTGAAACTTTTAGTCATAGAATGTGCCATTTGGCTATCTCAGATTTAGTGTTTGTTTGGGATTAAGATGCCATGGAATGAAATTGCAAATAGTCAGGATTCAGATTTCTTTTTTTATAATTATATTAATTAAAATTACTTCTTCCTTGTTTATTTTATTAAGTATTATAAAGATTCTAAATAAAGATTAAGAATGATTGATTTTTCAAATGATCTGCATCTGCCAATACATCTGGCAGTGACAAAAATGTATTTTACTGAGGGATATTAAGATTCAGCCTCTGGTTCATATTTCATCCAATTCTAATTTTTCTGCCTTGGGCGTGTTGCCAACTTTTGACAAATCAACCCCTTTTTTTCTGTTTGGACCATTTTCCTGGGGCCATATTGACTGATTGCAAAAAGAAAAGAAATAGTTTAAGATGTCTAGAAAGTGTTTCAAACGCAAAAAGTCAAAAGAAAGAAAAACAAAAAAAAAAAACCTTGGTTGTAGTTAACTGCAGTTGTGCAAAGAAACCAAAAAACGTCTGTACGTAGGTTATTTGAACATAATTGACAAGGAAAACTCTATACTCCTTAACACAAAATGCCCTCATAAAATAGTAACAAGGGGATCCCTTTTCTATTAAAATTAATGACAATAAAATATAAGATTTTGACCATTATTGGACTGTTCAATAAGCTGTAGCTTGCTCTCTATTTTAGAACAATACGATCCTTTCCAAATCACCTACAAGAGTGCTAAAACAGCACACTCTCTTTGCTTTCTTTCCTTTCCCAAAGGTAAAAACCTTTACCAGTAGAGACCATTGTGGTCTCGGAACATTTCACGTGATTGTATCTTATAAATTAATACTGATAACAAATAAGATTCCTTAAATGTGGTAATGATGCAGGGAAGCTATTGCTCAAGTTTAAGTTTAACACTCCTTTGGTTTGACTTTTACCCAAGGTTTCTGTTGAAAGATGCATTAGAATCCTATTATTTAGGGAGAGAGGATCAGATTGTTATGAAGGAAGATTAGGTTGTTACTGATTTTAACTTAAATTATATCCCTAATCTTTGGGTGTGTAGCTTCCTGAAATTTGTTCTTTTTTTAATCTCTTGGCTACCAATCTATTTAAAGGAGCCTGTAGTGTAAATATAGTCTAGAATTGAAAAAAATAAAACGTCTACTTTTTGAAATTTCACATGGTATTAGAGCTAATTTAGGTTCTGCTTGAATTTTTTCCTCAATCGTTACATCCTTCATTACTACATAGGTTTTTCCTTCATTGCTATATAGGATTTTTTTTTTTTTTTGGGTTCGATACCCTCAAGCTTTCATAGCCTCTATTTTTTGAATCTGAAAAGAGAGCCCTGCTTTTCAACCTTCATTACTAAATATCTAGTTCTGCTGTCTGATATTCCAGCCTTCATTGCTAAATTTTCGTCAATCTCTGTTTTTCTGAACCAAAAACGTAGCATTATTTGGTCACCCTTCTCCATCCTTGCTAATCCAGAAAATACTCCTTATACTTTACCTAAAACTTGTTGAAAAAATCTCAAAAACTAACTTCTGTTGCCCAAAAACATAACCTGCACCTTGAAACTCATTACCAAAAACCTTTGTCATCTGAGTCTGTTTCATTGTCTCGGAGATATTAGAAGATTCCAACTTATCCAACACCAATCCTGCATCTTCCCAGGGAGTCGATAAACATGTTGTGGTGACAGTGGACCTGTAGAATATGCAGGCCACATACAAGTTAATGGGGCAAAATTACTTAAGTTGTCTCAACTTGTCCATACATTCCTTAAAGGAAAAGGAAGAGGAAAAATGAGCCACTTGCTGGGAATGGAACCAAACTGAGAGAAAGGTGATCCAAAATTTGAAGTTGAGGATGAAGAGGATTCCATGGTTATGTTTGGCAATGGAATTCAACGACTCTAGAAGTTGTGATACTTGTATGTTCCTATCAATCGCAAAGGTAATCTGGGATTCAATTAAGCAAAACTACTGTTAAGAATCAAGATGCAGTAATGATATACGAAATCAGGATTAAAATAGTGACAACCAAGCAATGAAAAGCAAGACTGTTATTGAGTATGCAAACATCTAGAAGAATCCTTGGCAGGAATTGGACCATTATTGTTGTACAAAGATGAAGTGTAGTGAGGATGTTGTAATGCTGAAGACGTTCATTGAGAATGAAAAGGTGTATGAGTTTTTGCTTGACTTACGAACTTGTAAAACCCAATTATTAATATAGTTTATGCGTAATTTACATTATTCACAGTAGATAAATTGTTTAATTAGTTTGCATGGTTGTTAATAATAATAATTATATATTTTGTTACATGTATTATCTAGTTAACAAGGAGGCTTTTAATTTAATTTAATTCATTTTATTTATTATATATGCTTATTAAATATAAAAGTTATTATTTTAAAACTAAAATGGAATTTTTATTTGGAGTACCTAAATGTAGAGAAGAAAAAAGATTAAGAGTTTTGTGTAATTAAAATATGGGGATTTGAACTTAATTTTTCATTGAACAGAATCTTCCTATTTTATTTTCTTCTTCTCTGTCCGTTTTTCTTTAGCCTTTCTCTCTAAAAATTTCAATCGTTTTTAATCATTTTTCTTGTGAAATCAATTTTACAAAATCATTTTTAAGTGTTGTGTGTTTGATTAGTATGTGGTTTCTATATATTATTTTGCAAATACATACAAATAAATAAGAATAAAATTTATCGAGGCATCTTTTACTCTAAAATAAGGTAAATAAGCATTTAGGTAAGATTATTTATAAAACATGGCTTAAACAAGAAAACATTGCCATGAAAATAATATATAGAAATCATCCACTTAGATATTGGTAGAATACCTACCAACCCCCCTCTAGGTCAACGCATATTCTTGTTCCCAGATCCTAGTTGACAAGTTGTGAGGTGTGACTTAACATATTATATTTAGCACAATATAATCATTATTAAGCCAAAAAAAATTTAGGCACAAAAAAGGGAATTATTATTCATAATATTTGGCACATATATATATTATATTGTATATATATAACAAATTAATTCTATTCAATCCAAAATAATCATTTTATGAAATATAAATTTTATTCAAACATATTAAAATTCTCAATTTAACATAAATCTCATAAATTTTAATTAAGAACCCTAACTTTGAATTTTCATACAATTTATAAAATAAAATATAAATCACAGCCAAAATTTTAAAACCTAATTCTAATATTAAAATTAAATTTAAAATGGATGAAATTAAAGGTTAGAAAATACATATGTAAATTCCATGTAAGTGATGAAAATAAATTTTGATGATGAAACTCCATTATTTGGACTTTGAGTGTTTGAAATCATATATTTTGACTTGAAAATTTTTGGCTAAAATTGAGGATTTTCTTCAATATCTTTAAGGATTTATGAGTTTAAACACTTGAAATGATTTTTTAAAGTTGATTTCACAAGAAAAATAGTTGAGATTTAGAGAGAAGGGGAGAAGAAAAAATGAACAAAGAGAAGAAAAACGAATTGGGGAGATTTTGTTTTCAAGTGAATGAAGAAAAAGAAAAAGATTGGTTTATAGAATAATGAAAAATTTTGTTTAAGTCTTTATCTTTTAATTATACAAAACTTTTAACCATTTTTCTTTTCTACATTAGGCTGTCCAAATGATAATTTAATTTATAATAGTCAAAAAATATTTTCCCTGTGTAAATTTTAAAATAACAACTTTTATGTTTAATAAACATATATAATAAATACATAAATTAAATTAAATTAAATTAAAAGGTTACTTTTTAACTAGGTATTACAACTAACAAAATATATAATAATTATTATTAACTACGCAAACTAATTATGTAATTTATCTATTAATAATATGAAGTGCAAATAATGTACATTATGCATAAAACTATATTAACCATCATGCTCCCAGGTTAACAATTGGGTTTTACGAATTAAACTGAACTCGATCAAGTTTGAGTGTAGATTCTTGGCAAAATTGAATTGCCTTCATTGAATGACACTATCTCTATAATTAGAGACGAGGAAAGCCATGAAGGAGTGATGCTTGAGCCTGCAGTTGTGAAAACCTTTGCCTTCCACAACTTTGCCTTACTGCTTATTGGAGCACACAATGCTGTAAAGCATGAGCTGCAACATAATGGGGAAGTCGACAAAGTTATCGAAAACACCAAACAATAAGAGCTGAGATACCTATCTCAGTTGTTTATGGTGCACTTGCTGCAAGAAATTGAGAGACACCAAAGAAAAATGTTGGAATCTACATGTAAAGCCCCTTACATCAAGCGAAGAATGGGGATATCGAGATGGTAGCAGAGAAACTAGGTACAAGCACAATTAACCACGGATCAACAAGGGGAAGAAAGGAGTTCAAAGCAAAAAAAAACTACAACAAAGAGAAGATCAAAAAGTTGAGGCTCTACTCATCAAAATGTGATACCAAGCACTAGCACATGCTCTTAGGCACAGTTGGGTAACTTTCCTAATTTACATGGTCTAAATGCCTCTAGTAGATTTTTTTTTTTTCTCTGATTCTTGGGTCATTGACTCTGGAGTCACTAATCACATGACTCATTTCTCCAATAAATTTAGCACTTATGTTCCATGTTCTAGTACTCAGAAAATTGCTACTGCAGATGGTTTCTTTACCACTGTGGTAGGATTTGGAAATGTGGAATTAGTCTCTCTTTCATTCTTTAAAATGTACTTCATGTTCCTAAGTTATCCACTAAACTTGTGTCTACTAATAAACTCAACTTATATGATTTTTTTAAAGTGTTTTTCTATGGTACTTTCGGTGTCTTGCATGCTGAGAAAGAAAATGGTCTTGATTATTTTAGTGTCTCTTGCAGAGATAGTGTTGGTAAGTGTCAATTATCCTCGTCATTTTTTTTTGTGACACCCATCTTTTAATAAAGATAGGATATGGCTACATTATCATAGGCTTGGACAACCATCCTTTGGAGTTCTTAAAGTTATGTTTCCTTTATTGTTCAAAGTTTAGGGGATGAGAAATTTCATTGTGATGTATTTGAAATTGCCAAACACAGACATGGACCTTTTCTTATTAGCAATAAAAGATGCTCTATTCTTTTTGCATTAATCCATAGTGAAATTTGGGTTTCTTCTATTATTTGTAGTATTTTTTTATGCTTGTTGGTTTGTTTCATTTATTAATAACTGAACAAGTGTTACATGGAATTTGGGGTTTTATTATCATATACCTCTCTTGAGGTTTGTGAAAATTTTAATTTGTGGTAAAATTTGTGAAAAAACACATTTACGTCCCTTCTGACCTAACCAAAAAATAAATATATCCTTAATTTGTTTATTTTTCATAAATAAAATTTTAATTTACTCATTCTTATCTAATTTTTAAAATTTATTATGTATACTTTCTAGAACAAATAAAATAATATTTTATTAAAAAATTTTAATTGTATATATACATATAGATATACTATTAATTCTCTAGCAAATTAATTTAGAATTACTTATTATTGTATATAAGATTCATAACATATATTAAAAAAATGCTATATTATATAAACATTCAAATGGTGTTAGTTAATAACAATATTAAAATTATTCTATTTTTTATTATTTAAAATATTTGTAAACCAAAATAAATGTACTGTAAAATTTTAAAAAATTAATGTACATTATTTTAACTATTTTTTTAAAGTTAATTAAAATTTTTATTATTAAAATATTAGAATATATATGTTAGTACCTAATATAAATAAATTTTAGCAAACTCTAAAAATTAAATAAGAATGAGTAAATTAGGGTTTTATTAATGAAAAATAAATAAATTAGGGGTATATTTGTCTTTTGCTTAGGTCAAAGAGGAGGTAAGTGTGCATTTTTACAAACTTTATTACAAAGTGAAATTTTCACAAACTTCATGGGAGGTATCTGATAAAACCTGTATGGAATTTTTTGATGAAAATCAAATTTGATGTAAGTACCATATTTCTTATCTTTCACAATATAGTTAAGAATTAGTTCAAAGTAATGGTTAAGAAGTTTCGATCGTACAATTCAAGAGACTACTTTAACCAAATTTTATCTTCATACTTTTAGAAGGAGGGGATTATATGCATTCACACACCACAACAAAATAGTGGCAGAAAGGCAAAATGGTCACTTGGTGGCTATTGCCGGAGCCTTCTTGTTTCAAAGCAATGTTCTGAGTCCTTGTGGGGAGAAGTGGCTCTAACGTCAACACATCTAATTAACATGACTTCTTTCAAGAATTGTAGGATTTGAAAGTCTTATGGATGTTCTTTCTAGGTTTCACCGGACTTTAGCACCTTAAATCATCTTGCTCCAAAGATATTTGAGTTTGTGTTGTTTGTTCACATTCATAGTCATGAAAGAGGGAAACTAGATAGTAGAGCAAGATGTGTTTCTCAGTTATTCCTCCACACAAAAAGGGTATAAAAACTATCATCCTCCTACTTGAAAAATGTATGTCTCAGCTGATGTGATATTTGATGAAAGCATTGCCTACTTCACTTACCTTATCTTCGGGGTAGACTATTGCTGAAGATGAGGGATTGCAGAACTTACAGTTGTTTGATCTCACTGTATTACCTGTACTTCAATGGCTTGAGCTGATATAGCTGATAGTTGCATCATTGTCGGCTTAACCTGAGCCTAAATCACTGGAGTCAGTTGCTAATCCAGTTGCTGAACCTGCTGCTGTAGCTGAACATATCTCTGAAACAGGTTCAACACCGAAACAACTACAATTGGACATGTCTGAAGCTTTGGAAACCGAGCCTATGAAGGTCTCAAGTGACGATTACAAATTTTTGGTTGAGGGTAACGAAGCTCATGCTAAAACTAGGTACTCTCAGGTATATTCTAGAAGCACCAATTTATGAACCATGGCAAGTTCAAATGTTTGACTCAAATTATAAAAATGCGGTAATGGTTTCTAATTCTGATTTAGATAATGAATTACCTATTGCTACTAGAAAGAAAACTAGAAAATGTTCCAAAAAATTTGGTGTATCCGCTTTCACCCTGTCATTTGATAAATGCTCACATCTCATAAGAATTTTCTCATAAGCCTAAACACTCTATTCATTCCCAACACTTTATTTGAGGCATTGTCATGGAAAAATGGGAAAGATTGAAAAATGCCATGAACATTGAGATGCAAGCACTAGAGAAAAACAAAACTTTGGAGGTGGTGGACTTGTTTAAAGGAAAGAAGCCAATTGGATGCAAGTGGATCTTCACATAAAATACAGAGCAGATGACTCATTGGAAAGATATAAAGCTAGGCTTGTCGCTAAAGAATATATGCAGACATACAGAGTAAGCTATTTAGAAACCTTTGTACTTGTTGCAAAGATGAATGTAGTCCAAATCTTATTAGCACTAGCAGCTAACTACCATTGGAATCAACAGGAATTTGATGTGAAGAATGCATTCTTACATGGAGATCTTGAGGAAGAGATAAATGAAAGTTCCACTTGGATTCGAAGAAGGAATTGCAAACAATATAACTGTGTAGATTAAAAAAGGCATTGTATGGGCTAAAATAGTCACCAAGAGTGTGGTTTGGAAGATTTACCAAAGTGATGTTAGCATGCGGTTTCAAGCAAAGCCAGGTAGACCATACACTATTTATCAAACACTCAAAGGGGGAATAACTACTTTTCTAGTATATGTCGATGACATTGTTGTAATTAGGGATGGTACATAAGAAATGGAAGACTTGAGACGAAGGCTAGCTGTTGAATTCGAAATAAAGGAATTAGGAAGGTTGAAATACTTTCTAGGGATTGAGGTAGCATATTCTCGAAAAGGGATCTTCATTTCTCAACAGAAATACATTGTTGATCTCTTGAAAGATACTGTACAATCAGCAGGCAACCCTATAAGCACACCTATTGATCCTAACCAGGAGTTTGGGGAAGCTAGAGGAGATATTTTGGTCTTGTTGGTAGGCTTATATATCTCTATCATACAAGGCCTGATATTGCTTATGCATTTAGTATAATAAGTCAATATATGCATAACCTTAAAGATGTTCACCTACAAGCTGTCCATAGAGTGTTACGCTATCTTAAAGGTACTCCAAGGAAAGTGTATCTTGTTTGGAAGAAATAGTAGGGTGATACTTGAAGCATACGCTTGATGTAGATTATGCTGGATCAGTGGTTGACCAAAGATCCACAACAGGATTTTGTACTTTCTTGGGAGCTACTTAGTGACATGGACGAGTAAAAAACAAAATGTGGTGGCAAGATCGAGTGTAGAATATGAATTTCGATCAATGGCTCAAGGAATTTGCAAATTGTTGTAGATAAAGATTATTTTGGAAGATCTGAAGATTAGGTGGGATGGTCGTATGAGACGTTATTGTGACAATAAATCAGGAGTTTATATTGCACACAGTCTGGTTCAACATGATAGGACAAACCACAATGAGGTGGATAGACACTTTATAAAGGAGAAGCTTGATAGTGGCATGATTTGTACACTCTCTGTGCCTACAAAATCTCAGCTTGTTGATGTGCTTACTAAGGTCTTAAGTAATCCTATGTTCAAACCATTATCGACAAGTTGCGGATGGATAATGTCTGTTCACTAGCTTGAGGGGAGTGTTGAAAGATGTATTTCAATCCTCCCTTTTAAGAAGAGAGGATCATATTGTTACAAAGGAAAATTAGGTTGTCACTAGGATTTGTTTCTTGATTTAAATTTAAATTGTATCCCTAATTTTTGGGGGTGTAGGTCTATGAAATTTGTTCTTTTTTTATTTCTTGGCTGCATATCTATTTAAAGGAGCCTTAAGTGTAAATCTAGTATACAATCTAACAAAATAAAATACTTACTTTCTGAAATTTCAGTTTTTATGAATATGTTTAAGAAATAGTGAATTGGTCAAGATACTGTTTTTCTTTGGTTTCTTATCTGCTTATGCAAGGTTAAAACCACTGTTCTATAATGGTAATTTTATTTTTTTATTTTTAGGTAGGGGTGGGTGGATAGTGATGCGTGGCTATATTTGCTGAAATACCAATATTGATGGCCAAAAACACTTGATAAAATATTTAAAGGTATTCAATTGGTTATGGGAAGTTTTGGTGCTGGATTTTGCTATGTTGGAAAAAAATTCATAATAGATTCTAATTTGAATAAACAATCTCTGTTGCTCTTATTTTCTTTTGGGAGGAAGGTTTGATTATCTGATTCGTGATGAATCTTTAATAGTTGTTTCAATTGTATTCTGTCTTATTCTTTGCCTAGAATGTAGTAATGACTTTTTTTACACAGGTCTCAGCTCTTGGCAGTTTTTCAGTACATGCATTTTATACTATATGCTTGTGATTTTATCGTACTCGGTTATTTTCGTGTCCCTATTGTGCCTGCTAAAGAATAATGATTAGTTTGTTTTGCTTCTGTTCCTTTTTTCTTTGGGTTGATTTGCTTTTGGATGCCTAATTGGTCTTCTTTTCATGTGTATGTGTGGGTGTGCATGCTTCTGTGAGAGAGAGTCTTGGTTCATATTTTGATTGTGGCATTTTGATAGAGGTGATTCAAAGGTTTTGAAGAAGTGACATCACTTCTTGTAGTCTTTTCTCTGTATTTCTTTTAATGCTGATATATTATAGATTAATTTCCTTGTTAGCCTTAATCATGTTCAATTGGTTATGGGATGTGAAAATTCTGTGGGGGAGTATTTGTCAATCGCTGGGGGTTTTAAGATCAGATGATTATTCAATTCGAGACCTGCCTGGTTTTGTGGTGTTGTTTTTGGGTACCTGAGCTCCTTTTGCTGCGTTGTCCTTTACTCTTAAGGGGAGGAGGAACTTCATAATGTTATTGAACTTTAGGCCGCAATTAGATAAGCTTCAATTTCAAAATGATTGGTATTAGGAATGTGAATGCCTGTGCATTTGCCTCTAGAGACTTCTTGTTTTCATTTTAGTTTTTTCGAGGTGGTATCCTCAGGAGCTGGAACACTTGTGGTATGGTCAGCACTCAGCAGCGCCTTGAGAAGCTGTGGCAGTAGTTCCTGGATTAACCTGCTGCTGTTGCAATTTTAATGAAATCTTCCTGATAGTGTTTTATGTGTTGTCGTGTCATTTTAGATTAATAAATTTAATTGAGTTTTGGCTAGTGTGGAATTACTAATTGAAGATGATGTGATGGATGTCACGAGATGGGTTTTAACGTTTCTGGTATGCTAGATTGAACACGCCTGAACAGAGGGTGGTAAAGTTGGTAGCATGTGCAAACCATGCCTAATTGTTTAATTGACATTGCGCTGTAAAGAATAGCCGAAGCATTTTTGTAATATTCAATTTCCAATGGCAGATGTTGCACTTAATCATCTTCACTGTTGACATTGTTCTATTTGTCTGAGTTCTTCAATGTTGTTATTGGACGATGATGGGAATTGTTAATGATATGGCTGTAGAAATTTTGTAGTAAATTTTGTAGCCGTTGAATCGTCCTAGTGGGTTATCGTACGGGGCTGATAGGATTGTGGAACAAAATCATAAGAAAAACTTGTTACGGGACGAACAGGTTAAGGTTTGAATGTGTTTATTTACAGGGGTCAACGTGGCTGACTATGATTATTATTTATTGTTCGCTAAGTTTTTGTAAATATTCAGTCAATAGCAACGTAATGATCTGTTTCAAAATATATTTGCATGATATTTGTTAGTACTAAAAATTCATGTGGTAAAATTAAATCAGACATCTTATTATCCGTAAGAATTGTATAGCTGTGAAGTTGGATCATGACCAGGCCAACCATGGAAATACACGATGCCTCGGATAGCCTCACAAATACAACCATAAAATCAAATTGTAAACAAAGGATTTATAAAAGCGAGGATGAATAATATATTATTAACGTAGTCAGATTAAGATCGTCAAGTTAAATTCTAAATCACTTAAATCTTTGATTAGTTAAATTGCATCGATTGAAATTTTGTTTCAATTATCATTTTGTAGGTTGAGTTTTATTCAGAATCAGTACAACACTTCGTGATGAAAATAGTTAGAAGATAGGATCGATGTTATGAGATTGTTCACTTAAAAGTTCATTTGAGTCTAAGCGAATTGTGCAATGTATTTTAATTATTTTTTCCTCAGTTATATTGCTATGGTATAGAGATGATTTTGGAATGTTCCTGCATAAGAGGCTGTCGTGTACAATTTATATATGTTTTTTTTCAAACTCTTACATTAGCCATGAAAAATGAAATTGAAAATGAAATGGCTATAAAGAATTTTTCATGTTGGGTTTTTTTTTTTTTTTGTCTCTCAAATTAAAATTGTTGTTATATATAATTTTTCATTATGGTTTTCAAGAAGTTATCATCCCAAGCCTAATTTTTGGCCTTTATTCATACATTTGTACGAAGTATTGAAGTTATAAAATGGCTACCAAAGGTGCCTTCAGGTATCATTTACGCACTCATCCTTTTACATTAATGTTAAAGAACGTATATGAATTGAACTTTAATGTCATGTTAATTTTTTTGAAATTAAAGTTATTTCTTGTTATAATTTGGAATGAATCGGATTGGATTTCATCATATGATGTAGTTGAGATTAAATTGAAAGATTGCATTCCTCCTAGTGATGAATAGAATGTATTTCAGTTAACTTGTTGTATACGGTCCAACTGTCATAACACAACCACATATCTGTACTTCTCATTGAGCGTGTTCCTGTAAGACAAATGTGTGTGTTTGTATACATGGTAGGGTGTGTCATGTGTGAAACTTTTCTTTTAAAAAATAATAATAATAATAATAATAATTTGTGTTTGTGCATCTAATGAATTGAATTAAAATATGATTTTTTTTCTTTTTAAGAAAAAAAAAAAAAAAAGAGGAATATTGTTTTCTAAGTAACATAGACATCCATCATTTTCCCTCTTTGGTTGGAGTTTTCTAGATTTCTTACCTGAGTTGAGTTGCGTTGTACACACAACAAAGCATTAAGAAACACCATCTAATTGCACCCCCTCATACTGTTTACTAATCAGACAGACAAGTACAAGCCAACTTAAGTTTTTTTCAAAGGTTAGGTGTGATTTGGAAATAGATGATACATCGTTAAGAAACTTCACATCCTCTATTAAATGTAAACCATTAGACTAAACACACAATCATGGAAACCCATACCATCCAAAATGTGGAATCTTCCAATAATATTGTAATTTGGGAGTTGATTTTGAAAGCAAAAGTTAGAAACTAATCCGAAAGGACGGGGCAATTTCGTTCAAGTTTCCGTATGATTGTAATCCACGTAAACATCATTTGTGTACAAAAGGTCAAATAATAATGCATTAAATTAAAGAAATTGGACCATTTTTGATGTGACATTGGACTTGTAGGTCCGTGACATAACCAAATGTCTTGTTTAATTGCCACAATCTCGTGTTCATAAGACAAAGTGAAATAAATATTGACAATGCGGAGGATATTGTTGACATATATTGGCTGCTAAAATTATTGTTGCAAAGTCTCTATTTTTTAGGGCACATAGCATCCGAGTATAATTAGCATAGAATAATGGACTATTTTTATGTACTTTTTTTGAAATTCGACAAAATAATATATAAATACAAATTTTTTAAATATTAGCATGACTATATTTCTTGAAATTTGATAAAATTATATATAAATATAATTATTTTAAAAGTTAACAAAAAATATTTCTTAATAATAAATTATTGCTTTTGGTTGTTAGTTCATTAATTAAAATAATAAAATAATTCTACATTTTTATATATCTATTTAGAAATATTTTCATATACTTCGTTCTCTTGAGGCTCATATAAATATATATTTTGTGAAAATTAATAGAAGATATCTATTAAAATAAAAAATACATAAAAACAAAGATATAATAAAAATTAATTCAATTCGAGAAAAAATATATATAAAATAAAATAAGCAAAATATAAACATTATTAAAAGGTATTTTGATTAGTCAACTAACAATCAAAAGTAATGATTTTATTATTGATAGACATATTTTATTAATTTTTAAAATATTTACATTCATACGTCATAAAAATTGTGATAATACTCTACATATGCATTTAGTAGTATGTATTAGATTGTATTATTTTAAATAAATTGGATTGAATTGAATAAAATTGGATTACAATTAATTAAATAAAAATTATATTACGTTTGGTACAATACATACTAGGCTGTATTATTTTATTATAATATATATATATATATATATTAGATTGATATTTATATAATATATGTTATTTATATTATATTATATTTACTTTAAAAAAAATAAATAATAATAAAATATAAAACAAATATTTTTATAAAATAATTTAATAAATAATTTATTATTATTTTATATTTTATTATAAATTATTATTATATTACATTATTATTTTAACACGATAATATTATTATTTCAGTTCAGGTTATTATCATTTAATATAAAAAATAGTGAAGGGCTGATTCGTGGGGGCCACGGGTCAACTCCTCACTAATTTGATTATTTGTTTGTTTTTTTTTTTTATTAGACAATCCT
The DNA here is from genome assembly GCA_032401905.1 of Swietenia macrophylla. Taxonomy (NCBI): domain Eukaryota; kingdom Viridiplantae; phylum Streptophyta; class Magnoliopsida; order Sapindales; family Meliaceae; genus Swietenia; species Swietenia macrophylla. The sequence continues at coordinate 4,455,726 of CP135584.1, read as the reverse complement.
CAACTAATTTTAATACAATTCAATCTCCTTAAATTTGCAATATAATTTGATTGCGTTTACTAGTCTTTCAGTGTGGGTGACCAAACGCACCACCCATATAACAATTAACGAAAGGCATTCTAATCTTAGAAGTCGTTCCATCATTTGGTATAGACAAAAGTTATAATGAGGTTATGGTCTTATTTATGATTTAAAATTAATGTATTCAATTGATTTTAAATCAATATTGTTATATCACCTTGTCAAGTCATCTTGTTATTTGTATGATGTGTGATATAATTATTGTTAGTAGACGACGAACCACGCATATTATTATTACTTATTGATTTAATATAATTTTGTGTTTTATATGCTTGCGCCCAAATGTCTCTCAAACTTATATATATATATATATATATATATATTTCATTTTAATTTCTTTTTTCAAAATTAGCCTTTTCATTTTCACGCACGTGTCATGGAGACTGAGCTCACGCTCCCCGAATGCGAGTGGTCGTCAATGTCTCCTCTCTTAGTAAAACAATGGGCCTGTTGGAATGGCTTGGATGGACATGAAGCTTCCATTCCATTTACATTTTCCTCAAGGCTCGAAGAGGCCGGAGCGGCCGCGTTTTAAAGTCTACATCTACTGTTAAGCCCCTTATTCACAGCTTTTCTCTAATAACTTAGTTCAGAAGCAAAGGCCACAAACACGTAGCAAACTGCTGCTGAAATAGAGTCGATATACACTAATACACGCTCTCTCGTCATCTCAAAACTAGCAATCAAGCCAAGCCAAGCCAAGCCTTCCCTCTGCCTTGGCTTTTTTTGTTCTTCTTTTCCTGCTAAATACCACCTTCTTTCTTGTCTCTGTCTCTGTCTCTGTGTTTGCTCTCTGTTGAGAGCTCAGTCAAAGCGCTATCAACCCAGAAAAGAAGCAGAGCAGAACAGGCATGGGAAAGAAACTCGATGCTCTGCTTGGAAGAAATAACTTCAAGACCCACAAATTCAAGCTGCAGGTGAACCTTGCTATCTCTCGTCTGGCAATTCTCGAAAAACAGCGCCAAGTCAAGTGCTCCCAAGCACGTTCTGATGTCGTTCAGCTTCTTAAACAGGGCTTCCATGAACGCGCTCTCCTTCGAGTAAGATATGATGAATATCAACACCTAGTCATAGTGTGTGAAATATTATCGATCGTTTTTCTTTGTATTTTGTTTCTTATCATTTAAGCATGATTTGTTTTGTGTAGGTCGAGCTTGTGATCAAAGAGCAGAATATGTTGGATGCTTTCGTAATGATGGAGGGCTATTGCAATCTATTGACAGAAAGGCTTCACCTCATTGAAAAAGACAAGTTGGTTTCTTTTTCTATTTCTTTTATGTTCGCGTAGAAATTCTCATTGTTTCTTTGTTGGAATTTTGGTTGATGGGCTTGTTTTTATTCCTGTGTAGGGTGTGCCCAGATGAATTGAAGGAGGCGATATCAACCTTGCTCTATGCAGCTTCGAGATGTGGTGAATTCCCAGAGCTTCAAGAAATTCGTGCATTGCTCACTTCTCGTTATGGCAAGGAATTTGTTGGCCGTGCTATTGAATTGCGCAACAATTGTGGAGTGAACCCCAAGGTACAATTTCGAAATTACATGTTTTTTAGAATATGAACATATTTTGCCTATATTGACAATGCCTATTTTGTGAAAGCAGGTATTAAGAGCTCTCCAAAATAACTTTTCAAAAGTTTTACATTACAGCAAAAGTGAAGAAAAGTTTTATATTGACTAAATCAAGAAATGTTATAAGAAGAAACTTTTGATTTAAGTGTTACACTGAGTTTAACGCATCCACTCTTGCGTTCCTTTAGATGATTCAAAAGCTGTCAACCAGGCTGCCGGATCTGGATAACAGAATGAAAGTGCTCAAGGAGATTGCCGCTGAGCATGACATTGTTCTGCAATTTGAGGTTCCTACCGAGGTATGCAAGCTATACAAAGAAAAAATTGCAAAAATAATTTTCTACAATGAGCTCCTAATATAAACAACCATTAACGGCTGGTGGTCTTCTATATGACAATGCAGGAGAACTTGGATGTTAGCGAAAAACAAAACCAGGCTGAGCCAGAGACTTCAACTAATTCTGCTCACGGTAAACCAGGTGGTAGCTCACAAATTTCACATAGAGAGTGGGGAAAAGATGATGGTCTTTCTGATTCATTTAAGACAAAGATGAAGTACAAGGATGTAGCTGATGCAGCTCAAGCAGCTTTTGAGTCAGCTGCCTACGCAGCAGAAGCTGCTCGAGCAGCTTTGGAACTCTCTCGATCCGACTCCCATGATCCTGATGATGACAATAGTCCCCATAGTCGACATAGAAAAGCAACTGACAGACAAAAGCTCGTGAACCTTGCATCTGAATCTAAAAATCAGGATATTCATGGAGAACCTCAAGCTGAGGAATCAAAGCATGGCAAGAATGCAGCAGAACGGGAGAGGGGAATGTCTATTTCAAGTTCAGATTCAACAGCAGAGAATTTAAATGTCACTACAATGTCATTTGATGAAGTAGATCCTGTCAAGCTGCTGGAGAAGGATATAGTTTTTGACGAAAGTGACATTGAGGACTCAGGATTATCTTGCAAACAGATGCCTTCAAGCTCTAAAGATCTGAAGGTAGAGGTTGGACACCCCACAGCACATGCTGCTGCTGCTGCTGAAGGATCTGCACTTCCAAATAAACAACATTTAGACGTGGTGAAGGGGCCAATTTCAGTTCGGACTAGACGAGTGCGTGGGTACTGAAAAGCATGAGTATATTGAATATATGAGTGAGTTTTGAGAGTTCAATTAGTAGCATCGGCTGCTTCATTTAGCTTTTCTGCTTCATTTTCTCTTATAAAAATTTTCAGAAAGTTAAACTGTGTAATTATTTTGGAATGTCAATTGTGCTGAAATTTTTGTGAAGTTTTAAGAATTTTTACATCACCATGCGAAACAGGTGCTCATGGTAACACAACACATCAACAAAAAGTGCACTTGCAGATTCACAACTAAAATATTCTATGATTCACCAGAACATGAAAAACAAAAGAACAGAAACAATGAATTTTCATTTTCATTTTTTGTTTCGAGAACAATCACATCCTTGGCCAGACTAATATCCAATTTTCCAGTCTAGGAACATCCAGGGTTATGTAGATGACCTTTTCAAGAAATTGTTCCAACGCATAACTCATTGATAATAGAATGTTTTAACAATGTACGTTATCTCTCAGACATAATAATTTGTATGTACCAAAACATCATAGGAGAAAGCCCCTTACAACTACATTAATCACATCATTCACTTTTTATAAGAGAAAGGTTTGAAACATATCATCTGTGACAGATAAACAAACTCACAGGACTGCATGAACAAACATTTCAATCTTAGAAAGATGCAAATCTACATATATTTGAAATGGATTTACTGCTTAAGAATATGCCTAAAATCATTTACCTGATCCTTGATTATGCAACACTTAATATAAAGTTACTGGCCTCTCACCCACTTCTTACCACGCTGCAGCAAATCCGAAAATGACTGCAAACACACACCGACATCTTCATCATATTCAATTCCAAGTTCATCCGGCAATAATGTGATCAACTATTGGAAAATCTTTTTCGTAGTTTCTTCTCATAAATATATACATATATATATACACATATTACAGGAGAAATGGAATGAAGAGTACCTTAAATGCCTTCAGATCCTTAGGTGACTTCTCGGTTATAGCATCCCATATATCTCTGAGCATCCTTTTATGCTTTCTCCACTGACTTAATTTGTCCAAATACATCTCCTCAACTTCCTTCCGATCGTCTGGCCTCACCCAGGTTACTCCCCCATGCAATTTAGCCAATCTGTCCTCCATTTCCTCAACCTAAGACAGAACAGAATCCTAAGGTTTTTGCAGTCTTTTGCAGCCAACATTAACTGAAAACATCTGTGCCACATAACTCTTTCTCAAATCAGCTTGTTTCTCATGAATCTGCTCCAGCGTTAAATTTGACCGCAAAGTTTTAATTTCTGCACCAGTGAATGGTAATTGTCAAAATATACAGAGAGAAACTTTTTATCTTTCATGTTCCTTTCAGGATATGAAGTTCATAAATGAAAAGCCATTAACAAAAATGTTAGATAAATTACTTAAGCAAACAAATTTCCTCTACCGAACAGATATTAGAGACATTAAAACCACAATACCTCCCTCCACCTTGCTGATTGCCTTCGTCTGTTCTACAAGCTGTTCGTGCATTTTGACATTTTCTTCCTTCATTCGGTTAAGCTCTTCATTGTTTGGAATGTCAAACTGATCTTGCCTAGCAATGTATATCTTCTGCTTACCATACTCCTTGAATGAAATCTTTCCGCTGTCAGCAAGATTATCCAATGCTTTCTGTATGGTTGCTTTTTTGAGATTGAACTTTAGCAAGGAGTCCGCTACATTTTGAGAATTCAATGGCCAATTTTGCTGAAAAGGAAATTAAACGGTAGTATTTGAGAGCTAAGTACCGCAAAACCCACAACTGAAGCATATGTTCGCATTCAAAACTAACATTTACGGGCACAATATTTCTTACAGAGCATATGTTTTTGAGGTCTGAAAAACAAAAAGCAAAATAACGAAAAAGATAAAAATGCAAATAAGTTCATTAAATTTAACAGTATTTGTTTTTCTTTTTCTTCTCAAAGTTTCCCTTTGCCTAGTAGAGGAATCTCCGTTAAGGCGAAGATTTTAGGGTTTATATATATATATATATATATATAACCTTCCAATCATCAAAAACCATTCTATTAAAACGAACACAAATGCTACATTTAAACTACAACGTATCCCAGTTAAAGTTCAATCATCACTCTTATCATAAACAAGTATTCAATTTAATGGAAATCCCAAACAGAAAGCTTACCTCATTGAGAAAGTTGAGCACGATTGCTGCAAAAAATAAAAATGATAATAATAATAATAATAAATAGAACACTCCGGTTCCCTAGCATGACGCCGTCTTCATAAATATCCAGTTTGACAAATTAGCCCTTAATTTAGAGATTTAGGATACAAATTGATCCTCACCTGAAGCTATAAATTACGCTTCTTGTCCACCGATATTTGGCGCTTAAAAGTTGTCCACGTATGGTGCCATGGTAAACGAATTCTAACCAGCGGTTGCCTTTCAGTAGACGCAGAAACGATGACGACGAGCGTAACAGCAGCTCAGCCCCTGCTCTGCATCAAAAATTACCTGGTTCTTTCAACCAAATCGTTCAATCAAAAACAGTTTCATCGCCAATTTTACAACGCAACCATCAATAGTCAAAAATTTCCTAAAGAAAAACAAAAGCGAATGCATTCGAGGGCTGTCGTTTGCCACGCTGCACGCCGTAAACCCATCGTTGCTGATGCTAGAACGGACTCTGAAGAGGGCAACGATACTGTACGGCGAGTGCTTCAGTTTGTTCTTTGGGCTGCTGAGGCTGTCTACATTTTGTGGCTCTTCTTGCTTCCTTATGCTCCAGTATGTGTTATGTGTCTCAGTCTGCCTTTATTTTTAGTTTATAATTTCTTTCTTGTTGAGTCTCTGCTTCTGTTTTAATTGGGCGTCTCTGTTATTTGTCCATTGAATTTATTCTGGAGACCAACTTTCATATATCTGTTTGAATTTCATATAGATTTTGTTACTTCTGTAAAACTATTTAATAATATGTAGGGTGACTAATGCCCAAGTGTAATACCTCTCGGTATTTCACTGTATTTCCCATTTCAAAAATTTTTAGATAAATAGTTTGATTAGATTTCTAATTGGTAATAATTTTTTGTCTGTTTTTAGTCTATTACATTCGCCAAGAAATCAGTATATCAATTTCGCTATTACACTTATTTTTCATTTTCCTCCTTTTTTTTCAAGTAAAAATATTTATCTCTTTGCGTTTCATGTTTATTCTGGTTCTTGATGGAGTCAGAAGCTACTTATTTGCAATATTCTTTTGATGATTTTGCAATATACTGTTGAATGCCTCGACTTACTTTATGGTATGACCTGTATGTAATGCTTTTGGTTAATGTATGTTTTTCTTTTCGGGAATATTTGTCAAACAGAACATTTCAGTAGCTGTTTTTCTTGTGTAATTACATAACAAAGATTTGACTACTTTGTGTGTCAAACAGGGAGATCCAGTGTGGGCCATCAGTTCGGAAACAGTAAATTCTCTTGTGGGGCTATCTCTCAATTTCTTCTTTATCTTGCCATTAATGAATTCTGGTATGTTCAATTATCAAGCGTTAACAATTAGGCTTGTGTCATTCGGATAATCAAATTAATTGTTAATGATGAGTATTACGTCCTTCATTGTTGAAACACTTATTTTTTGTTAAAGTTATCCCTAAGAAAAGGAAGTGAGGACTATACCTACAAGGCTTCATGAATAGGAGATACACTTACTTTTGTTTGTTGATTGCCATGTAAAAACTGTGTTTCATTATTATGTGAAAATTTGGTTTTGGTTAAAAGTGTTAAACCATGAAGTGTTCTCATCTGCTTTATTTGTAACTAAACTTGTTTTGAGCTCATTTGTAACTCAACTTTTTTTGAGACATGTTACATATCCAGGGAGCATTACTTTTCCATGTTTCTTAATAGAAAAATTAATGTTAGCTAATTTTGTTTATTTGATCCTTTATAATATATCTAAAGCAGGTCCATTCCAATTTTGGGAATTAGCATTTATGTTTATTGTTTCTCATTAGTTGAGTTGATATCTCTGTACTTTTCCTTTTTCCTGTTTTATTCTTTGTGGGGTGAAAGGGATTGGGCACTCATTTTGTGTAATAGGACTGAAAACTGATTTTCTTTTTCATTTTGAAATTTCTTCCAATACCTCATCACATTCTATACTTCATAATCTGTGTCATAAACTTTTTTGGCAGAGTAGTTGGGATTTGTCTAATTGATGGCCCAGTGCTTCATCCTGTAAGGATCACTACATGAAGTGAATGTGATAGCCATTGAATATTTTAGACCACGCATACTAATGTGATGCAACTGTCAAGAGGCTTCTTGACATTTGCATCATGGTATGGAAATCCCTGCTAATGCTGGTTCATTATTCTTCCATCAGATGTCTGAAGGATTGTTCAACTTTGTTATTGGGTGGACTTTTATGTTTGCTCCTTTGCTATTCACGGACCGTAAGAGAGACAGGTACAAGGGCTCTCTTGATGTTTTATGGGGCTTCCAGATGTTCCTTACCAACAGTACGTTTTTCAAACTCTCTTGCTTTAGTTGAATTAGTATGACAAGCTCACATGCATATAGTTCCTTTCCCTGAAATTTGAGGCTATAGTATCTAGGCTGTAGATAACTGTCATAATTCGGTCCTGACAATATATCTTAAGCTGATGGTTGATTTGGCTGGATGATGGAGTTCCCAGTAAAAGTAATTATTGCTCTTTTGCCGATCTTTTTTTTTTTTTCCCCTCTGTTTCTAGCTTTTTTGGTACAATTTGTGATCTTTTGATGGGTCATCTCTTTACCATGAGGGTAATGGTGAAGATCCTTAAAAGCCTGCAGAACAAATGCTTGCTATAACACCATAGCTTCTGCATCCCCTTTGAATTGTTTTCTTTCTTTCTTTTACTCTTCAATTTTGTTAACAAATTTCAGTCTAATTGGAGTTTTTCAATCATTCTTGTTTCTCAAATGTCAGCATTTTTAATACCTTATATGGCCATTCGGCTGAATGATGCTCATGCTGAATATACTCCAAGGAAGCATTCTCAACTAGGCTCTGTGATGACCAATGGCGCACCTGTTGTAGGACTAATTGGCGGAGCCATATGTCTGATATCAGCACTTTGGGCCCTATATGGCCGGATGGATGGAAATTTCGGGAGCATCACAGATAGATGGAACTTCCTGGTTAATTATCTAGGATCTGAAAGGCTGGCTTATGCCTTCATATGGGATATATGTCTTTACATTATATTCCAGCCTTGGTTGATTGGTGACAACCTACAAAATGTTCAGATAAGCAAGGCAGGCATATTGAATTATCTTAGATTTGTGCCAGTGGTTGGCTTAATTGCCTACCTCCTCTTTTTGAATCTGGATGAGGAACTATAACTTCAATGTTATTCACTTCTGAGTCTTAATAGGTATTTGATGTGAGGTTTTATGAGTCTCTGTATGAAAAAGAGAATTTGTCATTCAGTTCTCTGTAAAAGATAGAAATGTACGTGTATCGTTTAGTAATCGGTGTATTCCTCGTCAGATGTATAATTGTTACCATGAAGTTGAGAGATGAGATTGGAGAAGCTTGACTTCCGTTGTCTCTTAAAAGTGTAGATCCAGATACTAGCTATTGTCTTACGAAAGATGTCAGACATACAATGGCATGATCTGATAATGAGAAAGAGGAAAGAGGAACTCACTTGTCGCTTTCTGGAAACATTAAATTTATTATGGGTAAAGCAAGCACGGCTGGCATGAGGATTTCATTTTCGAGAAATATTTAAACTGTCAAGAACAGACAAAATGATAAAATCCTGAGGAATTTCTTTATTTAGAAGGAAGAAGACAGGAGTGCTTCAATCTGCCGATTCTTGAATTTGTTGGCTACTTAACATTAACATTTGACTCAGTTGTTAGCTTTAAATTTCTGGATCGAACCATAACATCACAAGCGAGTTTTAACCAAGAGGTCTTCGTGCAATTATTGCAACATAATTCATCTACTTTTCGATCAATCTTTGTGATCTTTGAAGATAGGTATAGCATAACTGATAACAACACCATAGCGTATGACCAATTTCTGGATTTCTACTTTTGTCAAAATGAATACTTAACAGAAAGTTACTCTGTACGTCTGTCCGCCTCTATCAATCTTCACACAAGTAGCAACTAAGCCGGAGTTTCTGTTGGTGAGAAGATAATTGGCATAGCATTAACTGCCTAGTGTTAAATCACTTAAAGACAATTATTTGAACTCTTACCTTCTAGTTTAGTTTTTAGATCAAGCCGCAAATTAAACACCCAAAAGGCAGTAGTCGTTGGCCATCGTGTCCAAACGCTTTGATCACAAACCCGAAACCAAACATATAAGGTCTGTACATAACCCAAAAATAGATCTGGTCAAGCTGTTATTTTTAATTTTCTTAATCTCATGATTTTAATAAACATGATTTCCCTTTCCTTCCAATAGAATATTTACCAATACCAAGTATTCAAGCATAAATAAACAGTGCAAAGTAAAGTAGCCAATTGTATTCAAGAAAATGCTGACATAAACACAATTCAAATTTCAACTATGATGGATAAAAAACCGTAAATACTGGATCCAAATAAGTAAAATACAAGCACAATTTGAACTCGTACAAACTCGAATTTTCGTACCCAAAAAAAGCAGAGTGCACTTTACTGTGCGCATTTAAGTAGTAAGATTACCACCATTCTGCTGCCATAAATTGATAATATCAGTGGCCTGATTGAGAAGTATAATCATCTTTGTCAGGGATATCCATGGTTTACTCTCTAGAGTAGTCTTGAGCTCTTCCCATGCATCTTTTCGTGGTCAAAAGAAGTATGGACTCAAAGGAATTGCTCCATGCCCGGGTATCGACTGATCAATTGCTAGGCCTATATTCTTTTCCATCCATATAAACTTCAATACCATCCTTAGCTTCTCCATTTGCTTCACTGACACCTCAACTCTCTGCCAAAAAATAGTCATCAACTTTATAAATTAATAAAGAAATAGCAAACAAATGCAGAGAGAAGGATTTGAACCTCAGTTACTTGTGGGGTAGTTGTAATATTCTCCGTTGATGTTTCAGCCGGGAGTGTTTCTGGAGCTGCTACAGCAATTAGTCTTTGTTTTCTTGAACTGGATTTGGTTTGATGAGAGTGGTAGTGTTGAAGGGTTTGACAGTGAGTTTGTGGGAAAGAATAAAGAGGATGTGGTGAAAGCAGTATTAACACCGGATTGAAGTGCCATGGATGATAACATTTCGTGTATGCAGAGAGAGACACAGAGAGAGAGAGAGAGAGGAGAATATGGGGAGTTTTTACTGTGTCCCAACAGAAAAGCATGAACTCTCTCGCCATGGTCAGAATTGACTTGTTTTTGGACGAGAGAAATCTTCTAAAATAATCTTATTTTAAACTCTTTTAATATTTTTGATTAATTATAATATATTTTTATTAAAATAATTATTTTAAATAATTTTATCTTTAAATTATACTTTTTTTCACTTATAAATATATTTTGTACATGCGCTTTATCTTTCTACAGGTTAACTCTCAAATTTTAATTAATTTTAATATTAAAATTTTTAACAGATCGTGTATCGATATAAAATATATATTCTGATATTTTATCTATAAATTAAAAAAAAAGTAAGTTTTATATTTTAATTTTCTTATACTTTAATTTTTTATTAATTTTAAAATATATAAATATTACTACAAAATTTAGTGTACTTATAAAATTTAATTTTAGTTATAAATAAAATATTTATTTGTTAAATCATTTTTATTATAATTTGTTTGAAAATTTAATTAAAAAATAGAATATATATTTTTGACATAATAAAAAGATAAAAACAATTGTCTTGGTGTGACTAAATATTGTCTAAGTTATACCGTATCAGAACATTATTTGCGTTCAGGGTTAGCCAATTTATGATACTATTTGTACCATAAATTTATCCCAATAGGACACTTTTGCACTCTAAGTTGGCCAACTAGGGTGTTGTATCTCCGTATTTTTATATTATGCGTAAATATTATTATATATATTAAAATTATGTTAAATATAATTTATAAAATTTTTATTTTATAATTTTGGTTTACATTGACTTAATAATTTATTATATTTTCTTTCTAATTTTAATATATATTTATGTATTAATTTAATTTTTTTTAATTTATTATTTTATTTTTTATATTTTAAAAATAACTAATATTCAAATATCTAAATATTTATTTTAAATATATTTGATAAAATTTTTATTTTATTATTTATTTTTTATTGAATTAAGAATTTATTTTTTATTTTATGAATTTATTTAATATATTTTTTATTTAATTTATTTTTAAAATATTATTTTATTTTTTGTATTTAAAAAATAATCAATGTTCAAATATCTAAAATTTAGATATTTATTTAAAGTATGTGCACCCTAGTGTAGCCACACACACACACACACATTATGAAATTTTTGTTTATAATTTATTTTTTTATCGAATTAAGAATTTATTCTTTTTTGTATAAATTTATTTAATATATTTTATATATTTATTTAATATATTATATTATATTATATTATATTATAAAAATAATCAATGTTCAAATATCTAGATATTTAAATATAGATATTTTGATATATTCAGATATATAGCTGAGAAAGTATTTATTAATGCTCCTTACAAAAGATCATGGGTTACGTTATCTGATAATTCAAAAAAATACCGTGGTAAAAAAATCTAACTCATATGTATTGTAAAAAATATCAAATATTGTGAATTATTGATCATGATATATGATTGTATTTAAATTAATCCAACAAAATTTAGCATTCAATTGAAAATAAATTTCACAGACAATGAAACATTATTTGTTATATATGTGGATATCGATAATGATTATAGTGTCTCTAATTTTATATGCAATATTGTGTCGATATATTTAGATAATTCAGTTTACTCTATATCATCACATAATAAATAGTTGTTAATGATTTTAGCGTGACTTGCATTATTTTGCAGACTGCCGATGTAGAAGTTCCTATACAACTATTTTTTTTTTTTTTTTGGATAGTAATCAATTCAACTATAGTTAATATTATTTACAAAATGATATAAATTTTATAGATTTTACACCAATACATCATGAAAGTCCTGTAAGTTATAGAAGATATGTACTGTGTTAAATTAATAAAAATCATATAAATAATTTTTTTCAGAGTCAACCATGTATGAAAGGTGAAAGTGCTGATATTCCTAATGATACAATAAGGATCCCATGTAAAAATTATTATAATAAAAATACTGATGCAACGACGAACTTGAGTTATAAAACAAGTCAAATTAAGTTATCAAGTTAATTTTCAAGTTAAATTAACTTGATAACTATCAAGTCATCATCATATGTCACCTATTCTACCATTATTTTCTCAATCGTAGGATACATTGTCTAGTTCAACGTGGAGTATTATGTACGTTGGATAACTTTTCAATTCAAAAAAGGCACTAGATTTACTAGTGCTAAAGAACCATTTTCAGTGTCGAGTTTCAAAATCAATGACAGATCGATTTGAAACAAAATGTATAGTTAACAGATATAAATAGTGGATTTAGGCAACACAATACAAATGGAGATAGTAAATGTTCATTTATTAAACGGTTTAAAATATATCATACTTATCAAAACGACTAACTATAGTCAGGTCACTAGCAAGTAAGTAATTGATTTATTAGTGAATATGTAATGGACAAATTTTAGGATTCTAGTAGGATTTATACTCCAAACAGCATTTGAGATAACATACACGAGAGTTTAGAATAGGTGTGTTTTACCGTAAGGCGTGGTTAGTTAAAGAAGAGGTACTAAAATTAGAGTGTGGGGACTCAGCTGAATCATTTAATTTATACCATAATTTTATTATGTTTTAAAGGAAAAGAATATGAGTACAATAATGCATATAAAAGAAAACTAAGATGACAATTTCTTATTTTTTCATAGCACATAGAGCCTTTTTTAGTGATTTTTGCACATCAATTTATCTCATAATTGTTATTAATGGGATATTCTTAAAAAATATATATTGAGAGACTATGTTTGTTGCTGTTACTCTTAATAAGAGTGATCAAATTATTTCGTGGTATTTTGAATGGAGACTCTGAAAATGATGTATTGTAGGAGTAGTTTTTAGAGAAATTATAAAAAATACAATTGAATCTATTTCAAATTTGATATTTTGTCCGATTGACATGAAACATACTTAAGAGGATAAGAATAATGTTTCTTGATGTGTATCACAATTTTGTACGTACCATATTAAAAGAATATCAAATTAAAGTATAAATTTAAAAAACACAAAATAGATGCTTTCTTAATAGGATTTTATATTATTGTCAAGGCATTAATATTTAGTGAATTTGAAAAACATATGGATAAATTAAGGTTGATACATTTTGATGTTACAAATTATTTAAAAAATAAGGTAGGTTTTACAGATGAACAAGATATTATTTTTTAGTTTGGTAATATGACACAATAACAATTAACATTATCGTAAATATCAATGCATTATTAAAAGATGCATGTGCTCTTCTAATTATAGCCTTAGCAGATTATATACGATTAATATTGTAACATTGATTTTATGATAAGAGAGAGGAAGTTATTAAATATGATGAAAATACCTTAACTGGAGCAGTAATTGATAAAGTTAAAGTTTAAAATTGTACTTTTCTTACATTATTAGTCTATCTAATTTTTCAATTTGAGTTCGAAGTTAGAGATAAAGAAAAAAATTATTGTGGTTGATTTGAACTCAAAAACATGTCAATGTAGGCACTTCAACTTACAATAACTACCTGTGCTCATCCAATAGCAACAATTAGATATGTTAGAGGTCGGTACAGAGATTTTTGTTTAAAATATTATAAAAACGGCACACTCCTTACAGCGTATGTACTAGATATTCATTCTGTTAAAAACCCAAGATTTTGAAAAGTTCTAAATAAAGCTCAAGCTATTCTTGTCAAATTACCAATATGTCGTGTTTTATCTAGTCGATCAAAGAATTACACATCCCATCTTAAGAAAGGAAGTAGCCACCCGAAGGTGTTCTTGTTGTAAATAACGCGGACAGAATTGTGCAATATTTAAAAACTCGTTGAATTCAAATAAAAATTAATCACTAATCTTTAAAATTTTTTACTTATATTAAATATAACTCTTTATATAATATCTAATTATATTATATTATATATATATATATATATATATATAAGAAAAATAAAATAATATGAGTATCATCAATATAATCAACCTATATACAAGTCAATTGTCATCTTAATTCTAAAAAATGATCCATCCTAGGAAGTGAAATTTTCAACATCGATCCAAAATAATATACTTGTATGTAAATACGCTACAATTTATGTGACCATTGGTATGTCAAGGCATCTCGAGCAACTAAAAATACATGAATAGTGTGTTTGTTTCATACCAATTTGACCTCACATTATGAAACCCAAATGTGCACACTACAAAATATAATAATTCACACAAGGGTTTCATAGTCTTATCTATCTCCCAGTCAGAATGTACTAATAACACTAAATCATATGTACATGTGTTACATCTGCGTAAATCAATGGCACATATAACTTAATATTCACTACATGTCAATGTAGGTAGTAGAATAATATCAATATCACTCTAATCGAAGTTGTTTTTCACATATAGTTCAATGTCTGACAAATCTATTACCTAAATGTTCATGTGCTTCTAAATAAAAAGTAATCTTGATTGTATAATTAAAAAAGAAATCATTAGTATCAAATAAAAAAATATTTAAAGTATATTATAATACAAAATAATCATAAAATTTTTTTTAATCGAATACGTATATATAGATATAAAGAGACAATGGTAAAATTTTGTAATATTATGTCATGATACACATTTTATCGAAAAACAATTAAATAAAGATACTTTTCAATGTATTACAAATAATAATACAAATATCAGTTAAGTAATTTAATATTATAAATAAGACAATAATAGATAAAATACCTACAGTATTCTCAAACTGTGCATTCAGATCAAAAATATCATGAAACTATTATATTGTCAATGTGACTGAACGTATTTCCATAGAAGATGCCGAGTCTTTTAACTATTAAAGATACTCAGCATATAAATCGTTCGGATAAGGAGTGATTGGATCTAAATCAGGTTTGGAGATAATATGGTAATAACTTACTGAAAGAGACCCCACGAGTTCTCTTTAAAGAATTAAGGTAAAGGTTTCTGTCATATGGGTCCTTCTTGTATATCTTTCTAAACCGATTTTCATGAGAAATTGGTACAAATCTGTGCTGTCTATCAATTGGTGAATCATCTAAATGGGTCTATAATTCCTTTTTCTATGAAATAATCAAATACAATAAACTAATTAAAAACAAAATCACCAAAAAAATCACAACATCAATCAAGCATCTACACATAATTTAAAATTTAATAATAATGGTCGGACGGGTGAGATATTAGATGATAAATATTAATGACTAGATATTTGCATCTATCTATATAAGTTTATTGGTAACGCATCAATTTGATCAATAACATTACGCTCAATTCTATGCATATCTTTTTGTATATCACGAACATCCTTTCATATATTATGAACATCTGCGCTCAACACCTTGAATCAGTCCACCACAGCTCTTTTAAACTCATCATCGTAATGTGATGGTGACACAGGTGAATAATGCAAGAGAATGATGTTTTGGAGGCACATAAAAATGATGTCGTGGCGATACAAGAGAATAATACTATAACAGCACATGTGAATAATGTTATGACAAGACTGAAGAATGATGCTATAATGACACAAGAAAAAAAATATTGTGGTGGCATTGGAGAATGATACTGTAACAATATAGAAAAATACTATTGTAGTGGAGGAATGAGAGAAATATCTTGCAACAAACAAACATCTATGTGTTAGTTAAATATTAATTAATTTCACTTAATTAAAAATTTAAATTAAATTATATCAATTTATAACTTCTAATTAGGTGGAATACAGTGTACTATCATTTTCACTCATACAAGAGTCTTTAACTTCAACACATTTTACATAAGTCTTATTCAGTAGTAAACTACTACTACATGCACCTTTTGATTGAATTATCTAACATAATACAATTATATATGATAAATTTCTCTCTTAATAGGCTCAAGCTGTAACACAAAAAGTACCAACAACATTTACAAAAAAATATAATAATAAATTTATAACAATAAATTTTCATAACTGCGACCACGCTATAATTAATCATATAATGTATTAATTTGATATTTAATATTTACTATAGATTAGCTAAACAGGTGCTTATATACTGTCATCTTACTTTATATTCTTCTACCATAATATCTATGAAATATTGTTACTCACTATAGTTATAAATTTATTCTGCAAATTAGATATGGACTCGTCGATTCATACCTATATAACATAAATTATAAATATTTTAATGTGCTATATAATTAACAAGAATTATAAATTTGATACTAATGTTTGTAATAAGTATTCAAAATGCAATAGCCATCCTAATAATATTGTACTTTTATCTTGAAACTCTTGACCGAAACATCTATACATGTAGCATTCTTTATGTAATTATTGCATTGCAAATGGATTGATGGTCATAAGGATTGAATCGTGTAAAGATAGATGATAGATCCCTATAGATATTTTTTAAATTGGTTAAAATTTTTTAATATATCAAATAACCATAAATCTACATTAACTCTTCTGTTCCTATCAAATAAATACTTTTTTAGCAGAAAAAAATGCTAATCACTCTGCATCAATATCTGTTATAGTAAAAAAATTTAACTCATTAAAATTTGTATCTATAACATTTAAAATGATAATGGTTTGATCTTTAAAAACTACATCTCTCAATCGAATACTTTTAGACAGGTCTAAATTATGAAAATATCAATAATTATGACCAATAATTAATCCAAACTCCATATATGATAAATGAATAGGCTGGTCGTCAATAAGAAATCATATCTCATTAGAATTATCATTTGCTTGTACCTTGTATAACAATATATAATGAATTAAAATGAGCGAATGATGTAAATGTTCAATGTCCAAGAAGTGCTCAAAGTATATTTGCCTAAATATATTAACTTGTGTCATACTTAATTTTTTTTATGTGGTCTATCACTGTAAATCATGCTTTAGCATGTTTCTGTGTGACAGTGGCAATATATGATAATTTTCAACTGAAATTGACTTACCATTTGTACTTATAAAATTATAATAATAATTAATTATTACTAAGTATTACAAAAAAAAATATAACTCAAGTAAACAATAATTTACTATTAAATAAGCTTATTAATAATTTAACTAAATTAACAATAAAAAATCACAACAAGAACTATAATAAAAAATAATTCTAAAATATATGGCTTTTTACCTTATTCAATTGTTTAACTAAATTAAAAAAATACAAAAAAATTAATAATAATTTAAATTTAATTAGATAATAACTATAGTCTAAAAAATATTAAATTTTAGTAATTTATCATTATTTTTAAATAATATTTTATTAAATATAAATTTTAATTATTTACTATTAATATATTCAAATAATATCTAATTAAATACAAATAATTAAAGTAAAAAAATCAAGTCCTAAATTTTGATTATTTGCTACTAACATTTTCAAATAAGATCTAATTAAATATAAATAATTGAAATAAAAAATAAAATTCTAAAAAATATATAAAATTGAATAATTTAAATATTATTTTGAAGTAATTTTTAATTCAATTATTTAAATAAATTAAAAAATCTAAAAATAAATTAATAATAATTTAAATTTAATTAATATTTAATTAAATAATAACTATGGCATAAAAATATTAAATTTTAATTATTTGTCATCATTTTTAAAAATATGTTATTAAATATAAATTTTAATTATTTATTATTTATATTTTCAAATAATAACTAATTAAATATAAATAATTAAATTAAAGACTCAAGTCCTAAAATTATATATATAAGATTGAGTAATTTAAATATTATTTTAAATTAATTTTTACTTTAACTATTTGACTAAATTAAAAAGTCACAAAAATTAATAATAATTTAAATTTAATTAAAAATTAATTAAGTAATAATTATGGCCTAAAAAATATTAAATTTTAGTTATTTATCATCATTTTTAGATAATATGTCATTAAATATTAATTTTGATTATTTACTATTTATATTTTTAAATAATATTTAATTAAATATAAATAATTAAATTAAAAAGTCAAGTTATAAAGAAATATATAAGATTGAATAATTTAAATATTATTTTAAACTAAGTTTTAATTCAATTATTTAACTAAATTAAAAAATTATAAAAAAATTAATAATAATTTAAATTTAATTAATATTTAATTAAATAATAACTATGATCTAAAAAATATTAAATTTAGTTATTTATCATTATTTTCAAATAATATATCATTAAATATAAATTTTGATTATTTATTATTAGTATTTTCAAACAATATCTAATTAAATATAAATAATTAAATTAAAAGGTCGATATTTTAAAAAATTGATATTAATTTTTAAAATATTATTTTTTTATTTCAATTATTTAACTAATTAAATAAATATAATATAAAAGATAATATATTTTCAGCCCTTGGTTCGCGTGCACGATCACTTGCATTGCAACTGCCAGCTGATCTAGTGTCAAGCTTTTAACACGTGCATTGCATGCGCCTGTATGCATGACACCAATCCACGTCAACTCTGGCATGACACATGTGTGCCTGCGCATAACACTAGGGCCGATTTAGCGTTGGTGTGACGCACTTAGGCTTGTGCACCTAAAGGTTTTGTCTTCCTTTTTCGCATTTTTGCATTTTTCTATTGGATTTTTTCACGCTAGCCAAAATCTTCTCATTTTTTAAATTTTTTTAATAACTTGCACGTTAATTTTATAATATTTATATATTTTAACTATTATCGTTTATTTATAATTATTATATTTATAAATATTATTAATTAATTATAAATTAATACATATAAATATTTTTAAATTCATCAATAAAATAAAATTTAACAATACTATTAAAACTAATCTTTTTTATCTTTGTTATTGTTAAAATTTATTTATCAACATTTGCGTGTGTATCTTCAAAGATGAAAAAAGTAAAAATAAAATAAAAATAATTAAAAAAATAAAAAGAGGTAAAAGGTGAAAGATTAATTTTAAAAATAAAATTGTTAATATAATTTATTTATGAGAATAAAATTATTAAAATAAATTATTGTAATAAAAAAATTTTAGAATTAATTACAAATTTAAAAAAATATTAAAATAGAATCATTCTCAAAATTTTTCCATTGGAAAAGGGGGAACAAACACGGGCTTAGAGCAGAGGAGATTGAAATGGCTATTTTGGGTCCAAACATGGACCCCATTTGTGATTCTGCCCCAATCCCATCTTTGAAGCCCAAATTTTCCCAGGCAAACGAGGTTTGTGATGAGCTATGTTACCCTGAAAAGAGACAAACTAGGACATCAGCATGGGTCATAACGGCAAAATGCATGTATAAATGGGACTCAAATTGTTCTTGACATTTTAAAGTTCGATTCATGTTGTTAGTGAATCTAGTTTTTATTATCATAATTGTCATTTTTTTTTCATCCGTTAAGCATCTTATTGCTTTGGGTCTGCATAACAGAATCGGACATTTGAACATCATGAGTCATATCTATTCTTTATTATTTTAAAGAGAAAATATGTCACATATCATATGATCAATAAAAATTAAATTTTTTTTCTTGCCAAAGATAACTTTGTTGAACGAGAAAGCCTAAAATAATGCATTCTGAGAGCATGATAGATGATTCATCTATTAATTTTTGTATAGTTGGCAGCGATTGTTAAACCTAAACTCACAACAAAATTCAAAGAAGACCCCGTGAGTAACAGACTTATTAAATTTTGATATAAGTTCTAACCGTAAAATTAAAAACGTTCACGTACAGTCCATGATCTTTCGCCAACTGCTTGCGCTGACAGTGCTCGGTCTCATGACTTTGGTTCTTCGTATCCCCCAAAGTCTGTGGAGTGCATGATTTGAAAAAATAAATAATATATAAATTGTTTTATTTTTTAAAAATAAATAGATTATTTGCTCAATTAATTTTTTTAAAAAGATAATTCATAAAATGTATTAAATGAATTTCATACTTTTTAACTATAAAGTAATATGTGTATATATATATATATATAATTTTAGTTATTTTTTTGTTACATTAAATTTATTCTAAATTTATTCTGTTTAAAATATAATATTAAATTTATTTAATTTAAAACATGATATAATCGTAAATATTATATCAAAACATGATTATAACACTAAATAAAATGTGATATCAAACTTATCTCAAATTTTAATATTTTTATAAATAAATAAGTATATGTTTGTTTTTAATTTTTTTAAATGATTAAAATACTTTTTAATATTAAGTTATGTGTACGCGCATGCGTGTATTACGTTGTAATGGTTGAAATTTCTGTATTATAAAAGTAATTTAAGTCATTTTAGTAGAAATTAGGGACTTATATTATGTATTTATTTATGAAAATATAATAAATCAGAAAAGGAATGTTGTTATCCAATAGTTTTAACCTTACTTTTCATATGCTTAAAGACCCAATCTATCGTAAACGTATGGTTAAGAAACCGAATGGCAAATGGATAAGTCTGACAACCTAACGGAGTCAAATCAAAACATGCATTCCAAGCCAAGGCACTATCATATAGCAGGCTCAGTTCGAGAAGACCGCGCGAGCTTGAATTAATACACATGTACGCTAGCGTGGGTTGTTGTTCTCAGTAATCAAATAATATAAAATGACAGGTGAATTATTGAAAAGCACATACAATAACCACGGCTGGTCCGCCATATAAAAGTCTAATTTATTAAAAACCTAAATAATAAAATCACATCCCTTTTTTTCATCACTATTATTAGTATTAGGTCCAAATCATATTTAAAATAGAAATTCTATTTTTTTTCTGAGTGAAAATCCAAACAGCCTTTTCATACACTGGAGGATTCCCGGATGTTCGTATCCACTAAATAACTGTTTCGGATGGGAAATAATAATAATTAAAAAAAAGGTTTTAAGAAATGTTTAATCAATCTTTATTGCGACCCCTAATTTGATGTTTGAGCAATGCAAATCGAAATGGATTAAGAAATTTTTTAAAAATGTCTGATTATAATAATTTTTTTATTTTTCAAAATCAAAATTAGCGAGTAATGAGGAAACAAATGGATCAAAGAAAAGGATCTGTAAAAGAACAGATCTCATTGGATGGTTTATAATCTTCTATTTTCACGTTTCGGAAAAAGAAATCACTGTTGATTAATTACTAAACATATGTGAGCGATAATCATCTACATCATCTTTATAAATTATTCCATTGATTTGATACACTGATTGTCGTGTCAGCATTGATTTTTTTTTCACGAAGCAATCAAGTAGGCGGCACGTGGATGGTGAATTTGATCTTATCCTACCCATCAAAACTTCCCAATATATGTAGTGTGTCTTTTGTCTCCAGCAAATCAACCCACCTAACGGTCTATCCTCTCCATCTTTCAACTCCAGCGCAGGCCAAACGACATCGTTCGCATATCCCCTACTGACATTTAGTTGTATTCTTGTATTCTGCATTCAGTATTCAGTTGTACCTTCTTCGTTATCTCCCGGCAATTAATTGTCCGTCCTTGTATTCAAAAGATATGATTTCCTCCTCTGCATGTCCAACACAATAATGAATACTCTCAATTTTGACGATTCCCTTTATATCAAGAATTTTTAATTGACATATATATATATATATATTATTAGTATTGCCTGTGACCAAAAAATGGCTGCGAAAACTGGATCACTCAGGCAGAGTTTTGCAGAAAGCGGAAAGGAAAGATTGCTATCCAGAAAGGGATACTCGGACTTCGGCCTTAACAGCTCGGACGGTGGAAGCGAAGAAGGAGTTGAATGCAGGTGTTTTCGTTCGCTATCAGACACAATCGTCAACTTCTGGAATACTTTGCAAGATGTTAGTATTAATTTATACGAGATGGGTCGTTCGGATCCTCGAAAACTCTTGTTTGCTGCCAAGATGGGGTTGTCATTAGCTCTTGTATCGTTGGTTATATTTTTCAAAGAGCCTCTTAGTAATGTTAACCAATACTCGATCTGGGCAATTCTTACAGTTGTGGTGGTTTTCGAATTCAGCGTAGGTACTAGCTTCAATCGTGCTTTTTTCTTTTTCTTTTTTTTTTCTTAAGTTACAAAAACAACTCCCCAAAAGCAAAAATCGGATTGGGATTTGTCTCGGGAAGTGATTTTCAATTTTATTTTTCGTTGTATAGGAGCAACGCTTAATAAAGGATTCAATCGCGCTTTGGGTACATTTTCCGCCGGAAGCCTTGCTCTGGGCATAGCAGAGCTGTCTCTACAAGCAGGAGATTTCCAGGAAGTCGTTATTGTTATCAGTATTTTTATAGCAGGTTGAAGTCTTAGCAATTAATTGATCTACAGTCCTATTTTTGTGAAAGAAAAAAGATTTCACATTGAATTTTCGTTTGTCCGCAACTGCCACTTTACGATGTCACTATTCAATATAGACCTTCTGATTGATTGCTGCCCTGACTTTTTCTTTTGCCGTCTTCAGGATTCTGTGCAAGTTATGTGAAATTGTACCCCACCATGAAATCTTATGAATACGGATTTCGAGTATTCTTGTTGACATATTGTATTGTACTTGTGTCTGGAACTTCAACGACATTTTTCCTCACTGCATTTTATCGATTGGTGCTTATTGCTGTTGGTGCTGGGATATGCTTGGTCGTAAATGTGTGCATATATCCCATCTGGGCAGGGGAGGATCTGCACAAATTGGTGGTCAAAAATTTCAAGGGCGTCGCTACTTCTTTAGAAGGTTAGGTCTAACTTCAATAGCTTTTGCTTAGTGGAGTTTCTGATATACAATTTTCATGACTTGCTCTTTGATTTTAGCTGAATTGTTATGAGTAGTTTGATTGTTTCTATTGAACTTGCATTTAGGTTGTGTCAGTGGATACCTGGAATGTGTTGAATATGAGAGGATCCCTTCCAAAATTCTTACCTATCAAGCTTCTGATGACCCGGTGTATAGTGGCTATAGATCCGCTGTACAATCTACAAGCCAAGAGGAATCTCTGGTATGAACTCATATCACTTTACTGGTCCCATCCTTGTTGCATCTATTAGTCTTTCTTGGTAAATCCCATCTTTTCAACGGACCTGAAAAGCTTAGATCTGTTTGTAATTTGCAGTTGGACTTTGCAATATGGGAGCCACCTCATGGTCCTTACAGAACATTCAACTATCCCTGGAAAAATTATGTTAAAGTGAGTGGTGCGTTGAGGCATTGTGCATTCATGGTCATGGCTATGCACGGATGCATACTTTCAGAAATACAGGTGGGTGCCCTTTTCAACTGTATGGTTTCTTAGCAGTTGCTCCCGTTAATGGTGCTTAGGATTTTTGTTTAAGGTTTTATTTTATTTATTTTTATCATTTGAAGGCGGTGTAGAGGGGAATAGATACTATAGCTAATATCTTGTCTGCTGAACCATATTTCTCTTATATAGTACTGGTAGGTTAACTTGTTCTTCCAGCAATGAATATCGCAGATTTCTTTAATTTAATTTATCTCAATGCCTGTCATGGATATTGAGTTACTACGCGATAATTTAAGTCAAGTCCCAGCTTTACCATATTATAATATTCATTCTTCTTTGAACATAAGCAGCATGTAATCTCAAATGGCATGTTTGGGGCCTGCACTGGTAAGCACACGACAGGTAGCCTGCATTAAATGTTTACAGTAGAATGTTTTGTAACTTTTTTTTGCTTGTATTATATTGTAAAACTATTTCCTTTTAATCTGTGTTTCCTGTGTTATTGAGATCCGCACCTTTTGTAGGGTTAAGGCCACTCAAGTATCTCTATAAAATAATATTTTATATATAATAAAATCTAATAAAATAAAATATTTTATAATAAGTATAATAAAATAAATATAATATTATAAAAATATAATATAATATAATATTATTTTTAATAAATAATAATTTTTATTAATAATAATAAACAATGTGTTAAAATAATATAATATAATAATATAACATTATATTTTAATATAATAAAAATAATATAAAATAATATTATAAAAATTATTTTATTATAAAATGTTATGAATTATTTATATATTTTATTATATTTAATTATAAATTATTTTTTAATTAAATATAATATAATATAACATAATATTATAATATAATATATTATAATATTATAATATAAATAATAATAATAATATATATAAAATAAAATAATGCAATCCAATCCGTGTTGTGAAATATGTCCAATGGTTATTAGTGTTGGGTGCATTTCATTGTGGCTATTAAATAAACCATGATTTCTTGTAATAAATGTGATAAACGCATCTTGAATGAATTTATTGTTATCAGCAACTAATGAACTTAATGACCATCTGCTATAATATTGTGAGTCTGGTGATTTGAGTTATGGTAAGAGGCATTTAGTATGTACGGCAGAGTATCACCTCCAAAAAAAGCGGGCCTTTACTCAAGTGTGGTACTGTGAGATTCAGATCTTTTGATTCTCCCCAAAAAGAGAGAGAGAGAGAGAGAGAGTAAGAGGTGGGAAGGGTACAAGAAAGCATGGAGAACAACAAATAAACGGTTGAAATAACAAACGTGACTGCATGTGATGGACCTCTGTTTATGCCTGATGGCCCTCATGCCATTCGTAATGTCTGTGAGAAATAAATGTTTAGATTCCATAAATAATAAATAAAAGCAGAAGACAAAATTACCTTTTTAGTCTATTAAATGCGTAACTTTGCATATATATTTTATGTGGGTAACCATACTCAATCAAATGGTTTTGCTCAATGAACGATAGAAATTGATTTCCCTTTCTTTAGTTACTGCGCATTATCCTGCCCTGTGATTTTGTTGCTTTTATCCTGGCTTCCTCCATGTTATGTCTTGGCTGCAAGATGAGCTGTGGTGGTCTCTTTTATACTATGTATTTGTTTGTTTCATTTTGAATGACGTTGCTAATCCAAAGAAAAAATAGAAAGAAAGCTTTTGATCGAATTCCAATATTTTTGTATTCATGATCACCCTCAGAAGCCAATAAAATTTGTAGCAAAAACATTGGAGATTCAAAATTTTACGTAAGGCTACAAGTAGTGGGAGGCTTGATTTAGACGTATGTTTTGTACTCAGAATAACGAGGATCAGTAATTCGTATTAGGGATTTGGTACTGCAGTAACAATGTTCAGAACATGCCAACACTCTTCATCAACATAGAATTTGCTTAGTCCTTTCACCATATACTTACTGACGGAGGGCTACCGCAACCCTGTTGCCCAATTTATTTGCCAAGAAGTTGGTTAAGAAAATGAAGGATAATTTCATCCTGTTACAAGAATTTTAAGTTGCTTTCGTCTCCTTTTCACTGTATTTAACATTGCTGTCACAAATTTTTATGTGCAGGCACCGCCAGAGAAGAGGCAGGTTTTCGGTAGTGAGCTCCAAAAAGTTGGCAATGCAGGAGCTAAATTATTACGTGAGCTTGGAGACAAAGTTGAGATGATGGAAAAGTTAAGCCCTGGAGACATATTATCTGAAGTACACGAGGCAGCAGAAGAGTTGCAAATGAAAATAGACGAAAAATCATATCTTCTGGTGAATTCAGAAAGCTGGGCAGACATAGCACAACGCAAGGAATTGCAAGATTCTGAGAACCTTTATGAAGCCGAAGACGATGAAAATAAGGTGATTAAATCCTTAAGCGAAATGTGCGATGCTCAGAGTCAGAACCCAAATATGGGCACGAATCCTCCCTTGACAGATTGGATTTCCTCAGAAAATATGTCCAGAAATCCAATATCGCGGCCCCGCCTGTCATTGCATAACATGGAGTCCACGATTGGTTTACCGGAATCAAAAGTATATGAAAGTGCTAGCTCTTTGTCTTTAGCAACATTTACCTCACTCTTGATTGAGTTTGTTGCGAGGCTCCACAATCTTGTGGATGCATTTGAAGAACTCGGTGAAAAAGCAAATTTTAAGGAGCCCATTGAACCACCAATAGGAAAAGAGGCGGTGGGGTTTTGGACCAGACTTAGCAGATGCTTTCAGCTGAAGAGTTGACACTTTGGATAACTTGGTTAGATCAGTGTTCCAGGTTCGCCAGCTGAAGATGTGTATTTAGCTCGCATCTGAGACCAGCTTGATAAGCTGATCAGTGGATTATGATTACTTTAATAAAATAAAGAGAAAAAATATTTAATAAAACTAATTTTAATTAATATTCCATACCAAATATTTTTATTTCGCGTATTAACAACGGTGATATTTAACATTTTTATCTCGTATCAGTTATGTTTTTTAAAGTTGTAATATTTTAATATCAAACAAATAAATTTTAACATATTATCTTAATACATTAAATGGAATGAAATCACTAATTTTAAATAAAAAATATTAATATTTTATTGATAAATTAAAAAACCGTAAAATTAACAACCACCCTAGACAGATCACTTATGTTTGAGTTTGGTCACTATCATTATAAAAGAATATTAAAAAGTAAGATTGTATAATTAGACCCTATTTAAAATATGATCAATGCAATTTCTTTTTTTTATTATTTTTTTTAAAAAAGGTCACAGTAGTTGTTAGATGTGTCATAAATTAATATGTTAGCAGTATAAATAAAAAAAAAAACATATATTTACGCAGCCGTGGTAGCTGTAGCGCTGGTTAAACTCAACAGAAGGCCCATAGGCAACAGGCCAGGTTTTATGGGCCTGAGTGAAAAACTCCGAGGAAGTATTAGAAAAAGCAACAAAAGGATTGAAGAATCATCTCTTTCTTTTTCTCTCTAATCAGAGGGAGCCGGCGGGAAGGCATTGAGATCGGTGAGAGTATTTTCATTTCTCACTTGTTTCTTTTTTATGTACTTTTTAAAATTCTTAATTTTATTATTTGCTTATCAATCAATTTTTTTCAAAAAAATTTCTCACTAACTGATTAGTTGCCGAAGAATCTACTGTCTAGAAAAAAGAATTTTAATTATTGGGTTTTGTGATTCTAATTACTTGCGTTTCTTAGAAATATTTAATAAAAGAAAATTCGATTCAGTCTACCAGTAGTGCTATTAGGCATTGTTTGAATTGACATTTTTTTTTTTATAAAATTTCTCGGTCTTCTATTAGCGTATCAATTATTAGCTTCGTTCTCTTGCATTTTACCTGTTACCAGACATTGCAGAAGTGGCTTCGAAATCCATGTATTAATCTCTTTCTTTCGTTTGCTGAATAATTTCCTCAGTTCGTGGAGTTGAACTCTAGGGTTTGTCCCAGATCTCAACGTTCTGATTTGACGTTATTTTCGGTTATGCGCTGTTTAATTGCATAAAAACTTTCTGAATACTAATACATTATAGAATTCGGGATCTGGTTCTATATAGTATCGTAATTGGCTGTTGTTAGATTTCAAGTTCTCTCTGGGTTTGCCTTATTTTTCAACTCATTTATGTGGTTAAATTTATATAATTTACTTAATTACTGGATAATTAAAATATTAATTAAACTAGTACAATTTTTTATTTAAACTTGGATTTTGTTGTTAATTTTTGATAATTTATGAGTTGTAATTCATTTGGGTTGCAGCACTTCTGTGAAGATAATTGACTGTGAGACATTAGCAAAAGATCTTTGAATCACAATGTCTATGGTTGATGAACCACTATATCCAATAGCCGTTCTTATAGATGAACTGAAAAATGATGACATCCAACTTAGGTTGAACTCAATCCGTAGGTTGTCAACAATTGCACGTGCACTTGGAGAGGAGCGAACCCGGAAGGAATTAATTCCGTTTCTCAGTGAAAACAATGATGACGATGATGAGGTGCTTCTTGCGATGGCAGAAGAGCTAGGGGTGTTTATTCCATACGTTGGTGGTGTTGAACATGCCCATGTTTTGCTTCCGCCACTGGAGACCCTTTGTACAGTTGAGGAGACCTGTGTGAGGGAGAAAGCCGTGGAGTCTTTGTGTAGGATTGGGTCTCAGATGAGGGAGATTGACTTGGTTGACTGGTTTATTCCCCTGGTCAAGGTTAGATAATACAGCTTTTTATTTTTGTTTGTTGAATTTAATATTTTACTCAGTTGCTTCTAAATGTTTTGGAGATGTGATTGTGGATATTGAGAAGGATTCTTTGCTGCTTAGTCCCTATGTTTTAATTTGGGAGTCAATTTGTTCTTAGACGTCCATAAAAACTATCTACCTTGTTGAATTGTTGAACTTTATATGGGCGGTTGAAACTTGTTGGCTGTATGTTTGTGCCTTTGACTGCCTATTGTTCACCTGTCACCTTAATGACAGTTTCTTATTGGATTTTAAAGATAGAGAAGTCAATGTAGTGGATTTGGAGTTATTGATGTTGCTATTAGTTTATACCGAAACATTGTTAGTTATAATTCAGTTATGTATGCATGTGCATGCATGTCTTGTCCGCTAATTCCCTGTTGCAACATATTTGGTAATTTTCCCTTGTTTTTGGCCACTCTCTTTTCATAGTTCTTATTTTCTGTATATTTTAACTTCATACCTTCAGAGGCTGGCAGCTGGTGAATGGTTTACAGCTCGAGTTTCTGCATGTGGGCTGTTTCACATTGCATACCCAAGTGCCACAGAGATGTTGAAAACAGAATTGCGGTCGATATATACCCAGCTGTGTCAAGATGACATGCCCATGGTAAGGAGGTCTGCTGCATCGAATCTGGGGAAATTTGCTGCCACTGTTGAACCTGCCCATTTGAGGACTGACATCATGTCCATATTTGAGGATCTTACACAGGATGGTAATTGACGTATTTAATATGTTTTTGGTAGAGGACATGTTTGTAATTTTTCCGTTGTTTTTCCCTTGTTTTATGAATTTTCTCCTTTTCCTCTCTAATTTTCTTCCCTTTATTTTCTTTTTATTGGTGCTACATCAATTGGAGTCAGAAAAAGGGGATAAAACTAGAGATGAAAAGATGAAAATTCAGAAAAAAAGAGGAGAAATGGTGGAAAGGTTAGAGGGAATAAATCAGAACACTTGATTTAGTAGCTTATCAATAACATCTAGCATACCTCAAAAACTGAAATTTAGGCCTGTTTATAATAGCTATAAACCTAAACAAAAAGGAAAGAAAATTTAACTCATTGTGATGTTATGTCTGGGATGTGGAAAGTTGCAGTGAAATAAGGATTGATTCTGACAAGGCCTGATCACCTACCTAGTTGGATTTCAAAATCAGAAATGTTAGCTTTTTAGTTGAGATGGATTCATGTCTGCGTCCTTGAGTCTGATGTAGTTGAATTTTCTCGATATAAAAAGTTTGATTATTGTGATACATATGGTACAATTGACGAAAATATGCATTCTTCATGTGAAAATGTTTTATGCTATGTTAGTCCTTGGGCTCTAATATTCGAACTGAAACATTTTGTGGAGAGGAAGAATACTTTCTCACCTTTATTTTGATAAATAGCACTAATGCATGTGTTTGGAATTTGACTAGAATACTTCAAAATTAAAGAGCTGATTTCTGGGTTAGAAGTGGAATCTCTAAGTCAACTATTGATACATTTTAGGAAATTAGATCAGGAAACTAACTGGGAAACAATATAAGTTAATTTCAAGCAATCTGCCCAAATTTCCTCAAATCTCAGTGAACACGTTTCTATAACTCTCTTGGATATTGTCGTATATTAGGGCTAATGTAGCTTGGGATGACAGAGATGAACTGCTAGTGCATTTAACAAACTGGAATAGGAATAATTGTTCCTTAAAATATTTGATCATGTGGATACAACCAATTTTGGCTTCAAGTAGGTAAGTTCTTTGTTTCTGGTTTTTGTCTATTATGAAGTTTCCCACCTGGCTATCCAGCAAAAAAATTAAATAACAGTGTTTGGTGTTACAAAGTTATATGCTTTATTGGGTAAAGAGGTCAATATAGCCATATCTGACAAAATGAGCTTTGTTATCATAGGATATTGAACATTGAGGAATTGTAGTGAATACAACATAGGAATGTTCATACATATGTATAGGATGACATTTGCATCATAGATAGGTCACTTTTTGTATTTAATATCCTTGAATACCAATTTTATATATAGTGGCTGCTTTTATGGTTTGGTTTTATGTTTTGAAGTTTGTTTCATATATGGGTTCCAATACGAGTTTTGGTATGAGTTTTTGCAATTAACTTCCATCTCAGATCAAGATTCTGTTCGATTATTGGCTGTTGAGGGTTGTGCAGCTCTTGGAAAGTTATTGGAACCACAGGATTGTGTAGCACATATTCTCCCTATTATTGTGAATTTCTCTCAGGTACACTTGTTGATGATTCTTGATTCCTAATTGTATATTTAGTGTCTAGTTTGTGATTATTGTGAAGATCTTGTACATGATGGATAAGTAGTTATTTTGCCGACAGTTATATGGTTTTTATGTATAAACTTGTTTTCTCTTGGTAAGCATCTACCAATGCACTTCACAAAGTATAATGTTGCGTTCGTGATGTTGGATCAATAATGATAATCAAATAGTTTGAATCAGTTG
The DNA here is from genome assembly GCA_032401905.1 of Swietenia macrophylla. Lineage (NCBI taxonomy): Eukaryota > Viridiplantae > Streptophyta > Magnoliopsida > Sapindales > Meliaceae > Swietenia > Swietenia macrophylla. Next base: position 4,425,153 of record CP135584.1, on the reverse strand, counting down.
CTTAATTCATTTTGGTTGCTTATGAAACCACTGTAAGTTTGTGTGACTCAATAATGCAGACTAAAACTTGTGTGGACAAGCTGTTGGCGGGAGTGATGAATGGAAAATAAGATTTTAACGTCGAATCTGAGTTGCTAGGTTTTAATAACTAAGATAAAGATGTATATAGTTATTTATGTCCTCTTTAGAGTATTTGTTGTCCTTCATTGTCGCACTTCTTTTACCTATGAATGAATTTCTTTTCTTTTTTGTCTGAAATAGGGGATGAGATTAGGTTAAACTGGGGGAGGTTTCCCTTAGGTACCTATTGAAATCAACATAAAGATATATCCACCATGAATGAATTTGCAAAATGAATTTGCTACCAATCTGCTGACAAGAATTTTACCGTGAATCTGAGATTTATCCACTGTTTTCCTTGATAATAGACATGTATCTAAATGTAATAGCTACCGCAGATAAGAATTTTACATCTACTATAATGCACTCCAAGTGAATCTATGTAATGATGCAATGGTAAATTGTTTTTATTGGCTTGTTTTTCTTGCCTATAGTTTAAGATTATTTGAAGATCGCAATCTCTGGTGGATTTCATTGATATAGTTATAGCATATGGCTTGGGTTGCAATCAGCTTTTGTGTTTTGTACTGTCTGTATACTTGCTGTATCTTTCTTTGGCATGATACCGTTTATAAAGGAAAAAAATTGTGGGTCTAGGCTGTGAGAAAAGAACGAGGCAAATGGGTAGCTCGAGAGTAGGGGATTCTGGGACAGCTGTTGTGTGGGAAAGGGAAAAATTCAAATATCTTGTTTAGAGTCGTTAATGTATCTTCCGAACAATTGGTTGTCTTTGTTCTTAAAAATTTGACATTTTTTTTGAAATGGTATGGAAACTGGCATTTATTTGCCCTCGCTTTTTGTAAGGTTTCATTTAAACCGAACAAGCATTTATTTATATTTTGTCTGAAGCACTTTATTCTGTTGATTAATCTGGAATATACTCCGTGCATATTTTAGTTTTATTACTCCTATAATGACTACTTTTTTGTCAAGTTATTGAGTGTCACTTGTATGCCTGATGCTAAAGGAAAAAATTCTATGATAATTATGGGTTTGGATATCTTGATGTCTGTTTTGATCACTCCATGCTCTCTATTTGGGCTTCAAACAGGATAAATCTTGGCGTGTTCGCTATATGGTTGCAAATCAATTGTATGAACTTTGTGAAGCTGTGGGGCCTGAGCCTACTAGGTATACATCTCTTTTGAAGCCATGTCTGTTATTTACTAAAACTATTGAGTAGCAATTTTAGTATTATATTGACTATGAACTTGCTGCTTGAGTTTCATACTTCCAATTCTGTCACATATACTTTATCTCAAACTAATTACCTAGGAAATTTTGCAAATAGTTAAACTTTTCAATCATGTTAGTTTTACTAAGAATAACTTTCATGCATGGTGATATGTGCTAATTTTTGTCTTTGGTCTCTTATGGTTGATGCTTTTGATATATTGCTCTTGTATTCTTAAGGACGGACTTGGTCCCTGCATATGTACGGTTACTTCGAGATAATGAGGCTGAAGTACGTATAGCAGCTGCTGGCAAAGTAACCAAGTTTTGCCGGATTTTAAATCCAGAGCTTGCGATTCAAAATATTCTTCCCTGCGTGAAGGTGCTTGTGCTTTTGAAAAATCTTGTTGGGCTAGAATCAGAATATACTAGTTGCCTGATTTTTCTTCTAATAGTAGGGATCTCAATGCTTTGCCACAATTGTTTGCAGGAATTGTCTTCAGATTCTTCCCATCATGTTCGTTCTGCTTTGGCTTCAGTAATAATGGGGATGGCTCCTGTTCTAGGGAAGGTAGAATATTGCATAGTGGTCCAGGCACTTCTCTGATTGGAAGATTGAGAGAATTTGGCTAGTACATCATGCCTATACTATAGAGCCTTCTATATATTTATTTGGCTCATTAGCAATCTGATTTTTGCTTGTACATGTTGCATACAATCTTAGCATATTTATTTTAGTTTTAGCTACACATCAGTGTAGTTTGCTTGCATTGGACTTTTAACTTCATTTTTTTGTGTGTAGGATGCAACAATTGAGCAGCTTCTTCCAATATTTCTCTCTCTTTTAAAGGATGAATTTCCTGATGTGCGCCTCAATATTATCAGCAAGCTTGATCAAGTGAATCAGGTCTATTGTATTTCAACTGAATCTTCTATTTTATGTGGTCTGCTTACTATTTCATTCTATATTCTTCAGGTCTTGTTTGAAAATTCCAATTTGTTAGCCTTGTGAGAACTGTATTGAAGTTGAGTGGCTACAAGTGGATAGTGTGAATTTATGCTGTGGTTGATAGCCCCCATTATGTACCCTGTTGGCATGTTTAGCATTTTTCCAACGTTTCTTTTTCTTAAAGTGTGAACTACTAATGGGCAGAGAAGGGATGTGTGGATATATACCAGTGAGAATGTATTAGGTGCCGTACAACTTGCAATTCTAATTGGTTCCGGAGATTATTTTTCTTTTTCTTTCTCTTTTTTATATTTTATTTTATTACACGTTGTTACTGATGAAAGAAGAGTAATTCATGCCATTGAATGCTTCTTGGGGGCTTTTGTATAGCAATTTCTGGGCATTCCTTATTGAAATGATATTACACGTGTCTGTTATCTTGCACATATTTTTTTTAATTATAACATCATGGTCAGTGGTCTACCAGGAGTTCACATCAATACTAGTATTGTACAGCCTGGAATTCTTTGTCAAATTTGACAATTTCTACCCACATTTATATTTTAGTTGAGAGGACTGTATCCATTTGGAGAATTTGAACCCACATCCTCCAAATGGAGGTATGTGTACCAACCACTCTGCCAAAGAGTGGATGGTGTCGTATTGCACATGTTACTCCATTGTATATTCTTCACTTTTTCTTTATTTTTTAGTCTTGCTGAATCAAGTCATTTTTGCAGGTTGTTGGAATTGACCTATTGTCTCAATCCTTATTACCAGCCATTGTTGAGCTTGCAGAGGATAGACATTGGAGAGTTCGTCTTGCAATAATAGAGTATATACCTTTGTTGGCCAGTCAGTTGGGTGTTGGATTTTTTGATGATAAACTTGGTGCTCTTTGCATGCAGTGGTTACAGGATAAGGTTTGTGCTTCCCCTCTTGTGTGCCAATGTCTAAATATATTAGGCAATTCCCTTGTGCTTCTATTCAAATCTTTCTGAACAGTTTTATATGTGTTTTTGATTTCTTGCAACTTTTAATTTGCATTTTTGTTGTGACTCTGTTAAGTGTTTGACATTGTTCTTGGTAGGTTTAGAATCTAAATTTAGACTGTAACGGCATCTTTTCAGATGGGAATGGAAATAGTTATCTCTACTGTTTGATGGATCTTATCAATCTTCATCTCGTTATTGGGGAAAATAGAAACTCTTGTTTGACAATTCACTATACAAGTTTTTTTTTATGGTCCTTGCTCCTTTTACTGTAATGCATTTCGCTATCAATTACATCAAGTCCGGCATTTTCCAGTTGTGCGAACTATTTCACCCGGGTACTTGTTGCAGGTTTATTCCATTCGTGATGCAGCTGCTAACAATTTGAAGCGTCTTGCTGAGGAATTTGGTCCAGAGTGGGCAATGCAACACATAATTCCACAGGTTTGTCGAATGATTTTAACGATGTACAGCTGCCAGCTTCTCGATACACCTACTTAATTTGAAACTAGAATAGAGGAGCTTCAAGTGTGAAATGGAATTCAACCGAAAATCATACAAAGGCAACAGTCTTAAATGATTTAGTTTTTCTGAGAAATTCCTCCTGATGGTTGGTTCATTGCATAACAGTAAGATGCATCTTTTTCCTCGGTCTTAAGCACTGTCGAAGTTTTGTTGTGTGCATTATACTGTGGAGAAGTGTTGCAATAACATCTGATATGAATCTCTTAATTTTGTTCCGTCAGTTTGTTGACAAACCCACATAGCCATTAACTTTTGTTTGAGTTATTGCCTTTATTCTTTTGCCTGCCATTTTTTTAGTTCACAAACAGTTGAAGTTGGTTTGTCATCTGGACAGGTTTTGGAGATGATAAGTAATCCACACTATTTGTATCGGATGACTATTTTACGCGCCATCTCTCTCCTTGCACCTGTCATGGGATCAGAAATCACCTGTTCTAAACTGTTGCCAGTGGTCATCAATTCATCAAAAGACAGGTATTTGGATTTCTGAAATCTGGCAGTTGAACATGGAATGAATTGTTATGGTTGGTTTCTGATTGTTGGTCTGATTTACCTTTGGCAGAGTACCTAACATCAAGTTTAATGTGGCGAAAGTTCTGCAGTCTCTCATTCCAATTGTTGATCAATCTGTATGTACTTTTCCAGTTGCAATTTTTTTACTCTTTCCTATTTGTTATTAATTCTTTCAATGCTGATAATTTTAAAGTGGACCCCTTGCTTTTGTTTCCGTTGCATTTCTATTAGTCTTTTTCATCTCTTGGTCCGAATTGTTGTACTAGGTGGTAGAGAAGACAATCCGTCCCTGTTTGGTTGAGCTCAGTGAGGATCCGGATGTTGATGTCCGTTTCTTTGCCATGCAAGCCCTTCAGTCAACTGATCATGTGATGATGTCTAGCTAGGCGTGATCACAGTTTCATTGACTGTATTCATCCGCAAATCTATACTTGTATTGAAGACCTTCAGCCAGAGCTGTCATATTCTTTTTTGCTGTTGAGATTAGTTCTATCTTGTTTGCTATTGCTTTGAGTGGTAGTGCTGTGCGGTTGTATCTTCTGACTAGCATGTAAAAGCCATTTTGGGCTACTAAATTAATGTGTTTCAATATCGCAGAAACATGTCACATAATTGGCTCGAATATATGTTGTATTGTCGTTTGTATTTTGCTTGTTCCAATTTCTCGCAAGCAAAATCATTTTTTTCTAATTGGGTGCAATCGCTGTTTTTCCAAGCCTGAATGCGGTAGCTTTTTCTTCGTCAGAATTCGAGGATCATGTATGAAATTTCTCTCTCAAGGAGATGGAGACATGCATAATTAATATTTATCTCAATTTCCTGTGCAAAAACTGCCGGATTGTACGTGATATTTTGTTAGATTATACAACAATGTTAGCACAGCGGGAAATTTTCGCATTTCATTCTCTTCAGCTTGGCTTGTCCATCTCCATGTATTAAGAAGGAAAAGCCAGCCACTTTGCATTTCATTTGTTAGTGATAATAACTAATTTCCCTACGATTTTGAAGATTTTTCTTTTTGGGTTGTTATTTTTTTTATGTTTTATAAGTGCACAGTACCGTCAACATTCGAATCATGGAGTTTCCATGCAGGTTGACCGTACTGGTGGCACGTCGATGGAACCTGTGCTAGAAAGTTAAATCCAAGTATATCCACAATAACGATCACATTATTTGTAATAAAACCAATCGACAAAATTTTACCTGCATTGATTAGATGTGATATTCATTCACGATCCATTATGAATAAAGAGAGAGCATCTCCCGTGGAGAGTCAATTAAATACAATAATTTTAGACAAAAATGTCCATGGCCAAACCATATTTATCTTATTCTTTCTCATCTCTCTCTTTCTTCTTTCTTTCTCAAATTTCATAAATTATTTTTCTCCAACATAAGAGTTGCAGATCTGAACCAATAAACTTGGCGTTGCACACTAACATTAGGTAAGATTACTTTTGAAATAAGTTGTTGCATGTAGATGTATGTATGATTTTGTGCTTGAGCAAGTGTGATATATATGGGTATTTTTTGTTTTATTTTATTTTGATTGATCGGAAAAATGTTGTATTGATAATGTTTAATTTTATTTGGTTTGATTTGCTTAGAAATTATATTGATAATGTTGGGAGGCTGAAAAAAATTGTAAAATGAGGTGAGAGATTGAAAATTTATCAGAGAAAATAAAGAAAATTGGGAGTTGAATTTTGGTTTGAAATTTAAAAAAAAAATTGAAAGAAATACGACTATGACCAAATTTAAAATTTTTAATTTTAGTCATGACGGAAGTTGGAAGCTACGTTGGCTCCAATTTTTTTGTCATAACTGAATTTCTTTCAATTTAGGCTTATTTGCAATATTTTTAGATTGTTTATAATTTCAATAAATAATTAGAGACTTCATTTTCATAATTTAAAAAATATTGATTAATCTATAATTTTCTAAAATATGAGGAGTTATTTTGAAATAATATAATTTTCTAAAATTAATTCATTAAAAAATTTTGTCTTGTGGGGATGTGTTTATAATATTTTTAAAAACTTTATAAATTGTAAAAAATAATTAGGGTCCTAATTGTCATGATTTAAAATTATTTGCTAATTTTTATTTTTTAAAATTTGAGAGGTTATATTGATAAAGTTTGGTCATGTCCTATTTCGGTAAGCACTTGTGGCGACCGAAATTTGTCATGTCGGGGTGTATTTGTAATGGTTTCAAAACGTTTGTAATATGTAAAAATAATTGAGAACTTAATGACATATTTCAAAAATATATGCTACTTTTGTAATTTTCTAAAACTTAAGGGGTCATTTTGCCATATCCAATCTCAGTCACAATCGAAATTGGAGGTCCAATTTCGGTGAACACTTATGGTGACCGAAATTTGTCTTGTGCGAGTGTGTTTGTAATATTTTTAAAAATTTTATATTTTATAAAAATAATTAGGGACCTTTTGTCATATTTTTGAAATATTTATTATTTTTATAATTTCTTAAAATTTGAGGGGTTGCTTTAAAATAATGTTTAAACTTTTAAATTTTGTATATTTTAATCCATTGTGCCGTGCTTTTTTACATAAAATATGGTAGCCAACTTTATTTATTTCTGTACTAATTTAAATATTTTGTTATTATTTGAGAATTTTGATTAATTTTTATTGTTGTAAAATATTTGGAGTTAATTTAGTTTATTTTATGAATGAACAAATAGTTTTTTGTTAATATCGTGATTGTTTTTGAAAAATTTTGGTATTTATTTGTTATAATTTAAAAGTTTTGATATCTTTAGTAATATTATATTATACATTCGAATAGAAAAAAATGGTGAAACCATAAAAAATACTAAAGGTTTCTAAAAATGATCAATTCAATGGCTTTCCAACTTCTTTATCTTATACGTGATTGATAGAAAAAAAAAATTGACCTTGTAATAGAAAATGATTTTTCAACAAATTTGCCTTCAACGTTTAATTAATATTAAGTATATTTATTTTTCAAGCAACTTCGTGCATTAAATGTTGTGATAGAAGGTTGTTACCATTTACAATGAGAAGGTTGTTACCATTAACAATGACAATAGTACTCTATTCTTCCTTGTAGGCGGCACCGCTATTAAGTTTTCTAGGTAGGAGTTTACATTGATGATATGCTTAAACATTAGGCATTATCCAGATGAGGTATATGATAGTCATTTACTTAGGGATCAATATTTTGAAAATAAAGTTATTCATGTTATTGAGCTAGATGATAATACAATACCTTTGATTTCAATATGATAGATAATGTTGATGTGGTTAAACTATCTTTATACTATTTACTTGTGCAATTTTTGTTTAGTAAAGAACCTCGTCATATTATTGACAGTTAAATATTATACATGGTGGATAATCTGGACTAATTTAGCATGTATTTATAAGGCTTTGTGGTATAACATTATTTATATAAGAGTTTGAGCTGCGTAATGGTAGGAAAGATAAAAAAAAATATAAGAAAAAAAATTACCACTTGTAAAGGAAATGAAAAAGAAAAGAAATGTTATTTCAAATATAATTTGTTTGGATTTGTCATTGCATTCTAAGTATGACTCACTTAATCACTATTTTCGTTTATTTTTTATGATTTTTATATTGTAGTTGTTAAAGTAATCAGTTATACCACTTACCATGTTGTATATTAAACAGTGTTAGATATTCGAGATCATTGATTATTTAGGTATAACATATGCTTAATGTCAAGGGAGTATATATCTATGAATATTTCGTTGGACTTCTACCAAGAATCACATTAAAGTAGCAAAATTTATAAAAATAAAATTGTAAAAAATGAAAATGTGCATGAGTAATTGATATTCATTAAATATTATTTATTTAGGACTCAATAGGCTATTTGATTTTATATATAAGCACGGTAAATTTTTTAGGATGAAAGTGGCAATTAACTTTTGAATTGGATATTTAATGTAGTGATTTTTTTTTTGTTTATTAATGAATTTGTTGTGCCCCATTTTCATATATTTTTAAGTTATAAGGCAATATTTTTAACACAATTACTCAAAGTAAGTTATTCGAACATGGTAAAATATAAGGTAAAAAGAATAAAGAATGAAAAGAAAATGGTTAATCATTTGCTATCGTAAAAAATTATATCGCATATGAGATATTATAATAATGAGAACAAATGTAATTAACATGTTACAATAATTAAGTACATCTAGCAATAATATTACATAATGTATTATACATCGAGAAATATTCAATATTAACTTGTCAATATTTATAAATTAAACTAATAATAATGCATCCACCGTACATTCAAAATTAAGACATCAAAAATTTTGTACATTTATCATATATTAAGAATCTATAATACATGTATTAGTTACATTATATATTTAATTAATAGGAAGAATAATATTTCAATATGTCCTTCCATTATGGCCAAGTTGTTTGCAATGAACACATCCTTTAAACAACATATTCTCTTGTCAACGGTGTACATTATTTCTTAAGTTGATCGCTACAAATACATTCTATTAGTGATTTTTTGACAATGGTCTGTACCTTCTTAGAACCACCTACTTGCACTTATCACAAACAGGATAAATCAGATCTGCGTACGTCGTAACACATGCATTGTTTTCATTAATCAATTATTGAATGAATGGTTCATTATCATATGGACAATAATTGTTATCATCATTTTCAATCTACTAAAGTAAAGAGTAATATTGAACATTTGTTTCGTGTTGACCTATTAGATGCATTTTCATGCAAGGTTCATGAATAGAATGTTCATTAACTATGCAGTTAATGTTGATCAATATTATAATATAACCCCTCATGCCAACAAAATGATCATTGTTTGTACTTAAAAAACCTCAAGCTCAATATCATTTGTAATATTTGCTGAAAATAATCATCTATAGTTTGAGTTTAAACACTTTCTAAATACTACTCTCATTCTAATTTTATATTTTGCTTGATTTATGTATAAAGTATTCTAAACCAAACTTAAAAATTTTCATATTTAATATTTTCAGGTACACATATTTGTTAAACTTTCACTTTACCGTTGTATTGTTCCTCCGCATCAGTAAAGTTATTTAATATTTGCCATAATAAATAAGAACAGTGATAACACCATCCATATCTATAATATAATACCATATAATATTTGTATCAAATAATATAAATATATTTCAAAGAAACAAATTGTAAATAATAATAATAATAAAACTGTTATTTTTTTAAATTACAAAAAAATCAAACTACAACAAATAGGTCTCTAAAATATTTTCTAATTTACAATTTTTTCAAAAGTTATCAAAACATTATAAATAAATTCCAATACCTACATACTGCTAAAATTGGAATTAGAAATTTTCGTCAGCAAGTGGTGACCAAAATTGAAAAATTTCCTAATAGATATAGTTTAAAATAGGTAACTAGATTGAATAAATAGTCCACACTTCATCCCCCTATATTCATCTTCAAAATTTTATTACACATTCATTTCAACTCCAACTAAATGAGCCTAGTGCCAAATTAAAACTTTCTATATTTAGTTTATAAGAAAAATAAGAGGTTTTCAAAAACAATATTTTGTCAATATAATTTTATAAAAATATACACAGGTATCAGGTAAACAATAAAATTTTCAAGTTTCAATTTTTATTTTCAAAAACTCACTGCACATTTGTTTGAACTGCAATTCAATTGAGTTAGCGCCAAATTTTAGCTTTATATGTTTAGTTTATAAAAAATGATAATAATAATAAGAGATTTCCAAAACAAATATTTAGCCAATACAATTTTACAAAAGTATGCACAGTTGTCAGATAAACAATAAAACGTTTAGCTTTCAATACTCATTTTTAAAAATTCATTACACATTTGTTTTAACTTCAATTCAAGTGAATTTGGTGCCAAACTAAAGAAAAATAAGAGATTTCCAAAAACAATACCTAGTCAACACAATCTTACAAAAAAGTGAACAGCTATTAAATGAACAATAAAATTTCTAAGTTTCAACATTTATCTTAAAAAATTCATTGCATATTTATTTCAACTCTAATTTAAAAGTGAGTTTAGTGTCAAATTAAAGTTTTATATGTGTAGTATATAAGAAAATAAGATATTTTCAAAAAAATTCTTCAGTCAATATAGTTTTACAAAAACGTACACAACTATCATATAAATAATAAAATTTTTAAATTTCAACATTTATTTTCAAAAATTCACTACATATTTATTTTAACTCTAATTTAAATGAGCTCAGCACCAAATTGAAGTTTTATATATGTAGTTTATAAATAAATAAATAAATAAATATATATATATATATATATATATAATATATTGGATTTTTTTTTCGTAGATTATTATTTTAAATCCTTAGAATTATGTCTATTCTTTGTTTTGTATTTTATTATCATTTCCCTCTTCTTTGTTTTGGGATGTTGAACATATAATTAATGTGTACAATTTAAAATGAATTAAGCAAATAATTTATGCTATTTAGTACAAATTTCTAAATCATTTTCTCTTTGATTTTTACTATGCATTAATATTGGCATACCAATTAATTTTTTCCTGGTCAACCCAACCAATAACCAAATAACTTAGAAACTTTGAACCAATATATATAGACATACCAAACAAAATTTAAAAATAAAACCAATGAACCAACTTGATTTAATTTGATTTTTAATTTTTAATTAAGTTTTTATTTCAATGAAGTCAGCTTCCAATTTCGTTTTAATTTAGCAGTAAAATGACTATTAAACCAAAATGATTAGCACCTATAAATTCTCACTGAAGTAAACTCAAACAAAAAAAAATGAATAAACTAATATATTGAATTTTAATCATGTGTCTTCCTCCTTTACGTAGCAACGTTGAACATATAAGTAATGGATATGATGTGGAATTAATTTTTTGACAATTGGAGTATATGACCATCCATCAATAAATTTCTCCTGGAGCCTTATCTTCATCTAATATCATATTTTCTGCTTTTCTTATTATAGCTTAGATAGTTTATTCTTAATTTCATATTTCTCTTATTTATAGAGCATATGAATCATATAAATTACTGTATCATAATATTTTTCATCAGCCAAATTACTTTTAGGTCATTAGAAATGGTTCACATTAACATAACAAGTTCCTTCTTATTAGAAACCATCATTAATATAATTCTTGTCCTCGTTAGAAGTCCTCCTCGACGTAATTCTTGTCCTTATTAGAAATCTTCCTCAACATAATTCTTATTCTCATCAAAAGCCTTTCTCAACAAAAATTCATATCTTCATCAAAAGTCCTCCTCAACATAATTTTTGTACTTATCAAAATCCCTCTTCAACATAATTCTTGTCCTCATGAGAAGTCCTTCTTGTCATCAAAAGTCTTCCTTCCCATAATTCTTTTTCTTGTTAGAAGTCCTTAGCATAATTCTTGTTCTTGTTAGAAGTCGCCTTCAGAATAGAACCAAAGACAAAACATGATGTGTCAGAAGTTGCCTTTTAGAATAGAACCAAGGACAAAACAGGATGTCATCAGGTTATATTTACAAAAAAGTGTTAGTTCGATGAGGTTTCATCGAGTAAGTCAAGAGTTCTAGTAACAATCTTTGTTAACTAAATCCCTCGTTGGCTTAAAAAAGGATAAGAAAGGTGAAATTTGAGATAAGTTTGGGAAAGACAAATAATAGAGTTGTATTAAAATAAAAACTTATCTTCATTTCAACTACAATAAAAAAAGTAATCTAAAACACTATAAAGAAAAAGCAAAAATAGAAGAAAAAGAGATCCAAAATTCCTTGAAAAGAAGAACACCTTATTTTTAAATTTTTTTTCTCTTAAATAAAACCCTAAAAATAAAAAAACCCTATCTGATTTAAAGATTAGAGGGTTTTTGTCGAGTAGTCAACATCTCTGGTAGCCAACATCTCTAATGCATGGTCATCTTTTAGGCATTAAGATTAAGAGATATTATCAACTCACACTAACAAATTCGATTTTGTACATTAAATAAATTAATGTGATGATATTTGAAGAACAAAGTTCAGATATCAACATAAACTATGTAGATTACAAGGCATGATTTAATCGATAATTTAAATGTATTAGTCTGTAAATATCTTTCTCTTCACATTTAAACGCACTAATAGTGGTGGCCGGCGAAGTCGAATACCTGTAGAATTGAATCCATCTAGTTAATGGGGTGAATAAATTTTAGAGTCAATTGATGAGATTAATATGTGTAAAAAGCCAAATAATAAAGAGATATACAGTCATAGTCACCTAAATCCAAATAACATATGAAAAAACATAAAGGAAAATATAAATAAGAAAACATTGATGGCAAGTAGCTGCCCTTCCCACGAGAAAATGCGGTTCTATTGAGTCATTCAATTAAATGTCTTTTCTTTTTTTTTTGTATTTTTGTCTGTGTTCAGAAAATTAAAAATATTTTTAATTAGGAAATTCATATATTTTTATATACATAATTATTAATTCTCAAAATTAAATATACAGAACAATTTTTTTAAAATTAAATCTACACATAATAAAATTTTAGTATATTATAGACAGTGATATAACCAACACATAATAATTTTCTATTTATAGATGAATATTGCAATAGATATGTATTGCTCATCGATTAATGTATATTCCTTCGCCAGATAGGAACAAATCATAAAACTGCACAATGTAAGGTAGTGCCGAAAAACAACTATTCGGAGCACTACGTACGTAGACGTAAGTAGCTACTTTTTTTCTCTCGTTGACACGAATAGTTCCAGCGGCCACTTTCTGTCAAAGCGCGCATGAAACACATGCAAACAAACTAGACGGGAAATGCTGATACGAGGCACACAGACGGGAATTTGCCCACATGGTCCAATCCAATGTCAATGGAGTTACAGATAGAGCATCTATTTTTATGTATCTAAACTTCTGACTTGTAACGTTGGTTATATGTATGAAGTAGATTTTGGGGGTTGAGGCATTGTTACCACAGACCGGTAGCTCGCTCCTTCAAACCCTCCAACCACCAGGTTTTTTTAAAAAAAATTTTTTCAACGAACCATTATGTTTGCTTGTTTCTTTCAATTCCATTGGTTATAAATACATGCTTAATGCTTTGTGTAAAATTCATCTTCAGCCGTTATTTAAGAAGATAATAGAAAATGGAGGAAACGTCCGGAGGAGAAGAAGAGGAGAAAGCAAACAATTTTCACAATGATAAACTCAGGTAATAATATTGGTTGGTGATGCCATTTTAATTCAGGAAAAAAGTTGCTAGTGCATTCATCTCAAGCTGCATGTATATAGCATGAGTCAAATTTTTACTGTGTTTGATTTTTATTGTTGTTAGAGAGGCACGCATCTTGGCCATTTATTTATTTAATTTTCCTGAAATAAGACCCATTCATTATCGACAAATATTACTTATGAACTTTAAAAAATTATGAGTTGATGTATAAGATAAAATGCTGATAGATTAGTCTTTGTGAAAGTTTATTACCTATGTATCTCATTTATATCTTTTCTGGTAAATTTTGATTGCCTAAAACGAAAATCTTTTAATTCTCTCATGGAAGTCTTAACTCTCCAGTAGATGTACAGCTTCCTACTCTTATAATTCAACGGATTAATCATCAGACTCTTAATAATTGTTGTCATTGATCTTATGCTATAGCAATGCAAATATTAGTATCCAATTCCAACGCACGCTACTCTCAGCATATTCCTAGATAATGATATAGCTTATTTGTTTTTGCTGCAGGGATCTTGAATTCACCTGGAACACTCATTTGAGCAAGAAGGTGTGGGCAACTCTCTGCATAGTAGGACGATGTCGAATTACTTTTGAAGAGCCTCGACCTCGGACCTTCATGCTTTTGAGAGTGTTTATTCTTTTTAACTTTTTTCAATGACCTAAATTTAATTAAATTACAACTACCAAACAATCCTACGATTTTTATTCCGTGAGCGACGTCAACGAATAGAAATCGTATTTTAATTAAATTATAATAAAAAAATACGATAAATAAATAAAATAAATAAATGTTATAGAGAGTTATAATTCTAAATAAGAATAATATTATATTTTTAAAATAGCATGTTGCATAGCCATTTTAGCTGACTTTGGTTCTAAGAGGAATAGGTTGCAAGCTATGAAGATTTGCATACTTAGTGTTTGGTCGGAAGATACCTGATTTATTTCTTGTTCGCATAGCGTGTTGATTTTGGGTAACTGGAGGAACCTCAGCACTTAGTGCATCACTAGGTAGAGCGGGAGCAGAAGAAAGAATTGGACTTACAGGCTGTAGATTAGGCATATCAGCAAGAGTATGTGTTGAAGAATGTGGTGGTTCTAAGTCGAAAGGAGCAACCTATGAAGATGTGACAGAAGGTGCCAAAGATGGCAAAGTAATAGATGGGCTAGAATTATTGGATGGAACATCTAAAATTGTATTACTAGAATCATGTTCCATATCACGTAGCCACATGTTATAATTACTTGTATTTGACATATTAGAATTATATTGATTAATGGTGGTCAAATTTTTGTAAGCAAAAATGAGTTTATCAAATACTACATGCCGAGAGATATATGTTTTTTTCTGGAGGGTGGATGAAAACAAATATATTCCTTGTGGCGTGGGCTATATCCTAAGAAAACACATGGTAATGATTTTGGATCAAACTTGCATTTTTCTTGTCCCACACGTACGGATAACATTTGCATCCAAACACTCGCAAACAATGATAATTAGAATGTCGATTATAAACTAGATAAAAGGGAGAAGAGTTTGAAAGGACCGACGAAGGGAGACGATTAATAAGATACACTGCAATGGAAAATACTTTAGTCCAAAATTTTCGAGGTAATCCACTATGATGTAACATAGCCAATCCTAGTTCTCTAATCATTCGATGTCGTCTTTCCGCAATACCATTTTGCTCTGGCGTATAAGGACAGGACATTTGATGGACAATTCCTATAACCTGTAAAAGATTAGACAAAACAGTACTACAAAACTCACCAGCACCATCACTTTGAAATATCTTCACTTGACGGGAGAAGTGGCGTTCTACGAAGGCTAAAAAGTATGTGAATATGCGATAAAAATCAGATTTAGGCTTTAAGGGAAAAAACCATACATATCGAGAAAAATCATCAACAATGATAGCATAGTAAAGATAATTACCATGTGATTTACTAGGAGCAAGCCCCCATAAATCACAATGCAATTTTTCTAAAAAATTATACGGAGTATTTGAACGAGAAAGAAAGGGCAATTTGCACATCTTGCCAATTTGACAACTCTCGCAGACATTATTGTAATGATAACCTCTTATTTTTTTAAGTCCATTAGAATGCAAGGTGCGAACAACAGAGTGTTGAGGGTGCCCCAACCGTTAATGCCACAAGTTGCTGTCCGTAACTTGAAATCGCACAGAAATATGTGCTACAGGTGAGTCTTAGAGAGTGTACAAATTGCCTTTCTTATTTCCTCGAAGAAGGATCTTGTTCGTGTCCCTTTCCTTTATAACAAAGCCAGTGCCAAAAAAATCGCAATTTAAAGGATAATTGGCAATTAATTGACCAATAGAAAGCAAATTACGTTCAAGGTTAGGAACAACAGGAACATTTTTAAGAGGTAAGACAGTATTTTCATGTGAAATAGTAGTATGACCAATGTGAGTAATGACCGATGAGGTACCATTCCCGATCATAACACCATGATATGGACGTAGATGAGTCAACATACCTTTGTTAGAGGTCATGTGGGCAAAGGCACCTGTATTGGCTGTCCATTCTTGATCACCAACATCATCACGGATTGTCAGAGCAGCAAGTGCATCATGGGCCAATCTTCATCATCTTTAGATTGGTCGTAGCGCCATCAGCACACGTTTGCTTCATGGCCAAGCTTCTTGCAAATTTGACAACGAACTATAGAAGTAGAGGCACATTCACCGGCTTTATCATGACCTCGTTGTAGATTTTGCGTAGACGATTCAATAGGCTTGACACTAGGAGGAGTAGCATTCTTCTTTGATGCATTGAAATGTTTTTGGTTAGAGTTCTTGTGGCCTTTTTAGCCATAGAAGGCATGCAAATTTTCTACCTCGTCATCATCTCGTTAGTGGTCCACATCTTGTAAGAAGAGTCAAGGCCAACAATCAAGCCAAGAGATTCTTCAAAGAAGGTGGCCATAATCCACCCACGCATCTGGAGATCAAGCTTTAGCCATTTAGCATGATCAGGATTTGGAGTTGCATCCTGAGAAGAGCTAGAAGCAAAGAAATGTGCAATAGGAGCTTTGTCTACGCCTGTCAACAAATCCGAACAATTATACAATGCAACTTGGAAAAGAACTTGGTCTTTCCAGGCTGGGTAGTTGTCTGGGGTAAGGCGTAGAGTGATGTAACTGCTCACGATATGTGTTGCCATTCTTTGTAGAGACACAGAAGAGGTTGGTTCAACTTTTGCTAGCGCACGCTTAAAAGAAAGCTCTGATACCATAAAGAAAGAAAATACTCTTGTATTTTACAAGAATTCTCGCTTTTTATTGTATTAGATACCTATGACATTTTCATTATATAGAAGTAGAATAAAGAATATATGGAAGGCTTACAATGACTCTGTGACAGCTAGTGATACGATTTCTATTCTTATTCTTTATTGTACTGGAGTTTCCTTAGCTGGTTGTGACTCCTTAATTGACGGGATCCCATGGCTGTTAGGTAGGTGGCTGTGATAGAGATTCCTTAGTGGTTGTGGCTCTATGAAATAAATGGGATTGCTGACTTCTAACTTCAATGGGTGGGTGTACATGCGTCCTCCTCACTTGTCACAAGCTTTTAACAAAAGAACACGTATTTCATACTGGGCAAAATTTTCTTGGGCTCAATTGCATGCAACTAATACGTGAACTCTATACTTTTAATATTTTCACTTTATCTTAATAAAATAATTGTATTAAGACAAATTGTGCATGCAATTTGGAAACCAAACATAATTTTCTCCACTTTTTAATATAAGAATATATAAACAAAAAGGTTACAATGTGATTCTAAAACAATCAAGATTGATGGTTATAGTGATAGGCTGGCACTAACAAGGAAGATGACTGGTTTAAAAGTTGAGAGGTTCGCAAGGTCTTTGTCGAAAAACCTACCAAAGACTAGCCTCTGCAAAGCTCAGAACTACTTAAATGTGCAGAAGTTGTACTCAGTCAGGAAGTATTGTGCTACGGGTGCAAGTGAGGACTATAGTGAGTGTAAAAAGAGAAGTTATAATGATTCTGGCGAAACAAAGTGTACTGGCCCAAAGTCGAGTACTGTAAGGATGGAGCTAACGAATCTGTAAAGTAATGCTTCACCAAAGTCATGCCTTCTACGTATCTTCTCATCCTGGGGCCAACTCAGATTATAGAAATCTTATCTCACCCATGCAGAGAATTTTGCTTGCTTATTATCTCAAAAATGTCACGTTTAAATAGTTTAATATTGTTTTCATTTTTCAAACATCTTCCTACATTCTTTATGTTTATTATAGAATACAACTTATATTAAGGCTGACCACGCGAGGAAAAGTTCCAGTTAAAAAAAAAGGAAGGCTTGATTATTATACTTATGATGCCTAATAAAAGCACAAGATATTACCTATGAATTAAGTAGGTTTTGTCTTCTTATAGCCTTAAGCAATACTTTTATGATTATGTGCAAAGAAAATTAGTTGAATAATATCCTAATCTAAAGTTAGAATAAACCCTCATGATCGTAAGGTTCAATAAATGGTCGAAAAGACAACCTGCCATAAAGCCAACATAGGCCCACGCAACCAATTGCCATATTCAGTTAGTCATAACACGACATATCTTGAGGCCAACATAAGCCACCACAGCCTACTGCACCGCCATTCTCAAATGGTCATAATACGACCTATTTTTAGGCCAGCATAAAACCTCGAGCTAACTGCACTATCATACTACTGAGTTAGCCATAACATAACCTATCCCGAGGCAACATAGGTCGTCAAAGCTAACTGCATGCCTTATTACTAACAGGGTCATACTAAAACCTATCTCGAGACCAATATAGGCCCTGCTGCTAGTTATACCATTATATTATTTAGATGGTCGTAACACGACCTATCATCTAGCGAGCATAGTCTGATACAACTTAGCCTAAGGTTCCCACAAACTCGGACAAATAATTTCATTTTAAGATTTGACAACTAGTCGGCAGCAGACCTCGTCAAAGGCAGAGTAAGCGCATACAAGTAACTTCACTCGAAAGTCCACCATTCGGTCGAAATGAGACCTAGATTCGTCTCGTCGTATACTTGTACGGTTAAACTGACAGTAATGGTCAAAATACAAAACTAGCGACTGGCCAAAAATATGCTTGTAGATTATTGTTTCTACAAGGATCAACAATCAGTTGAAGTACGACTTAGCTTGAGGCCAAAATTGGCTTCTCTAAGTGAACTCATAGCTTGAGGCCACAATAGGCTTCTCTATGTAAACTCACCGCAGGTTCAATAAATGGATCAATGTACAACCTAACAAAGAAAAAAAAAAAAAGGCACGAAGGATTTCTTTTTAAAAAGAGAAAAGAAAAAAAAAAAAAAAGACAACTGGTTTTATGAACAAAAAGCAAACACGACCCTTAAAAAGAATCATACAATCGCCACATGTACAAACAAGACAATTAACTCGGAATAACCCGAGAAATGAAACAAGTTTCAACCACGCAAGAGATCATAACTCACCTTAGTCAATCTATACTAAATTTCATGTCATCAATGATCCAAGAAGGTAGAAGAGATAAATCAGTAAAGCAGAAACTAGCTTCAAACAATTCAAAAGTTATCAAAAGAAAATGAAACCTCAAATCTTCACAAGAGCTGCGTACAAAGTGTGATAAACTAAGCTTTTCCCAAATTCGATCAAAATTTAACAAATTAGTTGGTCCAATCAAATTTAATGGGTTGGGAGACAATATTTGGGCAAATAAAAAGTAATGTCCAACGAAGTCAAAAATATTAAAGCCCAAGTAGCTTCGGTTTTTTTATTTTTTATTTTATAAAGTTCAACTAAGTACTAATTTATATTTCCACAAAATAAAGAGCAATCATGTCCTTAGTTAGATTCTATTTTTTTTCTTAAAATAATTAATTATTACTATTTAAATAATTACTCATTCGTCACCACTTAACAATGTCAAATGAATCGTCCCAACCCATCAAAATGGAGCCCATATAAATTTACAGGCTAAGTCAAACCGAATCAATGAAAAAAATAGAGAGGGAGGTGTCGGTTGAATCAGCCTGCAAGTGTAAATGGACCTCTTTAAAAAATAATTTAATTAATATTATAAATTTAAATTAACTTAAAATAAAAAATTAAATTTATTTATTATATTAATAATTTAAATAAGTAAAATATTAATATAAATTATTTAATATTTACTTATA